>ML685808.1:2185542-2246873 GCA_007922175.1 Pelusios castaneus
GGGGCGGCAACCTTTGCTGATACCTCTCCTTCCTAACCCTGAGACAGTGCCGGTGGCCCATTATGCCAAAAAAAAGGAGTGGCCACCTAAAACTTAAACAGCAGCCACAGCTGGAGTTGTGGGGAGGGGCGCTTCCCAAGCACGCTGCTGAAAGTAGCCGCTTGTGGAAAGAAGCCACCTGGAGCGGCTCCTCTTGGTGGTCCTGGGGATAGAAGTCCCCAGGGAAACTGTGGAAAGAACTCTTTCAGAATGGCTCCTCTGGGGGGTCCCCAGGCACACCACAGAAAGAGGCTGCCTAGAGTGGCTCCTTTTGGAGGTGGCACACTGTAGAGAGGAGCGGCTCCAGGTGACTTCTTTCTGAGGCATGCCAGGGACCCCCGCACCCCAGGCCCCTCTAAAAGAAACCACATGGAATGGCTTTTGGTGGCAGGAGTGGCGATTTCTGTGGTACCACAGAGGGTGCCATGTGCCAGTACAAATGGACTTGCATGCCACTGTTGGCATGTGTGCCAGGGGTTGCCTACCCCTGCTACAAGATCATCTGCAGGAGTGTGCAGGTAAGAAAAGAGTACTCACTATTCTCCATCTCTTAGAACTTTACGCCAGGATCAAGTATCAAAATATCAAACCATCCTAGGAGGGGTCTAAAGCAATCCCCCAGCTTTCATTGCAATAGTAATCAAGTGCCTCTTACTGGCAGAGACTCTGCCATTGCAATGTGATTCCTTCAGTGGAAGCAAGTTGAACAGTTGCAGTGCAAGTCATAAATTAGTGGCAATGTCTTTGACAGGCCAGGGGGATGTAGGATAAGTATCAATGTGACATACTGGCTCCCTTTCTACAAAGGAGACATAAAATAGCCCCTAACTGGGCAGATGTGGATTACTCTGGCATGTGGGAATCCCCATGTCACGTAGCCCAAGCTGGCCAGCTTTAAGCCACCCCCCTTGCAGGGGACATGAGAGAGTAGCCATTAGGCCGTTGATGGCAGAACTCAGAGCAGCCCTGAAACTGCTTTAGTTGTATCAGAGGGTCTCACACTAAGTTAATGATGAGTGGCTCAAATCATGATCCCAAATGTGTGGGCTTGACTAATACAGAGTTTTTCCACTGTGAAGTTAGTCAAGGGAAATCAATTTCCAGATGTTTTTTCCAGTTTCTGGAGAGATTATTCTTTAATTGTTGACAGAAGGAAGTCATCTCAGGCTGCCATGGGAGCTGAGATAACTGACCTGTAGATGGGGGAGCATTAATGTGACTTAAAGACACCTTTAATTCCTTTCTCCTCAGCTACACTGAGTAAAGCCTCAGTGTATTGAAGGAGTTGGGTAATTCCATTTGGGGTGCAAGTTGTGCACATAATAACAGAATTTATAATTTGTAGAGTCCGGGACAGATCTAGGCAATACAGAGCATACATTTCTGGGGAAAAATCTGAGACTGTGTTGGGGGTCACCTAGCAGTCTAACTAAGGTAGGTAAGATCCAAGGTGTAGCTGGCAAGCTGCAGTTACACACAGACCCTCAGGGGTGACTTGCATGCTGGAAGTCGTTTGTCAGCAGTCTAGAAAGGATCTACTTCAACAAGGCTTTGTAAGGCACCCAATGTTGCATGCCTGGGGTGACATTCATTTGGATTGTATCCTGGTAAGTCACAAAGGCCCTGGCTGAAGGAGATGAAAGAGGGGCAGAAGCTGCTTTCATTGTCATTTGCATTTTGCTTTTGATTTTGGTTTAAAAAAACTCACGGTAGAAGCTCTGGAGTCATGATTGACAGAAGAGTGGAACGCATGAGGAGCCCAGGAAGGGCGGATGATGATTTATCAATGACCAATGTTGTATGGGACACTGTCAGTCTGGAAAAAACTGTAAAATGTGCTGGCTGGAGGGCTGAGTCAAGAAGAGAGTCCACAAAGGGCCAGAACAGCTGTCAGTAGGGGACGCCAAACAAGAGCCAGCCACAAGAGGATGCATCAGTGATGAGTCCACCTTCTACAGCACCTTAAATAGGATTTGTCACTGTTCAGTTTCACTGTGATTGAGCAAGCTGAGGTGTGTTATGTCAAGGAATCCAGAGAGAAGACTATGGAGAGCCACTGTAACTTTCTGTTTGCCATGGTTTCAGATGGAAGCAATGGCGTCTAGTGAGTTGGGGCACATGCAATTCAACTAACTGAGAAGACAGTGTCAGAACCACTACAATGGGTACTGGCCTGAAGAATGTTCAATGCCGTCTTCTCGCCCCATTTCTCACTCCCCAAAATAACACAGGGTATGCTTCATTCCCAGATTGACTGGGAGATCAGGTGCTTGTCAAATAAGGCTTCTCCTCAGTATAACCCTTCTCCTCTCTATTTCAATCCAGATGACTGAGGTGTACTGGCAATAGGAAACTGAAAACAGCTGGTATTACTAAAGTACCTTCCACATCCAGAGAAGGAACATGGGGAAGTGGCTTTCATACAGAAGACACAGCATTCCTCCCTTTTGAGCGAAATGAGTCACAACAGCAGTGCACAGACGTGCTAAACAACTACTTATGAGTTTAGAACAGGACGTGAAGAGTAACTTCTGCATTTGGAATGACAGGAAATTTTAGGTAGGCAGAAAGCAATTAGTCAGCTTGGAATTTGGCCAGAACCCTGGTGATAATATACTGTCTTTTCCGTACTACAAGGAAATCAGTGCTCTCTCTAATCTCTTGCTATTTGGTGAGTAATAAGTACTATGAAGTTGCACAAAGAGTAAGGTGCTGCTACCCTTTTAATGAAGGGTTTACCCAAACATTTTCATCCTCCCTTAGGGCTCTGTTTAAAGCTCATATGCTGGGAGTGTGTTTGCAGGAGACGGGAGGACTGAAGGTTGTACCAATGTGTAATGTCTTTCTGGATACCATAGCCCTGGCAGCAGTTCAGACCACTTCACACACTCATCAAAAGCGCCATATGATAGGACCATTTGTACTTTATTCCTGAAAACTATTCTTGGCCACATAACACTGTAGCCACTTGCCTTAGGTGGTCATGTATGCTGGTGCAAATTGCATGTAAAATGCTGCCATTCCAAAGTGGCAGTGGTGTAGCGATGGGGGGAGGACAGAGTCGGGGCCAGGCCCCTGGATGCCAGGCTGCAGGAGGTCACCGGGACGGGAGGGCTGCAAGGCATGGGGTGGCACCCTCGCTATGTCACTGCAGTGTGGTGGTGGATTAACCTACTGTACATGGGGGTAAATGACTACCTAAGATTCAGGGCAACAGTGAGTAAGGCCCGCTTACTTTACTGACACTACACCAATGAGTATAACCTGTAGCTGCACCTCTGCCAAGTGGCAGCGTATTTGAAGGCCCTGGGTGTCTGTTTTCTATTAGAGAAGAAACTAGGATGTGTAGTCTTGATCTAACTTGCTTACACTATCTACACAAGTCTTTGAACTGCAGTGCTCACAAACAGGACATAGGAATCTCTGGCCAAGACTAATGCTTGGTTCTCATGGAGGATCTCTGCCCAAAGAACTGGCTACTTAAAGAGATTAAGGCAGAGAGGGAAGTTTCCTGCTGCTTGCAACAGCATTTCTGAAAAGGACCAGATCTCACAGCTAACAACACAGCATCTCTCAAAGACTGCACAGTGCTTGCATGCCAGGAGAATTTCCAGGATTATGTGTAACAGCACCACCTGGTGATGTGTTTTAATACTATATAATCTGAAGGAGGATAAGGTGGGGAGATGACTTTGTAAGGGAGCCCAAGGTATCATTCCCTGCAAGGAAATTCTGAAGAAAACTGCCATTTGGTGTGAATCCATTTCAAAACAAATTGCTCCTCGGGAGAATGTGTGTGAACCCCTGGAATAAATCATCCATGGCAGGGATGATTTAGCAGTCGCCAGGGAGGGGATGAACTCCAGCAGGAAATCACCCTGACCCACCCTTGTTCAATCTGGTGGTGGAATTTAATAAACTCAAGAAGTGAGGTTTAAATGATAATCTCATCTGTTCCCTGGCTCAAAAAGGTCTGTAAGAGTCACCTTGTGGGCTGAAATATTCATGTGCTTGGGCTCTGCACAAGGGCTGATGTTCTGGAAACAGCTGAGTAAAAACCTGTAGCCATTTTTTGAGGCTGATGAAGAAAACAAAATAGTCTATTTAGAAAAACCGCCCCCCTTCCCCCGCACAAATAACTCAAAACAGCTGCTCTGTGAAAATTAGCATGTTAATAAATCCTCATCATGGGTACAGTCATCATCAAGTTTGAAAACAACTGGCTGTGTTTTGATATTAACAGAGTTTGCATGTAATAAGAAATACAGCATGCATTATTTCGTAAGGGTGTAATTAACCCTGGACAGAGGTACAGCACAAGACCTATGCACCACGGAAGCTCACAGTTTCGCAGTTTTAATATTTGTTACCAAGTGGAGGCTTAAGTGGTGTGTAGCTCATGTGCTGGCATTTGGCACCAGGGTGAATTTCGCCCTAAGTGCATATTAATATGTTAACAGGTGTTTGAGATCTTAAGCCACCTGTAGCCTGTCTGCATTTCTTGACTCTCTTGGATTTTTACCTTTGCAGTCTCTTAATGTTGCATCTAAATAGCCCCCAAAACAAGAATGTAAATCAGATCAGTTGCGAGGAGCAATGTGCTATGAGACAAATATATTTGATAGCACAATGCTAGATTCTGAACAGCCACTTTTTATTATTATTATTAATTTCAAGCTCCAGCTGCCGCCTGGAAGCGTTTTGTTTTGGCATTCCAAAAGTTGTGGCTCAGAACAAACAAAAGGGAGAGAAAAATGAAAGTGAAGTCTCTGCGAAGCCATGAGTAACATAGAGCACAGCAATGATGGCTAACATGTCTGATCATCCATCACGGGATCGCGTCTGTCAGCTATAAAAATGTCATCCTGAAAAGTTTATTTTTAGAGCTCTGTAACACCTAAGAGTGGTTTACTGCACAGGATAGTGGCTTTTTGTGATAGTGGTGCAGAGCTACTGCAGCAGCAGTAGAAGCAAAATTCAAGCCCTGTTGCGACTCAAAAGGACAGCATGGCTGGAAGGTGGAGAAGACAGTATGAGCTGGGAATAATGTGTCTTCCAACCAGGACTGCAATAAAACTGGGCATGTTCAGCAGAGCCACATTATTACAGTGGACCGAGGAACACTCAGAGCCTGTAATTTTGGCTGGTTGCAAGCACTATTTTGTTTAGTGGATGGAGGACCATATGGAGGTATAAGAACAATTAGCATAGTTGCCCAGGCCATGGCTTACACAGTCTTCACATTCTTCCTAAATGATAAATAATTAAGCTCAGACGTATATAAACAAGGAGTCCTATGGCACTTTTAAAGACACAAATTTATTTATTGCATGAGCTTTCATGGGAGAAAATCCCACTTCCTTTCATCTAGATTTTATAGCTGTAGTGCTCATGGTCAGATTTTCATGCCACAGCCCTTCCTGAGAACAATGGGAGTTGGTGGATGCAGGGGGCAGTTCTGAAAATCTGTCCCTTCATGTTTTAATTAAACTTGCATAATGTTTTGTACACGGGATCTGGCTGCATTGGCTATACTTGCTCTGCTTTTACCTTGGAACGGAAGGTGCCTATGGTCCATCACGTATTATTCCACCGCCAAAATCCTAGTCTTCTGAGCCAGTCGCAGCTAAATAACAAAAGAAAATGTCATTATAACTAGGGAATTCAAAGACAGTTCTCATAACAACCCTCCAAATCACTATTTGCAACTATGGTGAATGTTATCCTAGTAGCTTTCAGCATCAGTGCCATGGCATACAAAGGTCACACCTTTCCCCACTCCAATAAAGAGAATAAATGTGGTATAGAACAGGTGGGTCCACCTCTAGTTTTGCATTCACCACCTCCCCTAAGCTAGTAGCAGATGATGCAGTCTGAACAGGCTTAGGAGTGGCATATACAGGATCTGAAAATTACTGACATGTACGTCTTACAGGTTTTTGCTATCTAGCATAAAGCCTGGTTCTTTATTGATAGGGGAGGAGTGAAAAAGGCTTGCCCGTGGATGCATGCAGAGAGGAACAGTTGTCTACATCCACCTGCCTTGGTTAATTAAATGCACCCTGTAGAGCATACACACGTTGACATTCATGAAGCAGAAAGGCTGCCAAACTCCAGGTGCTAATAGAAAAAATGGGAAGGGTTCTGGAGGGGGCAGGATGGCTTTCTCGGTATGGAGTGCATCTGTCCCAGGTTTGGGCTGCCTGGGGCTCTGAGTGGATTTCTAGAGATGTGCATGTGACCCTGCTCAAACTTGGAGCATCTCTAAGGCGAACTCAGCAACTTCTTCTCTGCCAGTGCAGAATCACGAGTTTGGCTTAAAAAATCTTGTGATTTTAAAAACTAATAAACGAGGGGTCTGTTTTAGTTGTCTCCGGGCATGGCAGCATGTAGGGTTCTCATTTTGAAGCTTTTCTTTGGGTCTGGGAGGATTAGAAACTTACTCTTTAAAAAAAATTAAAACAGCAAGCTGAGAGTCTCGGGTAATATAATATGCTTTCTTCAGGAGCTGGGGTTTAAGAAAACCACCAACTAGCTGGAGTATTGTTATCAAATGACAAGTGTTGGCCACACAGATCAGCCCCTGCTGGGCCAGAGTGCAGCCAGCTTACGTCTTGGTTCAGCAAACTGCTTAAACAGATGATTAACATTAAGTGTGTACTGCTGCCCCCCCCATTGACATCCATGTGCTTAAATGCTTTGCTGACTTAGGGCCCTTAATTTTCTTTGTAGGGCATCCTATCAATAAGCAGCTACCCTTCCCCATAATCAGCAGAAGGCGACTTATTGGAAGGGAAGTGGGAGGACCCAGTAATTCTTTCTCCTCACTAGTCTGGTGGAGATGGTTGCCTGAGGAAAGGGGAGTCGGGAGAAATGTTGCCCAGGCCTGTGAGATGGACAGAGCAGAAGACAAGCCATTTTTTCCTCTCCAGATGAGTTAGGCACTGCCTGAGTGCCACAGAGAACGAGCATGGTAGTAGCAGTCATGTATTTACCTTCCCTGAATTATCTGCTGCTGGGCCACTTTGGAAAGTATTTCAGGGCCTGTCATTGAAAACTACAATTTCTCCATGATCTGATAGCCCTATTTGGGCGGTCAGCCGACTTAGGGTGCAGCTAGATCGAGTTGGGTCATAGCTGAACCGTATCTTCTATTTCTGAGCCATATCTGAACTGTAGCTTCTGTTTAACCATGTCTTCTATAGTTATGAACCATACCTCATATTTCATGGGCAATTCTACATTTTTTTCCCATTCTGAAGTGGAACAAAACCAAAACATTTTGAAATGTCCCGTGAAACAAAATTTCAGAACATTCTTTTCGTGTTGAGTCAGTTGAAGCATTTTTAAAAATAAAATAAAATTGACACACTTCAATTTTGTTTGGGTTAACATTTTTTTGGAAGTTTAGAATATAAAACAAAAGACATGATGAAATGAAAAGTCATTTTTGAAATGCTGCATTCCAAAATATTGAAATCTGTCCTTTTGATCTTGTTGAAATGCTTTTTTTTCTAAAAAAAAAACTTGGTCAAAATTGCCAGGTTTCTGCATCTCATTTTGCTTTTAACAAATTGGCACTTTCTGATGGAAAAATGTTCTATCAGAAAATTTCCAATCAGCTGTAGAGAAAGAGTTGGCACTCAAACCAGGGGGTGTGATGGATTAACAAATAGTTGTACCTCTTTATATCAAACTATGAATCCCATTGTATCTTGTGAGTGCCACTTGGATTGTAAACTGCTCTGCGTGTTAAGCACTGTTGCCTGTTAACCTTCATTTTGGACTGGGATTCAAGGAGGACTTAGCAGAGGGCTAATAACGGAGAATATTGGATGGTCTTCTATTCGGATAGAAGCTCCTTGCAACAAAGTGCTGCCTAGAGTTCAGAGAAACCAGTTCTCACAGATGGGCTGTAACTAAGACAGAAATTATCTGACAAAGGACTCAAAGTCTCTCTGGGAGTCACCTGACTCAGAGGACTGAAGTTTTGTAAAAAAAGGACTCTGACCAGCAAGGGAGGAGGAGAGTCAAACCAGAAGATGAGGCTTAGAATGAGAAGGTGTAGTAGAAGAATACTGGAGCCCCTGGAAGGATGCTGATTAAGGCCCAAACAATTATTAGGCAAGGTAAGGAAACTGAAGCAAGACTTTGCATGCTGGGTTTCCATAGATCTGTATATCTCTTTTTTTTTTTTTTTGTTGATGAATAATGAGTGGTTGCTTTGGAATTCCCATAGCCAAGTCTCTGTATTTCTTCCTTTAACTGGGATGAAGCCCCAAAGGAGCAGCCAGTAAACCGTAGGGCTCACAGCTTTGGTGATGCTGTAGGGCACGTACAAGAGCTTGGGAGAGCTAGCATTAATTTCAGGGCCAAGGTGCTTGCACTGTGGTGTTCAATATTTAAGGAAGGAATGTCAGACAGAAGGTCTGCACCTTGAGCGGATGCCTACAGCGCAGAGTCAGTGCCTGGATTCTGCCCACACCCAGTGCTGATGAGCATGTGGCTCCCAGCGGTTGGTTCAAACGCAGTCACCAGGGAGCTCATTCAGGAGTGTGACACAGGTTCTGCACGACTCTTGATGTGCACCGACAGTATCGTCTGTGAGATTCAACACTTCCTAGCCTGGTGATGTGGCATCGGGAAATAGGGGATTAGGAGTTAGCTGAGAGATTATAGGGCAGCTGTCACACAGGTATATCTCCAACAACCTGTCAGAGTCCTGAGCCTGAAATTGTTTAAGAAGCATTCTTCACATCCATTTTATAATCATAGGAAGGATGCACTGGTAAGCTGGTTGCAGGTATTTGGCCTCAGGCCTTGTGCCTCACCTCATCCAAGGCATACACTCATGACAAAATAACATGCACTCCTGCTGTGTCTTTTGGCTCAAATAATCTTCTTTTCCATGCTGAAATCAATACGGCCCCTTCTTCATGCCTGATTCTGAGTGATTGTCAGAGGCTAGTTCTGTCCCTGTCTGAGTGCCCGGATCTGTCAGCCAGAAGCAGCCTACCCCTTTTCCCCTACTCCATTCATCCATGCATGCATTCTTTTTTTCAATTAAAAAAAATCCACTTTTGAAATCGGTTCCTTCCCCTTGGAAGGCCAAGCAATTTCCTCATACTTTGTGAAACTCAAAATTATCTCATTCTGAACTCCTAGACCCTGGCAGTAGGTAGTCTTTGCTGAGAGAATGACAAATACACTCAGCAAAACAGAACAGGGCTCGACATTTCAAAATTGTTTTGGTAGCATGTGAATCAGCTTTCTAGCTTGACTGCATGGGCTCACCTGTTCCCACGGTACCCCAGCTGACTCTGTCCCTATCCTGCTGCCAGATCTTGCCATTCACTGACTAGAAGCAAAACTGAGTCCTGCATGTTTATTGCAGAAGCTGGGCTCTTAATGCAGTTTAAAAATAAGGGACTTCCTGTTGTACCTGCACCTCTTTTCTGCTTGTACAAAGACTGGAACTTGAACAGGAATTGTTGCACAGACATAAAATATCCTTCCACTATCATCCCTCAGCCTCAGGAGCAAAGGAGGGTCAAAGGAGAAAGGGGTAGAAAGCATGGCCAGTGTTGCCAGTTCTCATGATTGGAACATTTGGTGCTTCCTTAAAGCTCTAGCTCCTGGAATCCTGTGATTATCTGAGAATCTCAACTTTCTTTTATTTTAAAAAGTGAAGTTTCTAGCCCTTGTCATTGCTGAGACATTTGGAGAGCATGCCATGCGTGTACCTGAAGCCTAGCTCAGAGACCAGCAAGTAACTAAAGGAAGCTCTCAATTTAAAATAAATAAATAAATCTGATTTTTAAGCCAGTCTCAGAATTTTTGAGCCCTGGAGTTGGCCATTCTTATCTTGACTATATTGGGGTCCTGTAAAGTCTCACAGGGGCTAAGGCATTGGGGTGCAACTTAGGGCAGCTCATAAAAAAAGTGAAGCACAACTTCCCTCTGTTCCTGCACTGGCACCTGAGCTGCAGGGACAAATCTGATTCACAAGGGATAAATCAGAAGTTTGGAAAGAAATATCATGGGAATGAAAGAGAAACATTTCTGGGCCTGTTGGACAGAGCAGTACCATAACCCTTTTTTTGCTGTGTCCCTGACTCAGACCAGGGCTGTCTCATCGCAGGACTCCCCCTGCCATTCTTCTGTCCTTTCAGTGTGGGTATTTGGAGTCAGGCAGGTGGGGCGATGCAATGAAATGGAATCAGCGGCAGCCAAGGCATCATCTCAACAGCAAAGCTTCAAAACTTTCAAAGAGCACGACTCTTTCCCCTCAGCTTCATGTTAATAGGAGCTGACTCTGCGATCAACGTAGTAAGTTGTAAATGATGTATGAAATGAAATCTCCTTGTTCTTCTAAAGCACAGAAGAAAGGCCCCATGGGCACCAATATAACATTCCACTCAGAAGATGCCAGTGAAACCCTGAATTCCCCCAAACAGTTCTTAAGTTGTTGCTTTCCAATTTGCGTGTTCTTCCTTTCCAGTGAGAGAGGGAATTTAAATCCACTTCTTCACAGAAGGATCCGACTGTTTAAATACATTTATAAAGCTTTCAAAAGAGCTATGCATCCCTCCAACTGTTCAAGATGCTGTAATCACATTAGCCCCACAGACAATGACTAAAAAAGACAACGCAAGGAATTACTTAAAAGTTTTGTGGGATAGGAGTGGGTGTTAATCATAAAAACGCAACTCAAGCTTTCCTTTTGGTTTTTATTTGCAGCCATTTCAAATCCAAAATGTTTCTGCAGTCCCTGAAGGAAAAACACATCCCACTTTATTGAGAAATAGAGCTGGACCAAACCTGGGAAGTTTGTAGTTCCAAAGAAGCAAGCCTATCATATTTTATTTCCAAATGCCAGAGTGGGTGATGGGTTAGTTGAGGGCAGAAGAAAGATGATATGGAGAAAGAATGGAGAAGGGGGTGGAGTAAACAAAGGTCAAGGGAAAATGTGAGTATATCATCAGTGTGTATAAATAGTGAGCAGGGGGAGGGAGCAGGGGAAATTTTCAAAAAGCTCTCATCATTGCCCTAACTCTGCTCCTGTTGATGTCGTGGACAGTTGACTTTTGATTTAAATCTGAGCAGAGTTAGGCCAGCCTTGAGTGGTTTTAAAAATCATACCTCAGATGTCCTGTGTAGGTTGTTTCCCAAGTAAAGAAACAGTCACTTGGCTTGTCCCTTCTAAGTGGTGCAATGTTTTGTAAGTAGTAGGCCAGCTAAGTCAGATTTGGGTTTGATGATGGAATGTGTGGCAATCAGTCTTTTAAACAGTGTAAGCATCTGGAGCGCTAAGCCAGAGACAGAGTCTATCTATCAAGATTGACTCGGTCCTCTTTTTCTACCTAGTGCTGTTCACAGTTTCTCGTGCGCCTCACAATGGCAGGTAAACCAAATTGACTGCAGGCCAAGAGAGCTGTGAGGATCTAAGGAGAGATCACATGACATGTCAGGAGATTTTAATGTCCCAGATATAGACTGGAGGGCATGTGCTAGTAGTAATAAAAGGGCCCAGATTTTCCTGGGTGTGATAGCTGATGAATTCCTTCTCCAAACTATTACCAAACCAATGAGAGGGGATGCCATCTTGGTTCTGATATTAGTGAGTAGTGAGGACTTCATAGAGGAACTGGCGGTAGGGGACAGCCTAGGTTCGAGTGACCACGAGCTAATTCAGTTCAAACTAAACAGAAGGCTAAACAAAAATAAATCTGTGACTAGGGTCTTTGACTTTAAAAGAGCTAACTTTAGAAAATTAAGGAAATTTAGGCTTGAAATTAGATGCAGGTTTCTAACCATCAGAGGAGTGAATTTCTGGAATAGCTTTCCAAGGGGAGCTGTGAGGGCAAAAACATAACTGACTTCAAAACTGAGCGTGATAAATTTATGGAAAGGATGGGATAATAGGATGGCCTAGTTTGGAGTTGACTGATCTTTGACTACTGGTGGTGGATATGCCAGTGGCCTAAGAAGGGAGGGTAGATGGGATGGGGTCTGTGTTATTACAGAGAATTCTTTCTTGGGTGACTGGCTGGTGAGACTTGCCAACATGCTCAGGGTTTAACTGATCACCATATTTGGGGTCAGGAAGGAATTTTCCCACAGGGCAGATTGGCTAGGGCTCTGGGGTTTTTTTTGCCTTCCTCTGTAGCATTGGGAATGGGTCACTTGCTGGTGGATTCTCTGTATCTTAAAGTCATTAACTCAAGATCTGAGGACTTTAATAACTCAGTCATAGGTTAGAGGCTTATTGGAGGAGTAGGTGGGTGGGGTTTTGTGGCTTGCATTGTGCAGGAGGTCAGAGTAGATGATCATGCTGGTCCCTTCTGACTTTAAAGTCCATGGCTATGTCTACACTACAAAAAGTTAGGTTGACTTTGTTAAGTCGACCTAATGTCGACCTTATTAGGTCGACTTAACAAAGTGGTTTCCCTGAACAGGGACTTAGTAAGTCGACCTAACTGCCCGTAGCAGCACACTGCTATGGGCAGTTAGGTCTACATACTAAGTCCCCGTAGCAGCAGATCTAGCAGACATAGCAGCGTCCACACTGTGCTTAGGTCGACCTAAGGAGTTGACTTAAGGGTTAGGTCAACCTAACCGGCAGTTCTTATTAAGTCAACCAAAGCTCTCATTAAGTCGACTTATGGATTTCTTAAGTCGACTTAATGAAAGCCTGGTGTGGACAGGGACTAAGTTAGGTCAACTTAATCCTCCTTAAGTCGACCTACCTTGCAAGTGTAGACATAGCCCATGAGTCTATGACTTCTGACCCAACATGAATCCTTTCTAGGCTTACATAAAGTTCCAGCTGGGTAACCTAAATGCCTTTTGATTGGCTGGGCAGGGATTGCATAGATACCAAATGAAATGCCCATTATCACCACAAGTTTCCAACCTGACTTAGCCCATCTTTAAAAATGCTTAGTGTTTCATGCTGAACTGAAAAGTTTTGCAAAGCAGGCAAAGAAAAGGTTATTTTTAATTAATCTTTTGGCTGTTACTTATGTTTTCATCTTTCATCTCCAGCTACCTAACAGCTCCCACACATCACCCGGTAGGAAGTTTCATGGCAGGATACAGACTGTTTTGAACTACCTCTGACAGATTATACAAACAATGAAACTATGTTCAAATATGTTTGACCTATTAGAATTCCAACTCGAAATCCTTTTTTTCCAAAGCTATTCTTGAAACTCTACAATTTATTCTTTCTCTTTCTTCTGTCCAAGATCCATCTCCTTTATCTTGGCTGCTTTGCACCTACAGCCCTTGGTTACATGGTACTTTGACACTTGCATTTCAAAATTCCCTCTTGTGGCATGCTGCCAGTATCAGCAATTGATTCAGTGCCATAGACGAGCTTAATTATTCAAGGTCACTCTCTCTGTCAGCTCTTGTCCAGGGAACAGCAGTTACAAGGAATAAAACTTAAATCTATCTTGCAGTTTTAATCATAAACTTTACAGACTCACAGATTCATTTTGTCTTTTGTGTGCTCCCCCACTCCCACATTGTACTTAGTGGTTATTGCGACACACGCTGTATCTCTAATTGGAGATATTTTGTATTCCAAACTATAGCAGCATATGTATAGTGCCATGTAGTATTTTTCATAGCAATTTAAAAGGGGTAGGTTGTGGAGCTAATCAGTTTTTAGTTTACCTTTGAACTTGTAAAAAGCGTGAGCCCATGCCAGAGAGAAATAAACACTTTAAAGGATCCAATCCAGCAGGTGGTCAAGAGTCTGAGAGTTTGTGAAGTGCTATTGTCTGTAATTTACACCAAATACATCTTTTCAGCTTAAAAAAAAAAACTCGACATTGTATTGTGAGTAATTTCTCATTAAAAAATACTTGGGGCCTGATTCGCAGCTACGTTAAGGCCCCTTTGTCATCACACTGAAACATAAGAAGCCTTAAGTGGGCATGAAGCTTCACAAACTGCCTTCCCTGAAGAGCTACTGCTTTTATAATTTGTTTAGAAAAGTAAAACAAAACTATCTTTTCTCATTGGAAAACTCTTGGGATGATTACAAAATATCTGTGCTTTCCAGCGCCTTGTTATTAGCGAAGGGTGCTGTATAAGTCAATTAATAACAATGTTGCTCTCCTTGAGATAAAATAGTTCATTTATACAAACCGAAGGAGGCGTGCAGCACGTGGAGCTGAATGTTGACCTTGGTGGTGTGGTATGAATAGGACCATGGATTCTCTTTCTTCGCGTGCACTGGGCTTTGTTGCAGTTTTAAAGCATGGACTGTTTGAAGCTCTGCCTGCGTAGATGTGTTACGCCGGCCTCCTTTGTAATGAAAACTTCTCCCTTTTCTTCATTTTTAATTTCAAAGCCTCTGGGGGGTTACATTCCTCAAGGCTACATCTCAACGTGCAGAAAAGATAAAACTGTTGACCCTCACTCACCAATCCAGGCACCAAGCCTGGCCGGCTCTTGAAATCTTTGCACAGCCATTGTTATAGTTCTGAGGTCATGTTTGCTGCCCTCCTTCCCTTTCTAAATTTTTTTTGGAGGAAACAAAAATGTTCTGTCAATGGGAAGAAATCCCTTTCTGAGCCAAAACAGTTCCTGATTGTGTGGAGGCAATTTGTTTATTGCTGCACCTAGAGCAATGCAGCGCCTTTCTCTGCAAGTGTGCCCTTGTTTTATGCTACAAACCTACCTAACTCATTTGCTTCAGTGCTAGAGATGTTTTTAATATCATCTCTAAAGCTAAAGGCTACATTGATGTGCGTATTTGGGTACTTGATCTTGAACATGCTCAACATGGTCCTTGTATGTGCCAGGAGACCACATTATGCTGTCCTGGGCATAGGCATAATGCTGTAGAGATCTGTGTCCACACTGCTTCTGCTGTTATGTGACATTAGTGTTACCATTTCAGGGGTAGTACTCAAAGGCGTTGTGTAGCCTGGGAGACAGCCATTTTGCTGTGTGTTATTGGTACAGAATCCTGTCTTCACAGATTTCTCAATAGCAGTTCCTTGATCATGTCACATTGCTGTTATTTTCTGCACACTTGCGCCTAACTTGGCTCATGAAACCACCGCTGTGGTACCAAATGAGCCTGGAAAAAGAGAATTCTGTTAAAAACTCAGTAGTTGTGGAATGATCAGGGAGTGTGTATTTGGTAAGCTCACATCTTGTTGCTACTGCCTGTGCACACTTCTAGTTTCCAATGTGGCAAGCCGGCCTGCTGGGTGCTCCATCCTGTTTGTGAGACTAAAAAGCTGTGCTTCTGTCCTGACTGGGTTCAAAACAAGTCTAGTTTAGCTGCTCTGTATAGGTAGCTGGATCCACTCCCGTACACATTGGTCCTGACTCCCAGCGGTCCAGGGAAAGCAGGGCAGTCATTCATGCATGCAGGAAGGCACGGGATGATCACTGTATTATTGCCAACTTCAAGAGCTCAAAAAAAATCATGACATTAAAAAAAGATCCTTGGTGATTGTTTTTTAGGTCAGTCTCTTGATTTTTAAACTCCCCCTGCCTATCCCCAAGGTTGGCGCATGGGACAGTTAGTGTTGTCCTCTCTCCCACAGATAATGGATAAGGTGATTTTTGACCCCTGCTGCAGGAGCTTTCGTCCCCATATCTGCCCTTCTCCTGACCTGTAATTAATCCTGTCTTCCCATTTCCGCATCAGTTCTGTCCCCACCCAGCCCCTCTCAGTTCAGTCCCCCAGTCTCCTTCATCACCACCCCCGAATCACCACTGCCCTCACTTCACACTCTCAGCACTCGCCTCAGCTCAGAGAACCCACCAGAAATGGTGCTTCATCAGCCCTCACCCTCCTCACTTTGGGTACGTCTACACTAGAAAAAGTTAAGTCGACTTAACAAAGTGGCTCCTTTTAAGTCGACTTTATTAAGTTGACTTAACATTGGACATAGGCATCAACACTGGCATTAAGTCGACTTAATAAAGTTGACTTAAGGGCTACTCCCCGTCCACACCATCCTTAAGTCGACTTAAGAAGTTGACTTAAGGCTTAAGTCAACCTAAGGAGGGGTAGTTATTAAGACAATTTAAGCTTTCATTAAATCGACTTAAGGAATTTCTTAAGTCGACTTAATGAAAGTCCAATGTGGACATGGAGTAATTTAGGTTGACTTTAAGGTTTGACTGCGCTCCTCTCCCCCCCACCCCCCAGTCCCTAGCCTCACTTCTGCTTCTTAGGGTTCATCACCCTGTCTTGGCCTGATGGGGGGAAGGAGGCAGGGGAGCAGCAGGGCTCCCATTTCCCAGGCTGACAGTGAGAGCCCACCTGGCATGCAGGGTTGAATAAAGAATCCTGAGCATTGAGGGTTCTAGCGTGTGATCATAAGTCAGGCTTAATTTTTTTACTCAGAACTTGTCATAACAGGACATGGTTATACTTTGTGATTTGATATATTTGTACACCACATTTATAATCCTTCTGCTGGGAGTCATTACTGTTGTATAAGTCATTTACATGTATTGTCATTATATTCAGTGATGGTAAGAAGATAATTACAATGTGCTATTTGTGCTTAGACTTCTGTCTCTGGCCAAGCAGCTGTCAAAAATATATGTTCTATAATAAAGGATAGGGGGCTTATTATCTGCCTGAATTCATAAAGGCAGCTGACAGAAAAAGTTTTCAAATCAGTCCATTCTACAAATAATGACAGGCTTATGTATTACGTAGTACAAACAAGCTCATACTGTCGTGGACTACATATAGACTTTTGCTTTAATGAAAGCAAAAACATATGGAAAAAAGCATAAAATAGATCACTTAGGGCTAAATATTTCCCAAACTTTTAAAAAAAATACTATTTTGAGCCTATAGTTGCATTGTCAATTGTATTTAGAAGCTTTTTCTCAATTTTAGGCAAAATGAATCTATGTTTCTATGAGTTACGGCCCTTTCTGTGTGTTTATGATTTCTTCTGATTGGATGCCTAATAATGTTTAAATATCACGTGATACAAAAAAGCTGCATGACTTCCAGCATGTACATCCACCCTGGTGATAACCACCAGATATGTGCCTGACGTGTGGCAGCAATGAACAATTTCTAGCTGATATGTTATCCCTTATTCCCCCAAATGGGTATGGGTCAGTAGACTATAGTCTTTCAGAACATACACAGAGAGCTAACGCATTTCCATGATGTACCTATGTTGGGGAGGGTTGGCTGTATGTACTGGACTGGTAGGATCCCCTAGTGTAGATATTCTGGGGCACAATGCCCATGGCAAGCGGCCAAGAGCCAGCTGGTCTGGTGGCTGTAACTCTGGGAAGTGTCAACCACCACCCGAGGCCTTTCCCCTCTGATCCATCTCCAGTCTTGTCCACTGGTGATGGTGAGTCATCATCTTCAGCTCCCACTGTTCATGGGCTGCCAGCAGCTTGACTATGAGGCTCAATCCTGGTGGCTTGGAGTCTGGATGGCTTCCCAGTGGAAGGCTGCTGTGCCCAACTGCTCTCTTCCATGGTCAGTTCAAAGCTGCTTTTCTGAATGCTCCCATGAAGGGGAGTATGCCGAGCAGAGACGAAGGGGATGGTGCTTTCTGTGTCCAGAGAAGCTTCTTAGCTCTTGCCCTGCTGGTGAAAGGTTGATCTCGCCCACCTCCATCACAGCCTGTCCGAGATTCTATGGCTGCTTTTAATGAGTTTGCCATTGTGGTTGCAGCACAGAGGACTGAGTTCTCCATTGTAACATACTAGATCGTCCAGGAGTGATGGGGCAAGTCAGGAAGGTGACTCCAGTGACCCTGATAGGTAATTGGTAAAACCAGCATAATTTAAAATCCTGTCTTATCAGCTCAGCAATACTTAAAGAAGCCCTTCCCCACAAACCACAAAATCAACTCATACTACAACCTGAGGTGTTAGACAGGCTTTGTATCATGCCTGAATAGCAACCAACTCAGTCTTTGATGGACTTACAATGGATGCAAAGTTGGGACTGAAGGTTCCCCTGCTAGACTTCTTCAGTGTTATAGGATAGGGATTGGTGACAAGATTGCTTCAGGTAATCTAAACTAGAATGGTGGAGAGCAGACTCTTTTCTCTCAGCTGGCCAGGACCCAAACTTTCTAGAGAATTACCTAGAAACAAACTGGAAGCCTGTGTACTAGTGTAATATGCTCAATATCTAAGACCATAAAGAGGGCAGATGCATTGTTCACTAGCTACAGTTGTGAACTGGCTTTCACAAGTAGCCCCACATACCACCTACTGAAAGTAATAACACCTGGCTGAGACAAAGGCATGAACCATTATAGTACGTCTGAATCTGAGTTGAAAAGCTACAGCCACCTTACCAGGAGATGATAAGGGAAAACAATCTCCCTTGACAACTAGCATTGTCTGGGAACCCAACACAATCTAAGCGAACATGATACTGAATTCCCTCTTTGCAAAAAGTAGGCAGGTACCTACACTCACATGCAGATTTCACTTTTATCATCTCCTCTGGCATTTTTCTCCATTCCCACCAGCATCACTTGATCTTCCCGTAGTGAATTCTCATCCAACTAGTTCTAAACCAGCACCCAAATTTGGCTGGACATGCAGCAAGACCAGTGCAGCTAAATGCTGGGATGTGGTAGTGAAAAATGCGAGGTGCTGTAGCATTGACTGATGGTGCTACAGCATAAACCAGCTCACTATTGGCCTTAGCAGTTCTGGATCTAGAGGGCCTGGGTGCTTCTGGGTGGCCACTGCTTGGAAGAATTTGAGAATTCCTTGCAATTGATTTTATAACTAATTCCTGGATAAGAATGGCTGGGATTTGCATCTGATTGCTGCAATGCTAGCAAATCATTGTTAGGAAGACAAATGGCACAACATCTGGTTGGCTCAATTTCAAGCCATGAAAATCCCAGAGGATATTGATCAGCTGTCCATCTGGGTACCACATGGTTCTGTCCAGTCTCTCCTCCTTCAGTGTGTGCTTGTGAAGCAGTGTTATCAGAATAGCCACTCTAGGGCTTACTCAGCTCTCTATTGGCTGGCAGCTTACGCCTTCAGTGCAAAATGAATGAAAAATAGTATCATTCTGTTGGCACAGAATTTATGCCTGTCACACAAGATGCAGACCAGTGATGAACTGGTCCCAGTGCCTTCTGCGATTGAGGCCTGGTTGATGGCTAGTTGATTGATATTCCATACAGGCATAATAACCATGATGCTCTTTGGTTGGTAGAAAGCCTACATGTTTCGTAGGGATGGTGACAGAATCATACCCAGCTGAATCCCACAAAAGACTTGGGTCATTTCTCCACTAAAGAGTATATAGTGTGGTGTAGCTGTACCAACGTAACTACACTGCGGTAGTCACTTTATGCTGTTGGGAGAGTGGTCTCCCACCAACACAATTAACCCAGGCCCAATGAGCACCAGTAGCATTGTCCACACTTGCATGTCTGTCGATGTAACTTCTATCCCTCACAAGTTTTATTTTTTCCCCACACTGACCAAAGCAGTAGGATAGACATTGCTTCAGTGTTATGTTTTATCATCTTGGCATGGGATTTCTTTTTGTGCTGTATCACACGGCTGGGTTTTTCAAACCAGGTGGCATTTTTCACCTGCATAAAGTACTTGCAACAGTGTGATGTTTGTTTTTATTGTCCTGATTTAGGGGTCAGGGACTGTGAGTCTTCCAACTCATAGTGCTACACCTAAAGTGATGAATTAGTCAGTCAAATGAGCAGAATAATATATAGCTGTACACGTCTATCTTGGCCAAACAAAATTAAATCATGTTTGAAAGGGTTAACATTAATGACGGATAAATTAATTTGGCTCTAAACGTGGCCCCAAACTCAAAACTTTATTGAAGTTTGCAAGTGTATGGTAATGTGTTCCTTTGTGTGTGTGTACAAGAATGTGTATGTAAAAGCATTGGTAAACATTTAGTTACAGGCAGGGTTTTAAAACAAAATAGTTTTCTAATGCAGACAAAAGATTGCAGAGGAACTATCAAGAAAAAATGCTATCAATGCTGAGAAATATTTTTACTCAGCTGCCAGGTACTGGTGTATAGTAGTTCCAGTATGAGTGGATGCATCATGCTACCTACGATGAGTTCAAGGGAACAAGATTAGTACCTACAGCCCAGCCAGTCATGTAGTCAAACCATATCAAAGTGCTGCATATTTCAAGTTCCAAAGGGGTAGCCGTGCTCAGCAAAACAAAGAAGGAGCCCGTGGCACTTTTAAAGAGTAATACATTTATTTATTGCATGAGCTTTCATGGGAGAAAATCCTACTTCGTCAGATGCTTGAAGATGGGGATCTTACAGAATGACAGCAAAATAAATGCAGGGAAGTGTAAGTCATAGGATCAGGTCAGACTGTAACAGATAATCAAAGCAGTTGTTAGGATTCAAAGAATAGAGTACAACAATTAGCAGGGAGATGGGTGGAGGACAAGGAAAGCAAAATTACCCGTTGTAATGGGAAAAGAATGTGTAATCTTACCAAAACCCCATAAAGAAAACCATCATTTACAATACAGTTCAGTAAGTAGCATAACGAAATACTCATGCTGGTTATTGACATTTACAGTGGCTGTCATTAAGTAGCAATATTTTCTATAGAATGGTATTTGGCGGTGTGTCAGTTGTGTCTCACTCTCCTTGCAAGGGCTTATATCACTCCCACCATAGTAGGGTCTGCAATGCCATTGTTATTGTATTTGCTTTTCTATGTAAAATGGGAAATGTGATATGGTAATAACTACTCTATGGTAGCAGTTGACAAATGGTGACATTTATATAGTGACCACTGTACCTGCCCCTGAAGTGTGATGGAATATCAATAATCTCATTAGTATCTATGTTAGTGATGCAATTTGATATTTTATTTGACTCAGAATGGCTTAGCCACAGAATGCACTGAAATATACATATTTGCAACAGCTCGCCGGATGGTCTCTTGAGTATTGTAAAGATTTCTCCTGCAGTGTTTGGCCAATACTAAATACTGTGAAGTGTCAGCAAAGCAGTTCTTGGAATTGCTCAAGTAGTAAATAAAAGACTCCTCTAATATCCAAAGAGGCACAGAGAGGGGAACAGTTATAAATATTTTTGAAAATACCGGCAAGGTTTTAGCTCTCATTGATACTCTCTTGTCTATAATATTAATATTGGGTAACATTTTCAAACATGCTTAAATGCTCCTAAGTCACTTTGGTGATTCTGAAAATGTTCCATTTAGCTTTTGAAATGCTGTCTAGGTTTCCTGTCTCAATGTCCTGCCGACTTCCTTGTCAGCCCTCCTCCTGAATCCTCATATTCCCTCTCCCCCTCTTTCACATTGCTCTTAGTTACAGCCATTGTGTCAGTCGCATGAACATCAGTTTCATTAACAGGAAGTAGTGAAGACAGGCTATGATTCCTCCTTTCCAGGAATTAGAATTAGCATCCTCCTCCTCCATTCTCCTGGTTCTGACATCTTGCTCCCTAATCTCTGCTGGATCTTTACCATTAGGCTTGATTGATCAGAGCTAATGTTTTAGTTAGCACCTCTGCAGCCCCAAAAGTTTGCAGGTTGGGGGGTGGCTGCTTCTCAGAAATGGATGTGGCCTTTTCCCATGTGCCAGGCATGCAGAATGTTTGATAATGAGACAGACAGACAATGCTGTGAAATACAGCTATTATCAAATAATAATGCCCTTTGCAGACAATAAAGGCGGAGAGAATTCCATTAACTAAGGGATCTGTAGTCATCTATCAGGAATGCACTATCAGACACTATGGAAAAACTGAAGTGTGATCTTTCTTGAGGGACTCTTCTCTTGCAAAACTGAAAGAAATCCTACTGTGAGGCTTAAAAAATCAATTACAGCAAAAACTAAGTAGTTACTACTTACATATAACAGAAAAGTCCGGAAGCAGAAGTTTAGCATAGGGGAGTTTAGGGTTTTTCGTCCTCAGAACACACACATACGTACAAGTAAGACTTCTGACGATCCCTGGCCATTTGCTGGCTGCTGGGCAGTCCCACGAGAGCAGCAATGAGCCAGGTGTAAATCAGAGCAGCCCTGAGCTTGCTCTGTTTTGTGCTGTGGCTTGACTCAGAGCCTGATGGCCCTGGATCAGGGCCTTTGTGAGCCCTCCAAAGGCTGTGCTGGATGGCCCATGGCCAGTGGCCAGAATCTAGCCTTTTAGGGCCAACTTCAGTTAAAGATTTACAGGTTGAAAATGTCCTAAAACCAACCCATTGAATTTGCAGAAGAAATTCATACTCCTATGGGGAAAATTTTGAGTCAAATATTACACACAGTTCTTCTCCTTATAACTAGCAAGCCCGCTAACTGTGCATCATGCAAGAAAATCCATCCTGCCCATTGATCCATCAGTCTGTGGATCCATGGATCCTCATACACCCATCACTGCAGTATGTAGGTGGCAATACTCAGAGGGAAGCCTGCTGGAAGCGGATTTTCATGAATTAAACTTGTTATCTGAAGAGAATGATCTCTTTACATAACTTTATTGTTACTGCTTGCTAGTTTTATTTTTATTACACATCTTTGTTTTACCACTCTTGTTGTTTGTGCTCATTTTTTTAATCACATTGTTTTGTTACTGCTTGAGAATTATTCTTAATGTATTTGCACTTTTTCTGTACACAGTTGCACTTTTTTGTGGTTCAGTTATTTTAATTCTGCATTTTATTTTAAGTACATTGTTTTATTACATCACTTGTTAATTGTTCAATTATCACTCTGTTCCTGCTTTATTTTGCAGCACACAGCAGCCTTCAAATGTTAGAGCACTGTGCCACAAACAGGAAAAAAAAGGACCTACAGAAAGACCCAAAGCAGACACGAAGATGCATTCTAGACAACTCTGTACTATCTAATTATATGTTGTTTGGCAAATAGAAAAAAAAATAGCTTGTTTCACACTATTGCAAGGGTGTCCCAAATTTGTCACATGATCTCCTATTCATCATGTGAGCCCCATTTTGTACTAAAAATAGCAGGCCAAATTGATAGGTGGTGTATATCGAAGCTGCTGTAATTGTAGAAATGTGAGATTGTAGAAGAAAAACTAACGAGAAGGAGTAGGTAAAAAAGTACAGACTCAAAGGGGCTTTCTTCAGTCTACACTTTCTAACACCCTCTGCTAGATGGTTTTTCTACCCTTCCAGCTTTTAAGCGCAACGTATTCTCTCACCACCTTACTGGTATGTTGAGTTTGTTACATTTATAAGCACCTGAACTTAGCACAAGGGCTCAGGGCCAGCTATATCTTGTACCCTGCATGGCCTTGTGATGAGAATGAACTGATATTTGTGCCACAGCGATAACACCATTAACAAGCGATTTTAATAGTGGATTAATAGTGGATGTTCCTTACCCTTGTGATTCACATATCTTATAGTCATGGAGACCAAAGGACCCATCTCCTCCTTGCAAGCACATTACCTGTTTTCTTGTTAAAAATCCTTCCCACCAAAGTTTCCTTGGGCAGCCTGAGTGGTAAATTATGTCTTATGAGAAGGAATAGCATGTTCAGACACGCAACCAAAAATTTACATGCTTATTCTTATCTTCCCTGATTCTCTTGGACTGGAGATTTCACCAAGACTTAGACTTTCCCATGGTATTTTCAGTAACTCTGCTTCTTCCCCAAAGCCAGGAACTCCAGAGGGATAGATTACTGCATTGCTTTTTTCAAACCTGAAAAAAAAAGTTTTAAAATTTGGGAGCTGGTTTAGGTCAATTCTTTGACTACCTTAAGCAAAGTGGAATACTCATTTCCAGTTGCTTCCCCATTTTGAAGATTCTGGGCCAAATTCTGCTCTCATTTATTCCACTTTAAATCTGGAGCAACTCCATGAATTTTAGTGGGATAAGTCAAGATTTATATCACTCTGTTTTGGAGCCTAATCCAAATGGGAATCTGTCCATCGATGTCTTTAATGCTGAATATGCCCCGCTGAGTCCAACCGTAAAGTGAAAAGGAACATAAAGAAATGAACACCTAATACCACACTATTTGGTATTGTTGTGCTGATTTGTTAAAAGAGTCCAAACCATATTAAACAACTTAACTACAGGCTTTGGAATATACATACATACTGGGAAGCAAAATTACTAAATCAACAGCTCTTTGGATGTGGGCTTTACAGATAAATTACCTGTATCTTCAGACCAATATCTCAGTGGTGTTCCTGATGCAAAGCACAAGTGTTAACAAAAATAATCTGGATGCAGATGAATTCAATGGTGGGGAACAGATTAGGTTGCAAGGGAAAGGAAAGGTAGCATGCTCCTAGTAGAAGTGGGATGGATGGATGGATGCCTTGCTCAGATTGCATCTCCAGAGAGTGAGCTATAGAAAATAGGATGAGGACGATGTATTGCAAAATATACAGGATGAAATTCTGGACAGTTTATACTGGTGTAAGCCCATGCTTGTTCCATTGACTTTAGTGGAGTTTCCCCAGTTACATCCATATTAGGGAGAACAGAAGTTTGCCTGTGGAGACCATGTATAGACCATATTAATAGGACTCACATTATTGTAGGAAGGACTATTGTTTAGTTAAGTCTGAATCTTTGGTGTTATTTGTTCTGTTCTGTGCTTTGGAAATACTTTGTGTCCATCTAATAACAAGCCAGTGGGAACATGGTTGGCAGATTAAAAGTTATATGTAATAAGCTGTAGTTGAATATTGTGATGGCCCATATTTTGCTCTAAGGTAAGCCCAACCCATCCCTTCTTAAATCAGTGCAATTGCAAATCAGGGCATTTCAGGACTGACTTTGGCTTTTGTAACTGAACTCGTAGGGTCTCATATTTAAAAAGGTCTCTGCTAGGCTTCTCACAAACAGTGCTTTTTTTTGTGATGATATGCATTAGTATGGAGTACTGGCACCTTTTTTCTCAGCAATGTGGCCCTGGCTCCTGCCATCGCTGTTGGTGGCCCCAGGTTCCTGGCCAAGGCCAGATCTGGCAGCCCTGGGTTCCCAGCTGGGGCCGGGGTCAGGGCAGGATTGGGCTCCTGCAGCTGCCGCATCCCAGCTCTTCATCCCTGGCTGGGGTCATGACTGCTGGGGTCATGACTGGATTGGGCTGAGTACCAGCACTTTTTTTTTCTTCAACAAAAAACCCCACTGCTCACAAACAATTGCAAGTGCTAGTTTTCTAGCTCCATTAATTGTGGTACAAATGAGGTCTAACTGCCTGATTTGATGCTACAACCCAGTAGAGATCTACAGGCCTCCATCTGCATGCTCATAATTTTCTCTCACAGTAATTTGCAAGTGCAAGATGAGAAGCCAGTTCTAAAAACAAGGACCTGATTCTAATGTTATTCATACCACTTTGACACTGGTGTGACTCCATTTACATCAGAAGAGTTACTTCTCATTTCTACTAATATAAGTGGCACAGAAGCAGGAACATGGCCCTTTTGATATATACACAGACATATGCATAAATAAAAGCCATAATGTTATACTTTCATTTGTCACATAAGCCCCCCTGAGAGTTGGTTTAAAATACTCAGCTCTGCAATTTGCCGCTCATATGATGCACGACAGGTATTCCTTGGCATTGCTAATTACATAAAGGTTTCATTTGCAAATCCATTCTGTGTATTAATTTAGAAGGGTTGTGTGAGCTGGCTGCTGTATCATTTTTGTTAACAAGAAACCAGCAGTTTGTGACCCTTTTATAGAACGAACCCGAGAGAAGACTGGAAACGCTAAGATTCCCCATGTAACCCTCAATATCTCACTTGTTTTACAGTAATTTGATGCTAGCTGAACACAGTAGTCAAACTCTTTTACTTTGGCTGCCAGGGTAGAACAGCAGGGATGACAAGCCATATGCTTTGGTTCGGGAATAGCACACATTAGTGAGAGACCAGAGTTGCACCCTATGAGATATGGGCTTAGAAGGCTCTGAGCAATTCTATCTCTGGGGTTTGTTAGGTATATAAGGAAATCACAAAAATGGTCTAAGAAATTGCATATTGCATTAAAGCCCCCCACTTCCCTGCCAACTCAAGTCTAAAAAATTTTTAAAACCATCAACCAACAACCAACCAAAGGGGTTGCAAAATAAAGGTCCAATCCAAAACCCATTGACATCAATAGGAGTTTCTCCACCAACACCGGTAAACTTTGGATCAGTCATAAGAGACTGACAACACCATTGGTGCACGTAAAGTAAGTTGAGAGTGCAAGGGACTTTTTTAATGAAAAATTTATATCAAATTTACACTTTTCACCAATAAGTGGTTTACCATAATTCACTCTGGTTCAGTAGAGACTTCAGCCATTATTTAGGGGGAAAAGAGTTCCCTTCATTTATGACACTGTTACAGTGTTATAGAATCACAGAAATGGAGGGTTGGAAGAGACCTTGAAAAGTCATATACATAGCCCCTTTTACAGATGCAGGGCCACGTATACCTGGATGGTCCTCGACAGGGGTTGTCTAACCTGCTCTTCAAAACAGGGATTCCATAGCCTCCCTTGGAGCCGACTCCATAACATAACTATTCTTATAGTTAGAAAGGGTTTTGTAATATCTAATCTAAACCTGCCTTGCTACCGATTAAACTGATTTTTTTTCTTGTCCTGTCTTCAGTGGACATGGAGACCCCAATTGCTCAAAGTCGCCTTTATAACAGCCCTTAACTTATCAGGTTCCTCACAATCTTATTTTCTCAAATCTAAATGACAAATCTTTTAACCTTTCCTCATAGGTCTGGTTTTATTTTTGTTACCCATCTCTGACTCTTTCTAATTTGTCCACATCATTCTTAAAGTGTGGCACCCCAAACTGGACACAGCTCTCCAGCTGAGGTCTCATCAGTGCCAAGTAGAGCAGGCCTCTTACCACCTGTGTTTTACATACGACACTCCTGTTAATACACCCCAGAACGATATTAGCTTTTCTTCTGCAACTGCATCACATTATTGACTCATATTAAGTTTGTGATCCATGATAATCCCTAGACCCTTCGCAGTATTATTATTACTGCCTTCCCAGTTATTCCTCATTTTGTAGTTGAGCATTCGATTTTTCCATCCTAAGTGTAGTGCTTAGCACTCTCTTTATTGAATTTCAGCTTGTTGATTTCAGACCAGTTCTGCAATTTATCCAGATTGTTTTGAAATCTAATGCTGTTCTTGAAAGTGTAAGCACCCCGCCCTGCTTGGTATCCTCCTCAGATTTTATAAGCATATTCTTCACTCCATTAGCCAAGTCATTAATGAAAATACTGAATAGTACCAGACCCTGCAGGACCCACTAGATACATCCTACCAATATGACAGTGAACCATTGACAAATGCTCTTTGAGTACATTCTTTCAACCAGTTTCACACCCCCTTAGTAATTTCATCTAGACCACATTTTACTAGTTCGTTTATGAAGATGTCGTGTGGGACTACATCCAAAGCCTTACTAAAATCAAGATAGATCATGTCTGCAGATTCCCCATTATTCATTAGACCAGTAGCCCTGTCAAAGAAATGTGGTCCCTTTGTAAACTGCTTAGGAGAAAGGACAAGGGAAAAAATGAGCAAATGTCATCCCTGAAGAGCCATGCTTTGTACTTCTGGTAAGAGCAGACTGGAGAAATTAAAAAAAACCTCGACTTATCCACAGACTGTGCATTTTTGTAACAATTGGTGTTCTCACAGGAAGCATGCAAATGACTATTTACTATGGACATCACACAATCACCTTGAAACACAGGACATTGAACTGCTGAGGTCCCAGGATTTCACCTGAGTCAAGGATTGAGTAAAATGTAGGGCCAAGCAAAGGGGAGTGTATTGTGGTGTTCTCCTGGGGTGCATCTACACTGGCAAATTAGGTTGACTTAAGGAGGCTTAAGTCGACCTAAACAAAGCCACGTCCACACTGGGCTTTTTTAAAGTCGACTTAAGCATTTCCTTAAGTAGACTTAAGGAAAGCTTAAATCGACTTAATAACACCTCGTTTTATAGAATCGTAGAATAATAGGGTTGGAAGGGACCTCACGAAGTCATCTAGTCCAACCCCCTGCTAAAAAGCAGGGCCACTCCCACTAAATCACCCCAGCCAGGGTTTTGTCTAACCGGGCCTTAAAAATCTCCAAAGATGGAGATTCTACCACCTCCCTAGGTAACCCATTCCAATGCTTCACCACCCTCCTCGTGAGAAAGTTTTTCCTAATATCCAACCTTGACCTCCCCAGCTGTAATTTGAAACCATTGCTCCTTGTTCTGTCCTCTGTTACCATCGAGAACAGCCTAGCTCCCTCCTCTTCGGAGCACCCCTTCAAGTAGTTGAAGATTGCTATCAAATCCCCCCTCAGTCTTCTCTTCTGTAGACTAAATAAGCCTAGTTCCTTCAGTCTCTCCTCCTAAGTCATGTGCCCCAGCCCCCTAATCATTTTTGTTGCCCTCTGCTGGATTCTTTCTAATTTGTCAACATCCTTTCTGTAGTGGGGAGCCCAAAACTGGACACAGTATTCCAGATGCGGCCTGACCAGTGTCGAATAGAGAGGAATTATCACATCCCTTGATCTGCTGGCAACACTCCTACTGATGCAGCCTAATATGCCATTGGCCTTTTGGGCAACAAGGGCACACTGTTGGCTCATATTCATCTTCCCGTCCACCATAACCCCTAGATCCTGTTCTACGGCACTGCTACTTAACCGATCGGTCCCCAGCCTGTAGCAGTGCATGGGATTTTTTTGTCCTAAGTGCAGGACTTTGCACTTGTCTTTGTTGAATCTCATGAGGTTTCTTTCGGCCCAGTGTTCCAATTTATCCAAGTCTCCCTGGATCCTGTCCCTGCCCTCCAGAGTATCTACCATTCCCTCCAACTTGGTGTCATCCGCGAACTTACTAAGTATGCAGTCTATTCCAGCATCAAGATCATTAATGAAGATGTTGAATAGAACCGGCCCCAGGATCGACCCCTGGGGCACTCCACTCGTATCTGGTTGCCAACCAGACATCGAGCCATTGATTCCTACCCGCTGAGCCCATTGATCTAGCCAATTTTTGATTCATCTTACGGTCCACTTGTCCAACCCATACTTCCTTAACTTGCTGACGAGAATGCTGTGGGAAACCGTATCAAAAGCCTTGCTAAAGTCAAGATATACCACGTCAACGGCTCTTCCCGCACCCACAAATCCAGTCATCTCATCATAGAAGGCAATCAGGTTGGTCAGGCACGATTTGCCCTTGGTGAATCCATGTTGACTATTCCTGATCACTCTATTTTCCTCCAAATGTTTCAGGTTGGCTTCTTTGAGGACCTGCTCCATGATTTTCCCAGGGATTGAGGTGAGGCTGACCGGTCTGTAGTTCCCTGGATCCTCCTTTTTCCCTTTCTTAAAGATAGGTACTATATTTGCCTTTTTCCAATCCTCCGGGACCTCCCCCGTTCGCCACGAGTTCTCAAAGATAATGGCCAGCGGCTCTGCAATCACTTCCGCCAACTCCCTCAGCACCCTCGGATGCAGTTCATCTGCCCCATGGACTTGTGCACATCCAATTTCTTTAACCTGACTTTCCATCACCGAGGGCTGCTCTTTTCTCCATTCCGCGTTACCCCGTATAGTAGCTGGCCCTCCCTGTGAAGACTGAAGTAAAAAAAGCATTGAGTACTTTAGCCTTTTTCACATCATCCACCATGAGGATGCCTGCCCCATTCAGTAAGGGACCTAAACCACCCCATATCCTTTTCTTGTTGCTGATATACTTATAGAACCCCTTTCTGTTATCCTTCACATGTCTTGCTAGCTGCAACTCCAATTGTCCTTTGGCCTTTCTGATTTTATCCCTGCAGTCCTGAGCAATATCTTTATATCTTTAGGTTGACTTAAGCCTTAAATTGACTCCTTAAGTCGACTTAAAGCCAGTGTGGACGGGGATTAGTGCCTAAATCGACCTTATTAAGTCGACTTAAAGCATTGTCAACTTAATAAGGTTAACAAAATTGACTTAACTTTTCCAGTGTAGACATAGCCCTGGACATGGAAAACTTGAATTGAGTATCAACATTCATTTTAGTGAAACAAAGAGAGTCCTGTGGCACTTTTATAGACTAATAGATTTATTTATCACATGAGCTTTTGTGGGAGAAAATCCCACTTTTTCAGATGCTTTGAAGATGGGAAACTTACAGAATGGGAAGAAATTAAATGCAGGGAAGTGTATGACATAGGATCAGATCAGGCTGTAACAGCAAATCAAAATAGATGTTAGGATTCAAACACTGGGGAACAGCACATAGAGCAGGGGTCGGGAACCTTTTTGTCTGAGAGAGCCATGAACGCCACATATTTTAAAATGTAATTCCGTGAGAGCCATACAATATGTTTAAAACTAAATACAAGTAAATGTGTGCATTTTATGTTTTAATTAATTGAATTTGAATCTTTTAATTGAAATTTAATTTTAGAAAGGTTTTTAAAAAACCTTTAAAAAAGGTTTTTAATGAAAATTAATTTTTAAAGGTTGGGTTTTTTTAAAAAGGAAGGAAAAAAAGAAGGGAGAAAAAGAAAGAAAGAAAGAAAGAAAGAGAAGGAGAGGGAGAGAGAAAGAAAGAGAGAGAGAGAAGGAGAGAGAAAGAAAGAGAAAGAAGAAAGAAAAAGAAGGAGAGAGAGAGAGAAAGAAAGAAAGAAGGAGAGAGAGAAAGAAAGAAGGAGAGAGAAGGAGAAAGAAAGAAAGAAAGAAGGAGAAAGAAAGAAAGAAAGAAAGAAAGAAAGAAGGAGAGAGAAGGAGAGAGAAAGAAAGAAAGAAGGAGAGAAAGCAAGCAAAGGAGAGAAAGAAAGCAAGAGAGAAAGCAAGCAAGAGAGAAAGCAAGCAAAGGAGAGAAAGAAAGAGAGAAAGCAAGAAAGCAAGCAAAGGAGAGAAAGCAAGCAAGAGAGAAAGAAAGAAAGCAAGCAAAGGAGAGAAAGAAAGAAAGCCGCCCTAGGAAGCCGCCGGTGGGGGGAGGGTGGGAAAGCAGACCCCAGCCCCGGAGGCTGATCCCGGCTGCCCCGCGCTGCCCCGCTGCCCCGCTGATCCTGCGCTGCCCCGCTCCCTCCGGCCCCGGCGCCAGCCCCAGGCCTCCCTCCGGCCCCGGCGCCAGCCCCAGGCCTCCCTCCGGCACCGGTCCCGGCCCCAGGCCTCCCTCCAGCCCCTTCCCAGCCCCCTTACCTGGCCGGAGGCTCGGAGGTGCAGGGATGGCCGGCAGAGCTGCTTCTCTGCCAGGCCACTCCCACCCTGAGCACGCTCTCTCTGAGCATGCTCAGGGCGGGAGATTTGAATCTCCCCAGCCGGCCGCAGCAGTAGTCTGCAGCTGGGAGGGAGCACCGGCGGGGACCCGAACGGGGGCGGGACGGGGTCGGCTCGGGCGGGGAAGTTGAGGCGGCCGGCGGGTGGGAGACCGGGAGCCTGCCCCGGCCGCGGCCACCCCGCTGCCCCGGATGCATGGGGCAGGCTGCAGCAGGGGCGGGGGCCGGCGGGTAGATTTGGCAGCAAGCCAGATGCAGCCATCAAAAGAGCCACATCTGGCTCGCGAGCCATAGGTTCCCGACCCCTGACATAGAGGAAGGTGAGGTCAAATCACCTGTTGTAATGAGAAAAAAATTCATAGTTCCTGTTTAACCCCAAGGCAACTGAGTTGAATTTGCATATAAATTCGAGTTCTGCAGTTTCTCTTTGAAGCTGTGATTTGTTATTCATCTGTTTCAGCACAGCTATTAGCAAGTCGTCAATGGAGTGAGCAGAGAGATTGAAGTGTTCCCCTATTGCTTCTTGAGTGTTGCAATTTCTGATATCAGATTTGTGTCCATTTATTCTTTTGCACAGAGACTGTCCTGTTTGTCCAATATATAAGGCAGGGGGGCATTTCCGGAACAGGATGGCATAAATCACATTGGTGGATGAGCAGGCGAATGAGCCCTTGATGGAGTAGGTGGCTTGATTTGGTTCTGTGATGGTATCTTTAGTGTAGATATAAGGACAAAGTTGGCAGCGTGGTCTGTTGCAGGGATATGTTCCTGCTTCAATGTTTTTGTTGTTTGATCTGTAGTTGCTGGTGAGTATCAGTTCAAGGTTGGGGGGCTGTATGTAAGCGAGCAGAGATCTGTCTCCCAAAGCTTAAGAGAGTGAGGGATCATCTTGTAGAATAGGCTGTAGATCTCTGATGATGTGCTGAAGAGGTCTGACTTGGGGGTTTAAGTAGTGACCAATGGTGTTCTGTTGTTTTTTTCTTGGGCTTCTCCTGTACTACTTGACTTATGGGTACCTGTCTGGTTCTGTCAATCTGTTTTTTCACTTCTGCGGGTGGGTACTGTAGTTTTAATAATGCTTGATAGAGATCCTGAAGGTGTCTGTCTCTGTTGAAGGATCAGAGCAAATGCGGTTACATCTTAGGGCTTGACTGTAGACAATGGATCGTGTGGTGTTTCTTGGATGAAAGCTCGAGGGATGTAGGGTAACTATAGTGATCAGTAGGTTTTTGGATAGGATGGTAATTTGCACTGTCATGTTTAGAAAGTGGATCTCCTGTGTGGAGAAGGTATAAATTATCTTCAAATCTGAAATGGTTGAGGGTGAGTACAAAGTCACAAAGTTTAGCCACAAGTTTCATTTTAGTGAAACATGGCATGACACAGCAGCCAGAGCCTGCTGCAAGCTGCAGTTGTCCATAATCTGTTCTGCTCCCGAAAGTACAAAATCCGGCCTTCCAAAATGGAGGCTGGCTTTTGGCCACTCATTATTACTCAGCTGCTTCACAAGGGCAAAAATAGCCTTCCTCACTCTGTTCCTGTGGTTTCCGAAGCCAGCTGGCCAGCCAATGCAGTAGCTCAGTTATGATTGAGGCAGGTTTTAGTACAATGTATTATTTCACTGACATCTAATTAAACACAGGGGTAACACTGCCATAATTTAATTTTCTCCACCTCAGTTGCTGCAACTCACGCCCTTCTCTGTGGGGGGAGTTGACAGGAAGCGTGGCATTGCCTAGTGCCCTGAAGGATGTGTGGCTTCCTGCTGAAGCAAAACTCTTTATAGCACATCTTGGGAGGCAAGGCCACAGCGCCTCGTCATTGGCTGAGCATGTATGGAGAACTCCTTAAGAGGTGTATTATCTGGTGCCCTGACCCCTTTTCCTGGCAGATTCTGGGAGGAAGCCTGTCTTCCTGAGGAATAACTTCTTCCTGAGCTCTTTCTGGGGTGCAGATGCGTAACAAGGTGAATTCTGGAGAAATTGTGTTGCACTGGTGAATTAAGGGCAAATTTGGCTAGCCAGATCATTGTAACTGGTGCTGATGGGTAAGGAGGAAAAAGCTGAGCTTGACTTTCAGATCCTAGGCTGAATATGTATGGCTCACAGCTAGAAAAACAGATTTTTTTTTTTTTTACAACAGAGCTAATTACATTGAATTCATTGAGACCATAAATAGGGGTCCCCACGAGGTCTTTCTTAGAGAATCACTTTTTAGTACAATCGTACTATAATATGTGGAAAATCATTAAAGACTCAACAATATATTCTAGAACAGTGGTTTTCAAACTAAGGGTCGTGACCCAATACTGGGTCATATACCCTCATATACTGGGTCGCGGTGCCCCCTTCTCACCCCTTGCTGTCACTGCCAGAAGACTGGAATGCGTTGCTCAAAGATGTAGTTGTTGGGTCATAATGATTTTTTTTTCAACTGCGTTCCAAGGAGAAAAAATTGAAAACCACAGTTCTAGAAATAGGGGAAAAGAATAACCTCTTTTCAAAAGGAAAGCAAGATTATTCAGAAACGTATGTAGCAGAAGTTCCATGTTTTCCTAAAGACAGGTGGTAGATGGTACCTTGGCATTTATCCAAATAAAAAACATAGAGATCATCAAGGTGTTGGAAATATTATACCTTTGTAAGTGATTATTTGTCTGTTTCCAGCTATTACCAGTTTTATTTCTATTAAATTAAAACTGCTCAGTACAGGAGACTGGTTAGATGATCTATTGAGTGTCCCTTTAAGTTCTAAATATCTCTGATTTCTGTGCTTTGTTTCCTCCCACATTAAAAACTGGTTTGTAGAATCCTGCAGAGAAAGAATGGGGAATGGTAGATACTCTGGAGGGCAGGGACAGGATCCAGAGAGACTTGGACAAATTGGAACACTGGGCCGAAAGAAACCTCATGAGGTTCAACAAAGACAAGTGCAAAGTCCTGCACTTAGGACGGAAAAATCCCATGCACTGCTAGAGGCTGGGGACCGATCAGCTAAGTAGCAGCGCTGTAGAAAAGGACCTGGGAGTTATGGTGGACGGGAAGATGAATATGAGCCAACAGTGTGCCCTTGTTGCCAAAAAGGCCAATGGCATATTAGGCTGCATCAGTAGGAGTATTGCCAGCAGATCGAGGGATGTGATAATTCCCCTCTATTCGACACTGGTCAGGCCGCATCTGGAGTACTGTGTCCAGTTTTGGGCTCCCCACTACAGAAAGGATGTGGACAAATTAGAAAGAGTCCAGCGGAGGGCAACAAAAATGATTAGGGGGCTGGGGCACATGACTTATGAGGAGAGACTGAAGGAACTAGGCTTATTTAGTCTACAGAAGAGAAGACTGAGGGGAGATTTGATAGCAACCTTCAACTACTTGAAGGGTTGCTCCAAAGAGGAGGGAGCTAGGCTGTTCTCGAGGGTAACAGAGGACAGAACAAGGAGCAATGGTTTCAAATTACAGCTGGGGAGGTCAAGGTTGGATATTAGGAAAAACTTTCTCACTAGGAGGGTGGTGAAGCATTGGAATGGGCTATCTAGGGAGGTGGTAGAATCTTCATCTTTGGAGATTTTTAAGGCTCGGTTAGACAAAACTCTGGCTGGGATAATTTAGGGGGAGTGGTCCTGCTTTTTAGCAGGGGGTTGGACTAGATGACCTCGTGAGGTCCCTTCCAACCCTATTATTCTATGATTCTATGAAAGCAAATTTAGTCATATGGAATTCATAGTCAGGCCACCCATTTTGTGTCAGGGAATGATAAGACTACTAGTACCAGCACACCCCTTACTAAAGTCAGTAGGCCTAAAGTTTGACCTACAGTAACCAGCAGTGAAAATAACAGAGTCCATTTGTGCAGTTGATAGAAATCCCAGGGATCATGTCAGAGATGTTTGTGTCATGACCCTTGTTAATCTCCTAATGCAGCAGACCAAGTCTGACAAGGTGCACCGAGACCACAAAAGAAGACAGACACAGATGTCGACATGAACGGCCCCTTTCAGGTCCTCAGCCAAAGACGACACTTAAAATAGTCAGTTTCAATGTCGAGGGAATCTTTCTAGAGAAGTGACATTCTGTCTGGCATGAAAGACACTATGTGCTGCAGGAGGCACACAGAGAGACAACGCCACAAAGCTCCATGGCATCATATTGCTGCTAACATCAAAAGCAACACCTATTGCATCATGATGCTTATATGTGACAAAAGACTGGAAGAAAACACTGCCATGAAACATTATGGCATAGTGGAACCTGTCAGGGTTGGGGTAATGTTCATGAAAGAGATTAGAAAGGACTAGTGTAAACGTTGGAGGGAGCTGATTGAATAAAAAAATCCAATGCTATAAGAGCAAAAAATGTATGGGCCACCACTTGCAAGCTGAATCACAATAGGTAGCAGCCCAAACTCTTTGTCACACTCTCTCCCCATCAAGTTGCACATCAACTCATCCTAAATGGTAAACCAGCCCATAAAGAAGAGTGCAGAACAAAACAAATCAGGCAGGAACTTCACTCACTCCTCAGAGAAAGCAAAGTTCACCATGAACAGCTCTGCTCTAAGGAGCGGACACTAGCCATGAAAGCCCTGAAATGTGGAAGGCAACTGGACTCAGTGGGTTAGGAAATGAATTATTACCAGACTTCAGGATCAGTGCAAAGAAGTGGCTGCCTGACTTGAATTGTTGTATGGAAACAACACAGGTAAGCAGGCTATGGAGAGAGAGGTCAAAGTGGTTGCACTACTTGTGAAATTCCCCTCTCAGAATCTGGTCTGGTGTGCCGCAGTGACCTACTGATCTCCACTCCCGAACCCCAACTTACCCCACTATGCGAGATGACCACTCACTCCTGAGTCAGTCCACACTAGTCTCCTGCGTGTAATCGGTTCCAGGCAGTGAGTGTGCGCTCTCTGGTCACTCATGGTATAGTCCCCTAGCGAGCACCCCAGCCACCAGATACCACACTGGGAACTTCCGTCCTACAGGGATTGGGACTCTTCCCCAATCACTGTAGACTCATAGACCTTTGTTCATCTATTTATCAATGAAATGGATATGTTCAGCCTCACTCATTCACACCCTCTAAAGTCCACACAGCTTTACATAAAACAAATACTCTTTGCAAAGTTTATTGATTAGAATATGATTTTAAGTGAGTATATAGCAAATCATCACACACTCTTTTAATAAAGGAGTCAGGAGTTACCACAGGCAAATAAAAGAGATGACACATGCTAACTAACATTACAGTACAAGATTACTCACACGATCTGGCTTATTCTCCTTATTCTTACCCACAAGACTGGATTCTGGTGATGTTCAACCAGTCTTGGCCCTCCTGGTCATGTGGATAGGTTCAGTCTCTTGGAGTTGTTTTCAAGATGGTGTTTCTCTAGCAAAAAGCCCCTTGCAGTTCAAAGTGTCTGTATTTGTTTTCAATTCTCCCCCCCCCAGCCCCTCCTTCGGTGTGCTGTTGTGTGATTCTCTTTGTCCCACCTGAGCTAGGGAGCTCAATTTGCATTGCCTTTGTCATGCACCTCTCTAGCCTTTGTGCTGAGAGACAGCCCTGATGGTCTGAACCACTTAACATCTGTACACATACAAGATGCTGCAGGAAACATGATATCATAACAATAGGGCAGAACATTCAAAAGGGAACCTTGCATGGCACATTTTGGCATTAGAGTATACGATTACATTAGAAAAGTGACACAGATTGTAGCCTATTGTGCATCACGTGATGCTACTCCAACCACATAAAGACCTTACCTGCAAGGAATGCTGTCCACATCCTTACTTTGCTCAACCTACAAGGTATAATGCGTAGAATAGCGCTACTGGCGAAAGGGCAGCTGACTGCTGATTGTAACCCTTCTGCCAGGGGGAGCTGGCAGCAACAAGGACCGGGTTCAATGTTTAGGGGTTTCTCTTAACAATTCAAAATAAAAGAAGTTTGAGTCCCCATGCAGTAATCTGGGAGAACTCAATGCCACCCTGGGGCTCTTCTCAGGGGCCATACTCCCCTTCTTGCAAGCATTGAATCTGTGTAAAACAAAAGAAAACTTCTATTAAAATGGAAAAGGGGACCCAGCACTAATTTGGGAAAATACAACCACAATTAAAAACCGTGATTATAAGCAAAGACCCACCCTGTGGTAAGTTGGGCTTTAGCCCTCACCTCAGTTTCCCATCTTGGGATGTGAAAGTCTGACAAACCAAGCTTTTTGCAAACCAAGCTTTTTTTAAACACAAGATTCTCCTCTCCCGCCAGCACATCCATCCCCAGTTAGCTGGCCTTTGTTAGCAAAGACCCAGCACTCAGATATGTATTCATGAGGGGTCATCTCCCACTCCTGGAGTTGGTGGGCATTGACCAATGCCTCTGCTAGTACCTCTATCTGAGCTGTTGCTGTCTCTTTGCCACTGCTGCTGCTGGTCATCATTGGCACCACTGGTTTTCCCACTATCACTGCTGCACTGTGATATTCTGAGGCTTTGAACTGTAACCCAGCTCGCCATGAGTTCAGCAGGTAGGGAACCTCACTGCTGGTGCCTTCAGAACAACTTCCCCAGTCACTGACTGCAAACGAAAACACCAGAGTACTCTAACTTGAGTGAAAACTGGGGTAGCAAAAACTGGTGACAGCGTGACTAAATGGAAGCTGACGAACGACTCCAAATGTGAACATGGAGAGCCTAGGCAAACACTTGAACACTGGCCAATGCAATGTCTTCTGTCAACATCTTGTGTTCCTGAGGAACTATTGTACTTGAGATAAGTGACACCTCCAGATCTTGGCTAGGGTTTTGAAGTGGCAAACTGTGATGATGATAAAATCCTGCAGAGAATCTTCTTTCCAGTTATTAAGACCAATTCACCATCTTCTTGCATGTCTTTTAGTCTGTGTGCATGCAAGTCTGGAGTGGCCAGGAGCATGCACACTATAGGCTTGATCAAGAGTCCATTAAAGTCAATAGTAGTCTTGAATTAGCTGTAGATCAGACACTGTGGGCCTATTTGTCAAAGGTGCTGAGCATCCACTCCAGTTGAATTCAATGGGATTTGGGTGCTCAGCATTTCTGAAAATTCAAGCCTATATTACTAAAGTAGCCACTAATAAGGGCATCAGATCTAATCTCTTGCACTCCTGGCAGCCCCAACCTCTGGAAAGATGGATGGACTTCAGCAGGAGCAAAGGATGCTCATGGAATATAAGATGGACTGTGTGTTTTACAGTAAACATCGCCCAAGATTTTCAGGCTGCCCACATGCTGGAAGCAAATACTGATGACTGCAGCTGGTTGGAAATATACCAACAAAACCCACTGTCATCAAATGTACAGATTATTTTCTTAATTGAAATGTCCCGTGGAGATGGTTTGATTTCAACAAAGTTCCTTTGGAACCCAGGCAGCTTTCAAAACCTGCTTGGTTTTCTGCCAGCTCAGTCTCCCAGCGCCTTTGCAATCCACCTGGAGAACTGCTAGGAGAGTTTGTGTTTTCAGGATATGAAGTTCAGGGGCAGCAAGCCAGATGCACTTCCCTGGAGGTGGGGACCTGAGTGCATCCAAGATCTGTGATGGTGGCACAGGCAGCTTGCTTCCAAATTGAGTGTCTCAGGATTTCCAGCATGTGGGGCTCTGGGCAGTCAGTGAGACAGAGTTCACTGAGATCTAGATCCAGGGTCTTCCCTTTCATGGAGAATTTTTGGGTTTTGTTCCTAGTCAGAACAAAACCAAATACTATCCTAGTTCTCTGCACAGTTCTACTCAGGACATAGAGGACTGGGAATTAGTGGAGGCCTACTGTATGACAATGGAGTTTGTAACTACTCTAGCCTACGGAGTGGAGGGGTGAGCAAAGAAGGAAAGTAGATAGCGAGACATCAAACTAATAATGAAAAACCAAAACAGTTATGATTGCCCACTTCTTCTACCAGGACATGACTGTGCTTTCACACGCATGCTAGTGTGAAACCAGTAGTAACTTCACGGGTGTCAGTGGAGTTACACTGGTGTAATAATGGTTTAAGGAGAGGAAAAGGTCCTCAATGTGGTTGGCTTTTTCTTTTAATCAAATCTGTATACATGTCACACAGTTAGATGTGTGAATAGTAAATTATTCCATTCATTTCTTATTCTTGATGAACAGTAAATTAGTCTAATAACATTTACTGTTCTATTCATTGATTGTCAGAGGGCGATTAGAGGCAAATAGCTTTTAAGTCTTTCCAGCTGCAAATATTAGACTTGTCTAAAGTTCTGATTTCTGACTGTAATTGTCTCTAAATCTCTTCTCTGACACATCCTTCCCCTGCCACCCTCTCACTCAGATGTACTCATCCATGCCCTCAGAAATACATCATAAGGGTACCGTGCTGTTGTGCTCAACACCTTCTAGCCAAGGATCTCAAGCTCTTTATGAACATTAATTCATTCGTGTAATTGCCTTTGGGAGATACATGAGGCATCGTGACCTCCATTTTTACAGGTGGGAGAAACTCAGTCATGGAGACATTAGGGGCAACTGTTTCAGAAGTGGCCAGTGATTCTGAGCGCTTCCATTTTTGGGTGCCTGATTTTAGACTTTTGGGCTTGATTTTCAGATATACAAGCCCCTGCAGCTTCAGCACTTTTGAAAAACAGCCAAAGGCACCCAAAATCACTTACCACTTAGGAAAATGAATTACTCATTGCCACACAGTGTGTTGATGGCAGATATGAGAATAGAATCTAGGAAAAATTTGCCAGCTCTAGCAGCGAGTGAGACCTCTGTCTCTAGGGCCTGATGCATCTCTCACTCTTGTGTAATTCCATTGTAGTTGATGTACATAGATGGTCTTAATGGGTGGGCCGCTATGCGTGAGGGAGGGCTCCCTGCTCCGCTCTGGGAGGGAGCAGGACATGGGGCTGGCAAGGCTGGCGCCGGCGGGGCTGGAGAGCGCAGCAGCAGCCTGGTGCAGGGCTAGCAGCAGGGCCAGGGAGCTCACAACACTGGCCCCGTGAGGCTGGTGGGGGCCAGAGAAGCCGGCAGGGGCATGGGAAGCTCAGCAGGGGAGGGGCAGGACGACTGGCGGGGGCCCAAAGGGGCCCACAGGGGCTGGGAAGCCTGGTGGGAGGGCCGGCGATGGGGCCGGGGAGCACACAAAGCTGGTGGGGGGCCAGAGGAGCTGGCAGGATCTGTGGCAGGCCCCGTGAGGCTGGTGGGAAAGCCCAGGGCTGGGGGGGGGGGGGCGGGGGGCCACGGGGGGGGGCCGGGGGGGCGGGGGGGGGCCCCGGGCCCCCGGCCGGGGGGCCGGGGGGGCACCCATGGTGGCTGGGGAGAATGGCAGAGGGCTCAGGACCACAGTGGGCATGGCAGGGAGTTGGTGGGACCGCAATCAGGCTGGGGGCGGTGTGGCAAAGTCAAAGATGGAGCCCCCACGTGGCACAGGGACCCCCATCTTTGACTTTTGCCCCAGAATCGCTAAGACCACCTCTGTTGATGTATCTACCCATATTCTCATAGCCTCACTGGTTCCTCATGCCCCCATTCCCACTCCAAGGGCTTTAATCCCTGGCTGTACTATATTCCCCAGGATGCACCATGATTTCACAGTGAAGCTGTCACCACAAAATATCCCATAGTGTATCATGGGAGATGTAGTGCAGTTGGGCATCAAGGGCCATTGGAGTGAATGGGGACATGAGGGATCCAGACCTAAAACTCCCTTGAGGTAACATGACACCTCAGCTCGAGACAGAAATTAACATCAAACCAGTACAAGCAGTTTCAAATTTCCTAACTGAAAATTTATTTTAACTTTTCATTCTGCAAAAAGGTTCAATATTCCAATGCCTGATATAGGACAAAAACAAATGGCAAAGTATCAGAAATGTAGGTTTTCAATCAGCTCCACTGCTGAGCCTTACAAGAGAAATGTTGATGAAGACTTAATGATAAATCTAATAACTGTGTTGTCATGCACTGCATACACTATTAGACAAACGTGATGGGACTTTTAAAAATGATTCACTAGAAAGGATCCTTTTATATTAATTCCTCACCATTCAAAATAATGTGCATCATTATAATCTTCATAATAATATGCATCAAATATGAGCCACGTGCTGGACCTTTCCAGTGTTCTGTTCAAAAGTCCTTCCTATACACTTTGGAGCACATATGAGTTAAGAATAGGCATTGTGTGTACATTAGTGCATTGAGGTCAAGGATGCATATTTTTAAGTGGTAGGACGCAATGAAGAACGTAAGTTTCACTGTAATAAAAGTGAGGTTCCTATTAATGAGGAGCATTGTCTGCTGAAGACACTAATTTCACTACAGGGTGCAGTCTTCAAACTTTTCATTCTAATTAGGATTCATTTCCATATTCGTTATCAATTCCTCTCCTGCTGAAATATTCTCAAATGACCTTTTGTCTTCACTTATGACTCACCCAAAGATTTTATTTTTCCCAAAACAATCGTTCAGCTGAAACTGTTTTTCTAGTAAACACATTCAACAATAAATGACCTTGCCAGCTCATGCCTACGTAGTGGGAGAAGGGCATCAACTGTGCCGATGCTGCCAGTAATGATGTGTAGAGAAATTAAGAGCTGGGCTTTTAAAGAGCTTTTTAAATTCCTGGAGTCTTTAAATTCCAGCTGCCCTGAAGTGGAGTACGTCTTGTTTCAGTACTGAGTATTATCCAATGGAATTCAACCTATGGCACTAGCTATCCTCTAGAGAACAGATGACATTTTGTATATACAGGCTAATAGATTGCCTGCTAATAAAGAATTTGTCCTTGCCATCTATTCTTCATGGCTTTGTCCAGACCAGTTTTTATAATGACTAAAAATTCATAACAATAAAGTAAAACATTCATTTCATATGATGGATGATTTGCTGTTTATAAATGGCTTTCAAAATGATTAGTGATATATATTCATTACCCAAATTATAAAAAGCCATGTTGGAAGTAAGGAGAGGAAAAGTAGCAACATTATCAAAGTAATCATATCTACTTAGTGATATCTTTCCTTAACTTTGCAAATGTTGAATTAGGTAAGAAAAAACGTAATCTGAAAACTTTTAAATCAATTATTTTATTTCTCTGCTACCAAATTCTAACAAACAAGGTCAGATTTGTTTAGATGATATCAGGGCTGGCCCAAAGGTTTTTGGTGCCCAAGGCGAACTAAGACTTAGGCGTTCCCATCAGAGGGCAATACATTCATTTATAAGAGATAATATATTAACATATTTTTAAACAGAGAAAAAAAATTCACTTCTGTTCCCCCTTAAAGCCTGGCACTCTAGGCAATCACCTAGTTCACCTTTATGGCCGAGACAGCCCTGGATGATATTGCAAAGAGATTTTCTTTCCCAGGTTGGAAGCCAGTTTGCTGTGCATGGATATATTTGAAAAAAATATGACCTATCTATCTCCATGATTCCAGCTCAAGGCTTACTCTTCTTCTGTAAAATGCAGTTACTAATGGGGAAGATTTATATAATTCAACTTGAAGTTCACCCAATTATCTATTTTCTTATTCAGTACTTTAATGCTTCAACCATTGCAGGGGGGAATACAGTGAAGATGAGTATCTTGACATCAATTAATCACAGTGCTTTGTTATCTGGGTTTCACTATAGTTCTCATAAACTAACAGAATCAAACAGTTGCTTTCATTTTAAAGACGCTTTATAGATGAAAACACATTTACAAATCTTTCAGAATAAAACAATAATCAGGCAGCTAATTAAACACATTGTAAGAACTAAGCCTTTGAGCTAAAGACCTGTCCAGGCTGCAACATCATCTTTACTTTGTTATGATATGCCAAAAAGCTGATAAAAATATTATTTGGATAAAAAAAGAAAATCGCATTAATGATTTGCCAGAGTGAATGTAGATGTCAAAAATGCTAATCTAGAGAAGCTGTCAGGAGTTTAAATTCATTTTTCACAGATTTGCCGTTGTTAATTATAGCTCAGCGCCCAGCATAGGTTACAACTGTCTGGTGCTTTTAAAACCAGATATGAGCTTCCTGCCATCACTTCAAGTTCTCCTTCTACTCTGTTTCAAATGGATCAATCCAATGCCAATGTATAACGTTTTTCATTTACGTCTTTTGTTAGGCTTCCTTATTCACAGCAATTATATTTTTTTTCTCCAATTCTATCCTAATGGGGCTACTAGAGATTCATGGGAGAAGTATAATTGGCAATTGAGCATACCCTTTTTGTGGCTTCTTTTATGAGAACAGATCCGATGCTATATTGTAAAAATACATCGTTTAATTTAGGGATCTGCCAGATAGTTAGTAAAATAATCTGGAATAATCGGGTCAGGAGGCAGTAGCAAGTAGTTTTATTTAACTTATATTATTAATTTTTTCAGATAATATAATTCTTCCATGTGTCAAAATCAGTGTGCAGACATGCACAAGAAACAACACAAAATTCTGGAATAGGTAGCATTGACAAACTGCCAAGGCAATCCACTAACTTTCACTGAGTACCCTATAAAAAGGACCCTTTGTTCAGTAAGTGCTGATTGAGTCCCATTAGTAACCATATTCTGGGCCTCAAGTACAATATTAATGCTAACACCATTGTTACGAAGCTAGAAAGCAAGCAAGAACAATAAACAATCAGCTTACAATATCATTGGACATATTCATGCGGTACGTACTGTGATGAGATCCCATAGATGTGAACATTTCGAAAAAGAAAAAGAAAATCTCATTAACGTCGTCTGTGTAAATCTCTCAGCTACTTTCACTGGCAGTGACCTCAGGCAGCTATGTTGCAATTTTGCCACAACCACAATTGTGTTTCAGTTTTTCAAGGGTTGATGAGTTTTGCCCAAAGAGCACATCTGATTCTGCAACCCTGAGTAATACCTGCTTGTACGAGTGGCCTCACCAGCCCCTGGCATTGCCCAAGTAACACTAGAGTATGAGCATATATCAAACCTGCCCTCAGTGTTAACAATTATGTATATAAGAATGTGCAAGAAATAAAAGCCCGCATGTACAGTTTCCTGGGTAAGTGGCTGGCAGTGTGGTAAGTTGGTTGTTGTAGTTGGGTGAGTGGCTGCCTAGGTGAAGCAACAGCTGATTCCCTGCCCAAAATAATAGCTGCATGTGCTAAAAGGGAGATCTGCCACTCTCCTGCCAAACACACATGATGACAGGAACTGTTTCCACTTGATGGGGAAAGGGAATGAGAATCTCAGTGTTAGACCCTGCCTTACTGTTGCCCAGGGGGTTGATGCCCACTAAGTGTTCATGTATGAGGACCTACCTTTAATAGTTAGGGCTGGAGTTGCCTGACTTAACAAGGCACAGCTGGGCCTCACCCCAGCAGGCTGTGGGGAGAGTTTAGCAGTAGTTTCCCTGGAGATTTTTGCTTCTGGGACAAATGAGGCTGTGGGAGAATGCTCTCTCTCTCAGCAGCTCTTTGAAGACTGGAAAGCTGGGCTAAGGGGAGATAGTTGAGGGCACAAGAGGTTGGGTAGGTCTGAGGTCTCAGGTGTTTAAGTAGGTTCTGGTCAGGGCTGCCAGTGGAACAAGAAGTTGGGAGCAGTGGGAAGTGAAGTGAGGACCTTAAGGCCTTTGAGGGAGCCTGGAGCCAGGAGGGAACAGGTGGACAGTGGTTTGTATACCTCCGGAGCTTCTGGTATCCTTGCCTCCTGCCCTTACATTCTGCTCCCCCCTCCTTTTTTTTTTGATCTTCTTGAGATCGACAGAACAAGCCAAGATTGATGAAAATTCATTAAATAGTTTTAAAGTTAAATTATGCAGCGTTTGAGACAACGTTCTCTTTGGAAACAATCCCAAGTCTGAGCTTATTTCAAATTTAAGACAATTCTAACTTTTGATGGTCCAATTTTAGAAATAAACTCAAGTTTATATGGCTCATTGGGACAGAAAATTAAGTTTTCTGAAGAATTATGTATGCTATCTTTGCATAAAATGTTGTGTCAGAAATCCTAATTCATATTGTGTTATGAGAAGAATCGATCGGGGAAGTAGAAATGAATGGCAACCCGGGCAGCAGTGACCATGAGATGGTAGAATTCAGGATCCTGATCAACGGAAGAAAGGAAAGAAGCAGAACACACACACTGGACTTCAGAAAAGCAGATTTTGGAACTGATGGGCAGGATCCCTTGGGAGGCTGATCTGAAGGGGAAAGGTGTCCAAGAGAGCTGGCTGTTTTTAAAGAAACCCTGTTAAAGGCACAGGAAGATACCATTCCGATGTGCAGAAAGAACAGCAAATGTGGAAGGCGCCCAGTGTGGCTTGGCAGAGAACTCTGCGGGGAGCTGAAACATAAAAGGGAAGCTTACAAGAAGTGAAAACTTGGACAGATGACAAAGGAGGCGTATAAAGATATTACTCAGGACTGCAGGGATAAAATCATAAAGGCCAAAAGACAACTGGAGTTGCAGCTAGCCAGGGATATGATGGATAACATGAAGGGGTTCTACATGTATGTCAGTAAGAAGAAGAGGATCAGGGATGGTGTAGGTCCCTTACCGAATGGGGCAAGTATCCTTGTGGTGTATAATGCGGAAAAGGCTGAAGTACTCAATGCTTTTTTTACTTCGGTCTTCACAGGGAGGGCCAGCTCCCAGGCTACTATGCTGGGTAACACAGAATGGAGAGAAGAAAAGTGGCACTCGGTGATGGAAGGTCAGGTTAGGGACTACTTAAAGAAGTTGGCTGTGCACAAGTCTATGGGGCTGGATGAACTGCCTCCGAGGGTGCTGAGGGAGTTGGCCGATGTGATTGCAGAGCCGTTGGCCATTATCTTTGAAAACTCGTGGTGAACGGGAAAGGTCCCGGAGGATTGGAAAAAGGCAAATATAGTACCTATCTTCAAGAAAGGGAAGGAGGAGGATCCAAGGAACTACAGACCGGTCAGCCTCACCTCAATCCCTGGAAAAATCATGGAGCATGTACTGAAAGAATCCATCCTGAAACACTTGGAGGAAAATAGAGTGATCAGGAACAGTCAGCATGGATTCACCAAGGGCAAATTGTGCCTGACCAACCTGATTGCCTTCTATGATGAGATGACTGGATTTGTGGATGTGGGTGTTGTCAGAGGCTCCCGGTGTGAGAAGAGCCGTTGACGTAATATACCTCGACTTTAGCAAGGCTTTTGATACCGTTTCCCACAGCATTCTCATCGGCAAGTTAAGGAAGTATGGGTTCAATGAGTGAACCGTAAGGTGGATAGAAAACTAGCTAGATCAACAGGCTCAGCAGGAATCAATGACTCAGTGTCTAGTTGGCAACCAGTAATGAGTGGAGTGCCCCAGAGGTCGGTCCTGGAGCTGCTTCTGTTCAACATCTTCATTAATGATCTTGATGATGAGATAGATTGCATGCTTAGTAAGTTCGCAGATGACACCAAGCTGGGGGGAATGGTAGACACGCTGGACAGCAGGGACAGGATTCAGGGAGACTTAGACAAATTGGAACACTGGGCCAAAAGAAATCTCATGAGGTTTAACAAGGACAAGTGCAAAGTCCTGCACTTAGGATGGAAAAATCCCATGCACTGCTACAGGCTGGGGACCGATCGGCTAAATAGCAGCACTGTAGAAAAGGACCTGGGGGTTATGGTGGATGGGAAGCTGGATATGAGCCAACAGTGTGCTCTCGTTGCCAAAAGGCCAATGGCATATTGGGCTGCATCAGTAGGAGTGTTGCCAGCAGATTGAGGGATGTGATTATTCCCCTCTATTCGGCACTGGTGAGGCTGCATCTGGAATATTGTGTCCAGTTTTGGGCTCCCCACTACAGAAAGGATGTTGACAAATTAGAAAGAGTCCAGTGGAGGGCGACGAAAATGATTAGTGGGCTGGGCCACATGACTTATGAGGAGAGACTGAAGGAACTAGGCTTATTTAGTCTGCAAAAGAGAAGACTGAGTGGGGATTTGATAGCAACCTTCAACTACTTGAAGGGGTGCTCCAAAGAGGAGGGAGCTAGGCTGTTCTCAGTAGTAACAGAGGACGGAACAAGGAGCAATGATTTCAAATTACAGATGGGGAGGTCAAGGTTGGATATTAGGGAAAACTTTCTCACTAGGAGGGTGGTGAAGCATTGGAATGGGTTGCCTAGGGAGGTGGTGGAATCTCCGTCTTTGGAGATATATAAGGTTCAGTTAGACAAAACCCTGGCTGGGGTGATTTAGTGGGAGTGGTCCTGCTTTTAGTAGGGGGTTGACTAGATGACCTAATGAAGTCCCTTCCAGCCCTAAGATTCTATGATTCTGTGATTCTATTTGAAAAATGCTTTATATTCAAGACTTCAGGTACTCTATGCCCTTAAATTCTGCACTAAGGGCTCTTGAATTTGTGGCACTCTGGTGCAGTAAACTGGAAATTCTGTGTTAGCTTAGTTTAAATGTAATAATAGACTTTTTTAATAAATGCAAAAATGACTTATACACTGTTTTCTAGCCCCTGTGTTATTTACTCTTACATTACTTTTGAATTTGATGGATAAGCACAGTAAGTAGATGGACACTTCTGCTAAAATTATCTCATGAGCAGTGAAATATTAACAAGTCTGACAGTAAATATTTCATCCTTAGGTTTCAGAGTTTGCAGCCCACTACCATGAATGGTTCACCTCACACCTCTCAGAGCTATTGTTTCAAGATGTCTGCACAGCAAGGAAGATTTCAAAGTTGCCTTCACAGAACTAGAAGCATCTTTTTAACGAATGAGCAGCCAGATATTTGCTAGCTTTGTTTAAGCCAGCACCTTAAAATATTAGTTTAGCTGGGAGTAGCATGGGTGGCAGCTGATAGGCACTGGAACATGTACTCAGGTCATCCAGGTGGGTTTGAATACAGGTTGCTAGTCCCTGTGCTACCGCCAGCTACACAGCTATTTTTAGAGTGCCCGCTCAAGTGGAATTAGTGTCTGTCTACTTTGCTGGGAATCTCACTCCCAACAGCAGTCTAAACACAAATCCTGTGTGTAAAAATGTAACCTGATGGCTTTGGTGTAACTCTAAATTAAATTATTTTGTTCACATTTCCCAAATAAATTCCTCTCTAGGATGAGGCCACAAATGTAAAAAATTAAAGGCGTGGTCATACAAATGAATCCATGCAGACAGATGTCTGAGCCCTTACAGCACTTGTAGGCATAAGGGTCAACTGGCATGACTCTGATTGCAGCATATGTGCCTATACTGCTAGTTTTGAAGTTGCCATCTTTTTTCAAGGTTGTCCAAATGTGAACTTGCAGCCCTAGAACCTACTTGTAGGGATACCATGGCTATAAACGCTTGTAAGACGCAATGAGAGAAAGTGGAGTAGGGGTTGTAGGCAGGACCATCCTTGGGGGGAGGGGATGAACGGGGCGATTGCCCTGGGACCCGCCGTAATGTGGGCCTCACGCTGCCCCGCTCCCGGCTGGGGGCAGTACGGGGCCCATGCCGCAGCTCCCCCATGGCCATGCTTTGCCCTGCCCCCGCTGCCTTTGGCTTCACCCGGCCTCTGGCCCTGGGCCGGCCCTCCCCACCCAGGGCGGAGCAGGCAGGCCCAGGGGCGGGGCAGTTCGCGGGGCCCAGCCTCTCTGGGCTGGGCTGGGCTGGGCCGGCCCAGCCTGACCCACATGGTTGGCCCCGGCTGGGCCCAGGGTCGACCTCAGCCAGCGGCGTGGCCTCACCCGGGGCCAGCCCCCCATGGTGGCCTCAGGTCCCACTCCCCAGCTGGGACGCCGGTGGGAGCCAAGGCTTGCCGGGCTCCCGGGGGCAGGGTGGGTCGATCCAGGCCTCCCTTCCTCCCTCCAGCATGGGGTGGGACCCCCACCCAGGCCAATTGGCCCCAGGGCCTACTCCCCCCCCTAGGGAGGGCCCTGGTTGTAGGAAGGGCTCTCTTAAGTTTAAACCTCACCATGAAATTAAGGAATTGCTTTCCACACTACACTTTCTCAACTGGAAAACAAAAATCTTCCTTATTTCCCCTGCATTTTCCTCAGCACCTTATTATTGATCCTCTTAACATTTAGAACACAGCATGTCAAAATGAGATGAACGTATATTCATTTATACAAGAATTTCAGCCGCGAACAAGAGCTATTATAATTCAATTGTAAAGCAAGCTAATCCTGCAAAATTTACATAGTGCAGCTGAAATAATACTAAATTCTGAACCAGCCTTTTAGGTAATGAACTTTCCTGACCCAAATGACCTGATCTATTGCTAGTGTTTCCCAATGTTCCCTATAGAAAGCTTACTATAATCCTGATAAAAGTGAAAATCTGGATAGCAGACAGAACTGAAGTGTGCAGGATTAGTTGTTGCAAAAGCTTATTAACTAGGTAATAAAATGAAAATGATTCCTCCTGGCTTTATTGGTGCACAAATGTCTACTTTACATTCATACAGTTTCTGTCCTATCCTTGGCAGTTGTCTTCTTTGTTGTGTTCTTACAAAGAGAGAAATATCAAAACATTAATTTAAGCTGTCACAATGCAAAGGGCTGACAGTCACATAAAGAATTATCATGATGGCAGAGAATCGAAACAAGTTAGAACAGGAAAATTAAAGTGACTAGCTAAACAGAACCGAACTTTCTGAAAAATCTAGGGTATTGCCATGACAATTCCAGTTGCTGGAACTTTTTCTTGGGTTTTTTTTTCAGCACGTTCCTACTCAATCTATTATCAAACTGAAAAAAGAGAGAGAGAAAAAGAAAGAAAAATCATGTAATATGTATGCTAGCTTTAGTGAAATATGTGTTTCAAAAGAGACAATTCCTCTTGTTCTAGTTTAAGAAGTAAAGTTATTCAAATAATGCAAATTTTCATAGTTGTTTCAGGACTGTGGAAGTTGAAATGAACAAAAACATAAGAATGGCCAGACTGGGTCAGACCAATTGACTACTTAGCCCAGTATCCTATCTTCTGAATGTGGCTGGTGCCAGACGCTTCAGGAGGAATGAACAGAAAAGAACAATTATTGAATGATCCATCTTCTGTTGTTCAGTTCCAGCCTCTGGGAGTCAGAGATTTAGGGACACCTAGAGCATGGGGTTATGTCCCAGAACATCTTGGCTAACAGTCATTGTTAGACCTATATTCCATGAATTTACCTGTTTCTTTTTTGACCCCAGTTATGCTTTTGGCCTTCACAAAATCCCTGGGCAATGAATTCCAGCAGTTAACTGTGCGTTGTGTGATGAAATACTTCCTAATAGTTGTTTTAAATCTGCTGCCTGTTAATTTCATTGGGTGACCCCTGGTTCTTGTGCAAGAGTCCAAACCTTGCCTAAGCCTTCCTGCCATTATATAAAATGCATGTTTCTTTGTAAATGTCAGTGCATTTCTATTACCTACAGGGACTCAGAGGCTATGTCAACACTGAGAAATTTAGGTCAACTTTACCAAGTCGGCTTTACTAAGTCAACTTTGAGTCGACCTTATTAAGTCGACTTAGAGAGTCCACACAGGACTCTTAAGTCGACTTAAAGCTGGCCTTACTAAGTTGACTTAGAGAGTCTACACTAGACTCTCTAAGTTGACAAGTTAGGTCCAGGGGGAGGGAGGTTCCTTTGGAGCCTCAGCTCCCCAGGGTAGAAGGGTTCGTCCTGGAGAGACCCAGAGCGGTCCAGGGGCGAAGGGAGCGTGGAGCTCCCTTCTCGCCAGGACGGCTCCACTCCCTTCTGGCTGGGACTGCTCAGGTCATGGGCAGAAGGGAGCCCCGCACTCCCTTCTGGCCGGGACCGAGTGGTCCCTGCGGTCCTGGCCAAAGGGGACCATGGGGCTCCCTTCTTTCCGGGACCCCAGCGGTCCCAACAAAAAGGGAGCCGTGGCTTCCATCTTGCAGGGACCCCCACAGGAGTCCCGGCTAGAAGGGAGTAGGGGGCTCCTTTCTGCTGGGACCCCAGCGGTCCCAGCCAGAATGGAGCCCTGTTGCATCTTTCTGGCTGGGACCGCGCTCGAGCTGCTAGGGAGCCTCTGGGGCTTCCCCAGCAGCTGGAGCACCGCGTTGCTGGGGAGAAGGGAGCCGGGACGAGCTGCTAGCGGCTTGTCCTGGGAGAGCCAGTGCCGCGCGGGACTGGCTCTCCCCAGGACAAGCTGCTAGCAGTTTCCTGGGGAGAAGGGAGCATCCACACTGCTTAAGTTGACTTAAAAGTAGATCTTATTAAGTCGAATTTAAATTTCCTTAAGTCTACTTAAGCAGCAGCTTAAGTTGACTTAAGGAAACTCCAGTGTGGATGCAGAGTAAATTAAGTCAACTTAAGCCTGGGTAAGTCGACTTAATTTACTAGTGTAGACGCACTCAGAGTGCTTTGCAAGAAGTAAGAGGATGCATTACCCTTATATCAGAGATGGGGATGCTAAGGCACAGAGTGGTTAGGTATTCAGGGGCACACAATAAACCAGAGATTGAGCTGGGAATCAAGTCCCATCCCATGCTTAACCTGTATACTATGTGCCTCCCTATAAGACACATTCTAGCTCAAGATAAAGCTATGGGTAGGAATCCCTGGGTAAAATTCTATGGCCTGCATTTTGCAGGCCGTGAGACTTGCTAATTATAACAGTCCCTTCTGATCATAAAATTTATGACTCTAATCACAAAGTATTCCAATTAGCTGTGTAGGTTGGTGGCTAGCTGATTTAACTATCAGCGAATTGAGAGTCCAAATCCAATAAGGCTGGTTTAGTCATTTGAACTTTTATAATTAATTCCTATGCACACAAGCCACATTAAAATATCAGCACCAATGGGTTGCCTTAGTTAGCAAATTACAGGCAGTTGAGAAGATCCCTGACCTCCGGGATCTGTTTTCCCAAAGTGGATGAACAAGGGATTTACATGGATAATGGCCACAAGAGAGTGGCACATAAATCCGCATGGATATAGGAACATAAGAACCTTTCCTGGTGTGTGCGTTTCAAACATGTTTTAAAGCACTGTAAATCTGAAAGAACATCTTGTTTGGAAGTCGCTTCAGCATGTGGCCCTAAATCTGTGCATCCAGTTACCATGGTGATGTGTGTCCATTTGAAAGAGGAATTTAACCAATTGATTAACAGTGCCCAGCTGTGCAATACAGGCACATGAGAAGCTTGTCTCCACCCTCAGTTGAAGTCATTGGAAGTTTGCCTTTCATCACACAGAGGAACAGTAGTGGAGCTGGTTTGTAAATAAGTATTGCTCTATGAGCAAATTAGAAAGGTTCTCTCCCACATGCGAAAACATGCCTGAGAACTGAAAAATATGAATCACTGCAATATTAGCAGGTATAGAACTACACATTTAATGGAGGCTGTTATTCATGTGGCTTTTATCATCTCAAAGATGCTGACAATTTTCAGAAAAAATGTTTGCACACTGCTATATCTGGCTCGCCCCCTCCCCCCCACTTTGAAAAGATTCAAAATGCTTAACTCCTTCTATACAGTCATCTAGCAAATGATGTCTCTCCCTTTCTCCACTAGCAAACCAGGGGTGTTTGACAGAATGGTAGGTACAGTTTTGACATAGTAGCCTGAAACATTCAACAGCAGTCATGGAGTTAATGGGGCTATTTAAATAAAGAACCCTTGGCTAAATTGCCTTTTACTAAATCTCACACCTTTTATATGATGGACTTTTTGTTTATCACGTCTCTCTCTCTTTTTTTAATTACAGATTACATTATTTTTTATCAGATACACTTTACTCTGAGGATGAATTTGTCCATTTACCATTGTATTATCAGAAATAAGCCTACAAGACCATGTATTCAAGGTGATTTCATTTTTTTGCTCTGGGAAGTATAATTGAGGAATTACATTTTCAATGTAAGACAATATCTAAAACTAGTTCCTGGCATGAACCCTGGTCAAATGGATACAATCCTTTTTAATAGGGTCTTTGATAGCATTCATTTAGAACTCTAGTGCAAAAGCCTGAAAAAAGGCCTTGAATGAAATTAGTTTCCAAAGGAATTGGGATAGTAACAGAAGCCTCTTTCTCCCTGAATTAATGACAATCTTAAAATCTCCTCTGCAATTGCTTTGAAACAGCACATTAATCTACAATGAAAATGTTTGCATAGCATTTAAAAACAAGAATAACAAAGAACTTTCCAAGGACAAGAATGTATTGAATTCAATTTTAAGATATCACAAGATAGGTTCACAGCCTTGACTATAACCTATGCTTTTTTTAAAGAAAATATTGAGGGCTATTGGTAGTGGAATGTAGTTTACTTGGAAAACAAAATATCTGAGCAACATAAACATTGCAAGGTTTGTCTCATAATTTAATATGGCCATTGTAACATTAAGTTTAGTTGCAGAGCTGAAGGGTGTACACACAATTTTGTTTCCATTATTCATTTCTTTCTAACTGCTAATTCATTCTACATTTCTAACTGCTAGAGAAGTGAGTTCAGAGCAGGATTTAGAGAGAATGCAGGCTACTTTGGGGGCCATATTACGCCATCCTCAGCCCCTCCTGGGTGATATGCTGTGAGTAGTCTCTGATTTCAGTGAGTATTACTCAGCTTGAGTGAGGGCAGAACTGGAGAATGTAACTCACAGGGAAGAGAAGTGCCTACTGGTAAGTGCCCTCTTATGTCTCCAAGGCATCATAGGCTCTGAGCCCAATGTAGAGTATGCAAAGACCTTATCCAAAGCTTACTGAAGTCAGTGGGAGTTTTCTGTGGGTTTTGCATGAGGCCCAGCATTAGTTCTAAGAAAGGGAGTCAACAAAAATTGAACACACTAAACCTTTCTATTGACGTCCCCTGTGTTTATATGTAGAGCAATATAGATTCTTAAAATGTGTGGAATCAGGTACAGACCTCTGTAGACCTCAAACTTGTTCAAGCAGCTGTAGGCCTCAAACCCATTTTAAAAAGCAGCACAATTATAAAGAAAAAAAATTGCTGGAATTGCTGATAAGTTGCAAAAGCTATAACAATGGAATGTCTCAAGGATAAGTGGCTGTGCTGTTTTTGCTGATTTCTGTAAATTTCCACTAACTAATGTAAGACCATACTAACATTATTGTTATCTTAAGTAAGTAATAAGAACTTCTGTTTTTGTCACCAGAGACCCTGACTATTGTTATAACCTTGTAATTTAACTACATTTCCTGTAAACAGGTCTCTGTTCTATTATAATTAAGAATGTAACTGTTGACCAATTAGGTTAAAGAAATTTTCATTGTACCCACTTCCATACCGCAACCCCAATTTTTCTGTATAAAAATCTCTGAAATATGCCTACAAGTGAAATATGGGACAGCATGTTATGAAAAGCCAGCCCGTTGGCCACAACAGGCAGAGTTTGGCGAAGAGAGACCAGCAGTGATGCTGTGGGAGGGCTCGTAAATGTTGGGACGTGACTCAAGAGTCAGCTTTTTAGAGAGCAATATTTGAGCGGCGTAAGTATCAGCCTTTGTGGAATCAGGGAAATTAATCCAGACAGGGATGACTCAACCTCTTAGGGATGAATTGAGTTCCATGCTGTTATGTCATGGTGGACTTGAATGAGTAAGGATGAGCTTTAGGTGAGATCCTCTGTGCTAAGTGGAATAAGTAGAAACTCCATTGCATGCCTGTGCCCTTAGTTGCAATAGTGGAAGGTAAAAATGTAGCAGGGTGTGACGGGAGAACAGCTGTGTCTGAGAAGACATGGCTATAAATGAGATCATCATGCTGCAGGAGCAACTTCCTACCTATGCCCATTCTTTGGCTTCACCCTTGCAACAAGCTATTAGTAACTTGGCAACCACACAATGGCGCTCTAGTTAATTCATCATCAGGCTCCCCTGTCCCCTTTGTCCTGCTCATTATTTCTTAATATGATTCTCTACGCACAACTCTCTACACCTGCACTGTGTGGGATCAAGCCCTGGGAACGTGTTTCTTACAGTGAATTTAGAAGATGAACAAGGATTGTTTCAGGAGCAAAGAGCAAACCAAAGTACGCCTTAAAATTTGATTTTTAGTATGTTCATTGATTCCTCTGGAGGGGTATGGTCACATCTGTATGTACTTTTGCTCTAAAGGAAGGGCAGCAGAAATGATTAAATACATGGGAAAGAGGCTTCCATATGAAGAGAAATTAAAAAGACCAACTCTATTTAGTTTGCAAAATAGCAGAATAAGTGATGATATAATAGAGGTGTATATGAGAAAGACTAGAGAAGGGCCTATTTCAGGGGCGGTGAAACAACAGTGGGGGAGCTGAGAACCATTGAACCAAACTATAAACCCTGCCTATGATGGAAACCACTTCTAGTCAAGGGGTATGGCAGCATTCCCAGTTGCAACACCTATGATCTATTTATCCTGCCCTTCCACCCCATCCTACCAAAGAGTCCATGTATACAAAGACATGAAAATGTAACTGCAAGAAAACCAGAAAAAATACTTTCTACACAGCATACAATCAATCCATGTAACAATAAAGGATATTATATTGGCAAATTTGTCCGAAAGATTTGTAGATGTATTAGACAATTTGAATAATATCCTGCGGTTTTCCCAGCTAAAAGAAAAAAAAATCTAAGGACTGTTCCTTTTCTTTGTGCTCTGATTGGTTAGTGATGGAATTTTCTCTCCAAAGTCACAGCATTATTTGTTTGACATGGTGGATAATGGTGCTCTTTTTCTTGAAGCAACAGATTCAGCAGAAAGCACTGAAAAAGCCAGTAAGTGCCAGCCGTACCCAGAATCAGATACATAAACTTTGCAGTGGTCAAGTGGCTTACATTAAAAAAAAAAATTCTGTGCTATTTTCCCCAAAGAACCTTAATTTTAAATAGTGTTATGGTCAAGGCTGGGAACCTAGCATCTTAACACTGAATTAAATACATTCTTGTGCTTGGGAAGTTCTTTGTGAATCCTGCTTCTGTGGATGTACCCTTAAATGCTAGGCGAACATTTTCACTGTGGATATAGCCTATTGTGCATAGAATCATAGGGCTGGAAGGGACCTCATGAGGTCATCTAATCCAACCCCCTGCTAAAAGCAGGACCACTCCCACTAAATCACCCCAGCCAGGGTTTTATCTAACGGAACCTTAAACATCTTCAAAGACGAAGATTCCACCATCTCCCTAGATAACCCATTCCAATGCTTCACCACCCTCCTAGTGAGAAAGTTTTTCCTAATATCCAACCTCGACCTCCCCAGCTGCAATTTGAAACCATTGCTCCTTGTTCTGTCCTCTGTTACCACTGAGAACAGCCTAGCTCCCTCGTCTTTGGAGCACCCCTTCAAGTAGTTGAAGGTCGCTATCAAATCCCCCCTCAGTCTTCTCTTCTGTAGACTAAATAAGCCTACTTCCTTCAGTCTCTCTTCGTAAGTCATGTGGCCCAGCCCCCTAATAATTTTCGTTGCTCTATGCTGGACTCTTTCTAATTTGTCCACATCCTTTCTGTAGTGGGGAGCCCAAAACTGGACACAATATTCCAGATGCGGCCTCACCAGTGCCTAATAGAGGGGAAATCATCACACCCCTCGATCTGCTGGCAACACTCCTACTGATGCAGCCCAATATGCCATTGGCCTTTTTGGCAACAAGAGCACACTGTTGGCTCATATTCATCTTCCCGTCAACCATAACCCCCAGGTCCTTTTCTACAGCACTGCTACTTAGCCGATCAGTCCCCAGCCTGTAGCAGTGCGTGGGATTTTTCTGTTCTAAGTTCAGGACTTTGCACCTGTCCTTGTTACATATATGAGAGAAAACAGTATCTCAGATACCACTCAGGGGGTGCGTCTACACTTGTAAATTAAGTCGACTTAAGCTTGCTTAAGTCGACTTAATTTACTCTGCATCTATGTTACACTTTCCTTAAGTCGACTTAAGCAGCTGCTTAAGTCGACTTAAGGAAAAAGTTAAGTCGACTTTATAAAACCTAGTTTTAAGTCGACTTTTGGCTTAAGTCGAGTTTAGAAAGTTGACTTAAGCCATTGTAGACGTGGAGTAGCCCTAAGTCGACTCTAAGTTGACTTAGGACTCTCCAGGGCTTCGCCACTGCCCTCCCTGCCAGGGGGGCTGGCAGAGGGGCACCCCTATGCCCTGCCAGGGTCCCTGTCCGCCTTTCCCCCATTGTACCCAGGTACAATGGGGCAAAGACTGAGCCCCTTGGCACTTGGCAAGGGATACCCCCCTGCCACCGTGGACCAGTCCCAGATCCACCTAGCCCCTACAAATCAACCTAGGCGTCCAGTGTGGACGCTCTAAGTTGACTTTATAGGGTCCCCCCAAAGTCGACTTAAAATTGAAGTGTGGACATGCTAAGTCGACTTAAATTAACAAGTGTAGACATAGCCCATAGTAGCAATCAGTGGATACTGAATTTAATTGCATCCCCATAATTTTAATTGCATCCCCTGTATTAGCCATTGTTGAAAGTAACTTCATGGATCTGATCTGACATGGTAGCTCCTATGTTATTTTAATGTTAATGCTTAAATCCTCATTCCACACAGCTTGAGCATTTTTCAGTTCATATTTTCAGAGCCCTGTCATCTGTTGGAAAGCAATGGAAAGTGGTGCTGGTGGTGAACAGAATTAGTACTGTACCTGGCTAAAAATTATATGCAAACAACTTTTGTTTGAAAAATCCACACATACCATGTAATGCAGTCAGTGGCAACTCAGTTGGAATTGAAGGCTTGGACTAACCACTAAAAGGAAATAATTATTTCATTGGATTTAGAACCTAACTTCAAAACAGAGTTTGAAAAACTAACAAAATGCAGCCATAGATACACAGGTGTACACCCTCATAGCTACAATGATACACACAGAGACCCGCTCACTTACAGACTCGGCATGTGCAAAATAGGATTGGGGACAGGAGAAGAAACAAGTTTCTACAAGGCAAATACTTGTGGAAATCACATCATGATATCAACCAGTTTTCTGCCTTGGCTGCACCATTTTGAACAGGGCCTATTGAAAAAAATATTATGATCATATAACTAAAGACTGTATCATAATGCATAAGGGGGCTGAATTAATGTCGCGGCAGCAAACTTCATTCTGGCCTTTCCTAATTTTTGAATGCTTGACATTGCTGCAAACTTACTATTCTTTTGACATTTCTTTTGTGTACAAAATATGTAAAGTTTATGTTTATATGTACACATAAGTGGTATGCTTGCATATAAACACAATTATTCAGTTTTCTGAACTTTTATTTTTTCTATAATTATTTCATCAGTTCTGTTTACCTGCTTTTCATTATGAAAATGAATAATGTTCACTCCCACAAAAATGCTAATTTCCCTTTACATAAAAATGCATTAAAACTTCCTAACTTTTTGTGAAAACAAATTTCAGCAGGAACATTCATGGGATGCTGTATAAAAAGTGAAGAAGAAATACTGTTTAATTATCCTCCATATAAAAAACCAATAAAATGTTCCATCTTTTCTTATTTTTCCATCCTGGGGATTAACATCAGCCTCTTTGTGATGAGGAATCTGCATTCATGGCTTCTCTATTTAGATTTAAATAGGAATTATAGTTCTTGGCAGAAAAGAGGGATACATCAAATAGCACAGTATTTGTAGCAGGTGGTCAGTGAATTGCTCAGTACAGATTCAGCCTGTTTGCCCAGTGCCTTAAGGGAACCTAAAAAAGGTGTGGATAGATGGATGGATGGATAGCTAGAGTTGAATTTAACCAACATCTAATCTTTGATCCCACAATATTTCCCCCACTAAATCCAAGTTTGGTCTACAAAGCTGCATTAGCTCGGGCACTGTTGTAGCTAAGGGTGTTTATGCTTCACGACGTAATCCCCCATTCGGAAGTGCATTACGATTTGTCTGGTTTTAAGTGGATAGCGCTTACACTTATCATGCTTGTTTTCAGTGCAGATGCCAATTAGTATTATAGTGCTGTATTAGTTTGCCAGAATGCCTTCCATTGGTTAACTTGCCTTTTGAGTGAGGAAGCTGCAGAAAACATCTCCCTATGCCCAAAACACCAAGAACCCAGTTCTGTTTATTTTGATTCTGACTTCTCCTTTGATGCGCTTAATAGCAAACTCAGCTGGGCTTTTGGACCTGTGACAAGTGGGAGATAGATGGTGTAAGAACTCCAATCTTATCACCCTTACTTCTGTTGAGGAGCTTTTATTCCTGAGTGGTCTGACTGAAATCAAATCACATGGTAAAGGGCCACTGAGTGTGCACGTGTATGGCAGAATCTGGCCCTGAATTATTATTGAGAGAAGAATCTCTAAAGATGCTGATGCACAGCTTGGAACGTTGTAGGAACCTTATTCCAACTCTTCCGGTCTGCTAAACTATCTTGGCTGCCTCATACAAAGAACTTCCTAATGGAATGTCAATGCTTCTGCTTAGGTGTGTGTGTGTGTACAAAAGAGAAAATAGTAACTTTCAAGGCCTAGGAATTTCCTTTGTGTTTATTTACCCCAAGCAATGAGGAAGCAGAAGACATACAAAGATATTGAGAAGAAACTGAATTCTCCGAGATGGAGTTAGTGTAATTTTTCCCAGCAAGTCTGTTTTGGGAGTTTTAATAGACTCCCACATTAGCAAAGCTGAAACGTATTCTGTCACTGGGTGCTCATTTTACTTAGCTATTTGAGCCATCTATTCTCTGCTACACATCCACATGTGTAGCATCTACTGTTGTCAATGGGAGACACACACACAGATCAGGGGAAGAGTGTTCCTCTAAGTGTTTTGATCCCTTGACCAAGGATTTTTCATTTTTGTTGTGATGTTCTCTCCATAACAAGACTTGTGAATTTAAGAATTCATACTGACCTTGTCATGGACTTATAATTGGTTTCTAAGTTCTGTTTATCAAAGTTCAACATTAAAAAACAGCTATAGTTATGGAACCTGAAGGGAAGGAATCCATCAGAGCATGGGAGTTGCAGGAAAATATCTCCTTTGTCTTATGTACCATGCTTGGCTACACTTAAGATGGGTTGCAGCCACGATTTCTAACTGAGTTCTAACTAAAACTGCCACATGCACAGCTACTGCCAAATTTCCAGCACTTCCAATCCCAGAGTCTGATTCTCATCTCCAATAGCCTGATATCAATCAGGTCTATCACCACTGAAGTGAATGGAGTTACAAGAGCATTAATTAGATCTGGGACCTAGATGTGCAGAGGCAGCAGGGAACAGAGACCAAAAAGAAAGTTAACCAAACATTTCAGAAACTTTAGTTCTACCCAGATTCAATACTAGATGTGAGCTAAGCTTTGAAGTAGGGAGTTTTAATTTTTCTATCCCCAACTGGACACTCTCATTGCTCTTAAAAGCTCCATCAAAACAAAATGTCCATATTTGTCTATTAAAATGTAATCTGCCAACTATGTAATATTTCAATTAATAAACAGTACTGTGTGAATTTTTCACAATAAAAAAAAGCATATGCTTATACTGGAAGTCTCACAAGACCCTAACATATTGCTAACATCTTACCATACCCCATACCATGGATCATATGATCTGTACCATTTTGATTGATTTTAATTGACTTCTGCTGCATACAGTGAATCCCAGTTGGAAATGTTCCAAGACACTGCTAGCGACGAATTGTGGGTGGGTGCATGGTTTGAAGTGATGGTAAACATTGTGACATGTACTATGTGTATTACATATTCTGATGTGCACATTTGACTTTGTTGCCTTCACTTTTGCACAGTGTTTTTCAAGTTGCCATTCCCATTTGCCAATTTCAACAGAAGCCTGCTGTTTTTTGAACACTGCTTGCCAGCATGTGTCTCTGTTGGGCCCACACTTGCAAGCCTTACTCCCGTGAGAAGCTCCATTGAGGTCACTAAGACTATTCACATAAGCAAGGCTTCTTTGGGTAAGCCAAACTAGCAGCCCTGAAAAGAGCAGAGTAGCCTAATCCACCAACATCTAATATAATTGCCACCACTTTAGAAGACTTTCCTCTTTTAGTGTCATCAACTAATTTTATTCTTCCTGAAGATGCTAATAACTATTAGCCAGAACATCTTCCAAATTCAAGCCCAGTACATG
>ML685808.1:2246883-2296679 GCA_007922175.1 Pelusios castaneus
TTTTTTTTTTTCTGCTGCAGCACAAATTCCACTCACAGAGCCCACACCCAGCTCCTTTGTGGTTATTATCCAGGGCATCTGCAGCCTGTATTGAATTCAGAGCAGGTTAGCATCATTCTGGATACTTCCATACAACCAAGAACCAAATGTACTGTGCTGCTGCTGTGCAGGGTAGGACATTAAAAGGAATTGGTTTATACGGTTCAAGCCCACATAATATTTTTCTTACACATATATTTCTTATGCACACTCCTGCTGTCATCCTTCTGCAACCTAGAAGAATTTGCCAATAAACTGGAACGCCATGCCTGTGGCCTGTGAGCTCTGTGTGTGTAATCAGGCTCAATGACAAGCAGTGGGAGACAGCTCTGCCCTAGGACAACAATTAGGCAACATCCATGGGAACCTAAAGCTATGGCAGAATACCGATTACTGGGGTATGCCATTGTATAGAAGCTAGAGCCACTGGAAAGAAGTGGCACTAATTCACTAGACTTGTTCTGGGCAGAACACAGTGGAATCAAAGCTATTAAATCTCTGCCTCAGTGAGATATTATTCTCGTCATATGCACTTCTAGAGTTTACCCAGCAAACTGCCAGGAGCGTTTGCTGCATTATAACATGCCACCTACCTCCTTTTACTAATCTGAGAACAGATTAATATTTTACCAAGAAGCGCTAGACAGAAATTTGCATTTCAAGTACATTATATGGTTCCTATGTTTCAGAAGTGGTGCCTTTCTGAAGCTCAGGGGGAGTTGGGGGCTGAGTGGTAGGGTCTAACAACAGGTATAACAACATCCCCAGAATGAAGCCATTCCATTCACATAGTGCTTCCTTTTAGGATCCCCAATATTTCTGTAATCCTTTGACCTTTAATTTGTCCTTAGCCATAACTATTAATTGCAGTGGAGATAAAGAGCGAATGAGAGAGGGGCAATTTTTGAGCAAGTTATCTATAGCCTGGGTTTCTGTCTTTTTAATAAATTTCTCGGCAGAAAGTGTTGATTGTTTTCATTGATCTCTGCTGCTTCTGGTTTAATTTTTCTTTCTTTATCTTGAGGTCCCATGCTTATCCCTCTATCTTTGCCAGCCTATTCATTTGCTGTTGACTAATCATGGGTTTGCATTTCAGTTAGTTGCCTATTTTTTCCATATTTTCAGTCCATTGTCCCTCTATTTTTCTGCAGATTTTGTCCTATTTGTGTATTGACAAGTGGCTATCAGTTAATTCAAGTATTTCTCCTGTTGGGTGATTCTTCTTTGCATCACCAAGGGCTTAAGTGGGACTTTTCTGAGGCAGAAGCCCAGCTGGCCCTATGCACAGGGAGACTTTCACCTTTGGAGAATATTCCTCTTTTGCAGTAACCGATTTTAATTAAACAAACTGAGTCCTGTGGGACTTTTAAAGACTAACAGATTTATTTATCGCATGAGCTTTCGTGGGAGAAAATCCCACTTCGTCAGAGGCTTTGAAGATAGAGAATTTACAGAATGGGAGGAGATTAAATGCAGGGAAATGTATGATGTAGGATCAGGTCAGGCTGTAACAGCAAATCAAAATAGATGTTAGGATTCAAACACTGGGGAACAGCATGTAGAGGAAGGTGAGGTCAAATCACCTGTTGTAATGAGAAAAAAATCCATAAACCCTGTTAAACCCTAAGGCAACTGAGTCAAATTTACATACAAATTAAAGTTCTGCAGTTTCTCTTTGAAGCTGTGATCGGTTATTCATCTGTTTCAGCACAGCTATTAACAAGTCATCAATGGAGTGAGCAGGAATGTTCCCCTATTGGTTTCTGAATATTGTCATTTCTAATGTCAGATTTGTATCCATTTATTCTTTTGCGCAGAGACTGTTCTGTTTGTCCAATATATAAGGCAGGGGGGCATTTCTGGAACAGGATGGCATGAATCACATTGGTGGATAAGCAGGCGAATGAGCCCTTGATGGAGTAGGTGGCTTGATTTGGTCCTGTGATGGTGTCTTTTGTGTAGATATGTGGCCAAAGTTGGCAGCGTGGTCTGTTGCAGGGATATGTTCCTGCTTTAATGTTTCTGTTGTTAGGTCTGTAGTTGCTGATGAGTATCCATTTAAGGTTGGGGGGGCTGTCTGTGAGCGAGGAGAGGTCTGTCTCCCAAGGCTTGAGAGAGTGAGGGGTTGTCTTGTAGAATAGGCTGTGTATCTTTGATGATGTACTGCAGAGGTCTGACTTGGGGGTAGTGGGTGATGACTAGTGGCGTTCTGTTGTTTTTCTCCTTAGGCTTCTCCTCTAGTAGTTGACTTCTGGGTTCCCGTCTGTTTGCCAATCTGTTTGTTTCCCTGCAATAGACCAACACGGCTACCCCTTTGGAACTTGATTTTAATTAAATAACACTCCCTTTCTGTGATATACTTTAATTTCAGTCCCACATTGCAAAGGTTGATACTTCTTGGATAAAATACATTTCCATCTCTTTTTGTCCACGAGTCTACCTTTGTGTTAGGGTCTGATCACCAGTGCTATAAATCAGGAATATCTCCATTCAGTTGAGTTACTTCCATGTAAAACTGGTGTGAGATCAGATTCAGGCCCTTCATAATATCTGCTCCTCGTTCTATATGAACGTGAACATAACCCTTTCAGTGATGACAATGAAAACCTTTGTAATAACACAAAATAATACTTGTATTTTGATAGCATTTGTCAGCTGAGGTTATCACATGTTTTACAAACATGACCATATTCAGCTGCTCACAATCATCATTTTAACACAGGGGAATAGTAGCAAAGAGAGGTTAAGTGACTGGTCTGAGTTCACACAGCAAGACAGTAGCAGATCTAGGAAAAGACTCCAGGTTTCCTGACTCCCAGTTCGGAACCCTACTCACTAGACAACTCCATCGTTACAGACCTAAACCTGTGCGCCTACTCCTGGGTGGTTATTTATCTGGTATTTCGCAGACTTACTTTTGGGATATTAGCTACACTGTTTGGTCAAATTCGAGTTGCACCTGAAGGTACTGGTACTGTAATTGTTGTAGCTGCCCAGTTCACCAAACGCCTGAGTGCCAGGTGTACCACAACTCAGAGGCAAGTGCTGGAGTTGCTTTAGCAGCTAGATCTTGTGTTAGGACCTGGTGGGTCCCAATAATTGCTCTGACCTGTGGCTTAGTGTAAGGATATTTTACTAGGACTGGCAGGGAAGGAAGGGGAATGTTTCAGATACCCTATGGATAGACAACAGAGTCCTGTGGCACTTTTAAAGACTAACAGATTTATTTATCGCATGAGCTTTCGTGGGAGAAAATCCCACTTCGTCAGACGCTTTGAAGATGGGAAAGTTACAGAATGGGAGGAAATTTAATTTCCGGCATGTCTCGCACCTCCAGAAAGGGCATCTCGCACCCCCAGGGGGTGTATGCACCCCAGCTTAAGAACCACTGCTGTAAAAGAATCTGCCAGTCTGCAGCAAAATGCTCATTGACTCCAGGAAGGCCAGGATTTCACCCCGGTTCCTTATCTCCCTGCAGAATTGTCTTGAAATGAATGTGCAAGGAAATAATACAGAAGTGTGGTGCGAAGGTGCAGAGTGATGTACACAACTCTGCCAGGATCAGTTAAAGCTGGCACGATGCAGTTGCAAGGCATTATTATTATAGCTGTATTTATTATTTATTGAGGGTATTAGATTGCCTTTACTAGGCTAAGCAGAGCATCAGTTTTTGATGGATTCCTCTTTTTTTGTCCGCTCTTACTTCATGCCAAGTAAAGCCTGGCTTGTATGCTATATGGATGTGTCTATATGTTCGACCATATATTTAATATATCCGATAAGGCTATCAAGAAAATAAAAATGAAAATGTGGGTGTGCAATCAATGTGAGAGTAAACTGAGCATTGGGGAAGTGTTTGAGATTGTCTTTCTGCCATCAGTGCATTAATTTGAGCTCCTCTGTTTTTCTACCGCAGTTCAAAATAATTCCCAATCTGCTCTGAATCCCCAACGAAGGGAGTGGGAAATTCTGCTGAGTTTATCATTAAGCATTGGTTCAGAATTCTGCTCTTCCTGCCACTGGGACTTTAACTTAAGGTCATAATATTGGAATTGATTCCACTACAATCAGTCTGTGTCCTTTGCTCTAGTAGCGTTTTTCAGTTTTTATGTTCTTCGTTGCCTGCCTGGGCTACATGCATATCTCCCCCTCTTTTTTGCTTACGCTGAAGATGCAATCACATCTTTGAGCCATCTGGTTTTAATTTATTATTTCCCCCCATTGCGTAGATTTTTTTTCTCTCTCATTTTTCTATCAGGCTCAAGGTTTGGCTCCTGTTTATCTAACATTCTGTTCCTTTTCTGGGCACTCAGTCAGCCCATTGTATTTCCTGAAATTAAACACTGGGGATTTTTGAGTATTATTTTCTTCATGAACCCAGGGATTATCTTCCACAATTACAGTTTTTCTCACTTTCTTTGTAGTTCTACTTCATATTTTATAGCATTTACTATATTCTGGCTTTTTTTTGGTCTGTGCTTCTCCAAATCTTTCTTTAGATAAACCGCAGACTTGAAATGTTCGAATCCCTGCCTGTGTCCTTGCAGGGATGTGAAGAAAATATAGATAGAATGCTATAACTTGCCCCAACAAGTCACAGGTAGAGCCAAAATAAAACCCAGAGTTCTTAACTTCCTCCAGCAAGGAAGAAAAGCTTTATGCCTAGGGCAGAGGCCAAGCATTTAGAAGATCTGAGGTCTTGTTTGTCTGTTATTGACATCAACTCATTTTCTGTCACTTGGGGAAATGCTTTCTGTACATGGGAACATTAATGAAACAGCTGTTGTATTTACTGTTCTCAAGTGGATAGAATCAGAATTGGACAACTGTGTGTCATAAGCCTTATACTGTAAACAGGTATTGGAGATTCTCCTTTAGAGCTGGAGATATGGGGTTGTGACTTTGACACAGGAGGGATCTGAATTCTGTCCCTGCTGCTACCAGGAAGTACCAGGTCATCCTGATGTACAACATATTGACAACAGTATAGTTAAAAGTGGACATGGATTCGTTACATTACTTCCCAAGAGTTTTATGAACCTTAATTCTTTAATATGTGTAAAGCATTCCGAGATGTATAATAAGAAGATGATATAGACGTGCAAAGGATTATTATTAAAAACTCTTCCCTTTTTCTCCAAGAGCTGCTAAAATACATTTACAGTTTATATCCTTTTTGATGAGCATTAAACATTCCTACCTGAATTAATAAAGCTTGGATTGTTTTTTTTTTTTTTTTTAGCCCCTTTCCATTAAAAAAATACTGAGGGTTTTTTTTATTATTATTCTGCTTAGTGATTTTTGGATTTCAATAAAAGTAACAGTGTGGTTAGAACATTTTGCAAGATAAGTGGAGAGAGATCTTTTTACAGAACAATAACAAAATTTCAAAGCATCTTATAAATATCCTGCTATCTGCATACAGAAGATAAGCATATTTTAGTAATAGTTATGACAGGCTAACAAGGAAAACGTGTAGGACCGCTGTATAGCTAGGGGAAGCTGGAATACCCACAGAGATATCGGCTCCCTGTAGGTTGAAGGTTGTGTGGTGGTGGCTCTCATCTTTCAGGGAAGAGCATGGACTAGGGATATAAGGAGGGGTCCTTCAGAAGATCTTTCTTCCCTAGTCTAGTGCTGGAACATCAAAGAGGAAACACAGACTGAGACTGGAGGAGAAGAGAAGAACTAATAATCTCACGAACGGAACTTCTAATTTGGACCCGGTTTGGTGTATATAGGCAGTTATGGACATGATTCTCCTCTCACTTACAGAACTGTTACACTAGTGAACCTCTAGGTGTGCAGTAGCTTTGTGCCAAATTTACACCACTCTAAGTGAAAGAATAATTGGGCCCAAATTTCCACCTTTCATTGTTTTCTTTAGTTTCCAGCAGATGGGAAAAAGAGTCAGGAGGTTTAGGGTGGAAGCCTCAGTTGAATTGAAGTCTATGGTAAAAGTTCCATTAACTTCAGTGGGGCCCTCCTCGACCCACAGGTTCTGTGTTTTATTCCCAGCTCAGTCCCTGACTTTGGCTATGTCTACACTACACCCTATGGTGGCATAATTTATGTTCCTCAGGAATGTGCATAAACTGCCCTCCAGAGCGACATAAGTCACACTGACATCAACGTTTGTGTGCACGGTCCTATGTTGGCATGAGAGCTCCTCCCACCAACATAGCTTCTGCCATTCATGTAGGTGGCTTTTTTATGCCAACAGAAGTGTGCTCTCCTGTCAGTCGAGAGCAGTAGTTCCCAACCATGAAGGGCCACCATTCTATTTAATCAATGTTAAATTAAAATTAAATTAATCAAATTCAAATTAATTTTTAATTAAATAGCCTGGTGGCCCTTTGGGGTTGTAAAAATTATATTTGTGGCCCTTGCGCCAAAAAAGGTGGTTTTTTTTAAATGTAAATTTTCTTTTAAAGGGTTTTTTGTTTTTTTTAAAAAAAGGACTTGATGCCCATGATTAGGAAGGCCAGAGGAGAGGTGAGCAGGCTGTGTGTGGGACCCAACAGGCAGCCAGGTGGCCATAGCCTGGCTTCCAGCTGTGTGTGGGGCCAGGCTCCATGTGGGGCCGTAGGGTGTCTTCAGAATCACTGCAGCGATACAGGTGCATTGGAACAACTGTACATGTGGCCATGGCCTCTGTGCATTTTGTTTTAGGGTGGGTCATTTCACTTGTCTGAAACTGTTTCCACCTCTGCAAAATGAGGATAATGGTCCTTCCTCAATGTTGTGGATCATTTTGAGACTTCCTGCTGCAAGAACTCTGATAAAGATAGTTTCAATGATCATTATAATTGTTGCACAATTATCAGCATAAAAACCCCTGGTGTCTAAGACCCTCCTGCTAACAGAGTATCACAAACCTTTAAAAGGGCCTTACAACTGTGCCATACTCATTTATGTCCATTTATTGCTTCTTTATCATGTGTAAAGGGTTGTCTGACTGTCTCTGATTGTGCTTTGACATTAAAATATCAAAGTTTTTCTCTCTGGTTTTTGCAGGATGACTTCTCAGAGGCCTTGGAAACTGGAGTGGGGATTTTCTCAGTCCTCAGTTGAAAAGATGAGGGTGTTGATTGATTCACAAAGAGTCGCCTCCTCCCCCTCCCTCCCCAAGTGTCTGTCAGGAATTGGCACTAAGCAGCTATTGGAAAAACAAACAAACAAACAAACAAACAAACCAAAACCCCAAAGGATTTTTTGGGACAGGTTGCTGTATTCACCACTGGACAGTGCCAGCTCCTGGTAGGTCTGGACATTAACTAGGTCAGGTTGACTCCTTCCAGCGGTTATACCCTAGTAGTTTCTCCTTTGTAGAACCTCTCTCACCCTCAAGAACAGAAGCTGTCCTCTTTGGCTATGTCTATACTGGCAGATTAAGTCGACTTAAGGAGGCTTAAGTCGACTTAAATTAAGCCACGTCCACACTAGGCTTTCATTAAGTCGACTTAAGAAATTCCTTAGGTTGACTTAATGAAAGCTTAAGTTGACTTTATAACTACCATTCATTAGGTCGACTTAAGCCTCCTTAGGTCAACCTAACCCTTCCTTAGGTCAGGGGTTAAAGTAAGGGGGAACGCACTGGAATGCAGTTCCTGGGCCCCCAAATTTGAGGGGCCAGAGTTCCAGGGCCTCTAAAAATAGAAAAATCCGGCGGAACACATTTTCCTTCCTGCCCTGGCTGCTGGCAAGTCCTATACCCCACCGTTGTTAATCACAATTCTTATTGTGTTATGCAGTGTTTGCTAGTTTGTGACAATAATTGCTATAGACATAAACGCCATATAAAATTATAAATATTTTTATGGAGTGATAACTGATGCATGTGGTACTGAGAAGTGGTTGCAAATGCCTATCTGGGCTGGGGCCCACACATGCATGAAGGGGGCCCAGACAATACAGGAAGGGGGCCTGGAGATTAGGAGGGTTCCAGGGCCCATCAAATTATACTTTGACCACTGCCTTAGGTCAACCTAAACCCAATGTGGACTCGTAAGTCCACTTTGTTAAGTCAACCTAAGGGCAGTTAGGTCAACTTAACAAAGTGGACTAAGTCAACTTAAAGTGTTGCCACTTATTAAGTCGACTTTAATAAGGTTGATTTTAAGTCGACTTAAAGTCGACTTTATTAAAGTCGACTTAAGTTATCTAGTGTAGAAATAGCCTTTGTGACTCAGCCCTCTGGCCAGGTCTATCCAAGTTCCTGCTCTCTAGCAGCTTCAGGAAGTCTTCTGCTTTACGGGGCTGCTTGAGCAATGGCCAGCGAGGGAATCTGGCTCACCTTTTACTCTAAGTTCCTGGCCAGGGACCCTCTACACAACAGCCAGGGTCCATTCCTTGCACCTTGCTGCCTTTCCTTGAGTCACTTCCATACCTCCTAGCCTTCCCGACTTCTCTGGATTTGCCAGTCTCTTTACTTCCTTCTCCCAGAGAGTAACCTTAAGCAACTCATTTCTGTTCCTGTAACACTCCTTCCTCTTCTCAGGGAGTGACTGCAGCTTTTCCCAGCAGCCCCTTCTGTTGCCAGCTCCACCCATCCCTTCAGCGGTGAGCTTCTCTTCAATTAGTTGCCTTCAGCCTAAAGCTCCCCCATTTGCCATCTAATCAACTGATTGGGTCCAGCTGGCCTAATTCAGCTCTTGCACTAATGTGGGGAATCACTCTCCATCACAGTTTTAAACTGTTTGAATAAGTTCTCTTCCTCGCTCAGCAGGACTCCAGCTTTCAGTTTTCAGCCTAGCAAATCTGTGGGCCTTGCATTCTGTGAGTGTACTTTGAGACAGCTGAAAGAGCATTGGTTTTCCATATACGGGCGTGTCCAACACTTTCTGAAAATCTAGCCCTATCAATCTAGACACACCAAACACACTAGCCAGGCTACTTCTAATGAACAATCACACAAAACATTTCTTGCCTTAGGTTTCAAATAAACATCCATCCATCCATGCATCCTTCTGGGTTTTCATTAGACATCATAAAGAAATGTAAGATGGCATAAGCTTATCCTTTCTGTTGCTGCAAGTGATCTTTAATAACAACCTGACCTCGCCATTGAGACTCCCCATGGGTAGGGCCAGGCACTTATTCTGGGCAATGGTGTCTAAGAACATTCACTCCTTCCATGCAGTAGGGATGAGATCCAATGTTACCAGCACCTGGAGGTTCACGGGCCTGTTGTGGTTTCCTGCAGTCCTGCCTTTGCGTAGAGAACGACATTGTGGGAATGATGAAGCTGGAGGCAATTGCCAAACTACAGTCAGTATGTTTTAATTCCTTCAGGAGCATCTTCAACAAAAGGGCAGAGCTGAAAGACATGCAGGCAATTGTTACCTCCCAGGTAGATGTGTTATTCACAGGGCCAGAAAAGAGCAGGGGAGGGGCAGTTTTGTGTCTTCAACTGAATGATCGTTGTCTCTTTTACTTTGTTTTTTTGGGATCAACTGCAGAGAGGTCACAGATGAAACTGTGGAAGGTGGAGGGGTTGGAATGCGTTAAGTGGAATGTGAGGCACTTGATGGTACAAGCCACTGCTGGACAGACTTGGGGTCAGATACACCTGCCTCCATGTCACTGGCTGCTAGATTAATGTCACGAGCACACAGTATGTGTCTGATTAGAAGGCTCGGTCCCAGTGGCGTTACCTATGACCTCTGCTAATGCTTTGTTTGCAGCAAGAGCAACAAGATTTCTGCTATTACTGAGGTTCCACATATGGTGATTCTGAAAAGATCACTCGGTCTTTCGCCACCTACCGATTACAGGTTTTAAACACTGGCAGTCATGGAGGTGGCAGCAGTGGCATCCGAGGAGGGGGAGTCATTATCCTCTGTGCTGGGACTGATTGTTTGGGTTTTGGAGAAGATTCCTTTCTGAAGTCGATTTCTCCCTTTGTATATTTTTTCTCCTTTTCTTCTCTCCCTTTCAGCTTGCACCAAGAGGGCAGAAAAGAAAAAACTGCTGTCAGATTTCTCTCTCCCTTTTTCTCGGTGGATTTCAATTCTAGTCCGTGGCAGAACAAGCTAGTTTCTCCAGCAGGAAGAAGTAGTTAATGAGTTAGGGAACCTCTGTTGCTGAGGGGCAGTCTCCTTGTTTCAGGGCCACTGAGCTGCTTGTGTAGGCAGTAAGGGGGGGAAATCAAAGAGAGGGGTAGCCAGGCGAGGCACTCAGACAGCAGATTTAAGGGGAAGGCAAGCAGAGGTGGTTGTTGGAAGTGGGGGTGTAAGCAAGTAAGTAAGAGTGCTTCAAAGCACACAGTTGGGATTCTGCCTCTCTAAGAGGCACAGAACAGAACTCACAGTCCAGGGCTAGAAGGGATGGTCTAGGGACTAGAGACTAGTCAGGTGTAACTTACACAGCCCTAGGGGCACATCTACGTAACTACAGCCTCCCCAGGCTGCTTTCAGCGCCAAAGCACAGCCTGGAATCACTGTAACACTATGCACTCTGGTCATGTTCTGACATGCCCTTCTTGCCTCTAGTACACCCTGTACACCACGGCTTGTAAAGGAGATCCTGGCAGAAAGGTCTTATGGCTATCTTCCATGGTGCCTGCACCAGAAGGATTCTTGCCCTGGCAGATACAGGACTTCTAGTCAGATCTGGCCCTTTTACCTAATGCAAAGGGGTTGTAGTGCGGATGAGGAGCTCACTCTGTGTATCCCAAAGATCAACAAGAGGACAGAGTCAAAGATCTCAGATCAGTTCCATGGAGATCCTGGTCCTCTACACTGCTCTCATGACCTTCCCTGTGGATAATCTCACCTTGGTGGCCTTAGTCCTCCCTCCTCACATCCTCTTGCTGAAGGCAGATTGGGCAGTTACCTTCACTCCAGACTGCAGTAACTAGTAAGTAGTTTTTCTTTCAAAACCTACTGGTTAGCCAAGGCGATGGGCCGAGGGCATCTCCTCCTATTCAACCACAGCCTGGTTATAGCTATGCAGGCCCTACCCCTTAGACTTAAGAGTTGTTTGGTGTCTGAGCAGCTCAGGGCCCCCTGACTGCATTGGGTTCTCTTTGTTGGCTTACATTTGAAATCTGTAGGGTGCCATGATACTTGTTGCAGGGATGTTGCTGGTATGCTGTAGGGCTTTGTGATTTACAGCAGAAAAGAGAAAAATCTCAATCATTGCCTTTTACATAGAATTGAAAACACAGTAATCACAATAATGGACTATAATGTCAACCAGACAAAGCAGGCATCACCCCAAGAAATATATGTCTCTTCTGCCAACCTGACAGCATTGTATGACTTTCCTTAATACATCAATCTTTAAAAATGAATCACTATTATAACCACCACCACTTGCAAAGTGTGCTGTAATCAGTCTCTGCTTCCCAGACCTGTTCTACAGCTCCTATCTTCAGATACCCCTGATTGAAAAAACCCCTTGTGTGGGCAAGGCAGATAAACAGAGGATACTGTAAGTGCTGTTGTGTCAGTGCTTCCGTGAGTAAGTTACCCCAGTCTCCTGCACATTCCCAAACCATTCTGACAGAGTTGCTAGCAGCAAACTTCTGTGCAGATATGCTTTCTCAGAATAACTCTCTTAGCTCCTGATCCCAGTGAAAATTGCCATATCTGAAGTAGAAGCCAAACTCGAGCTGCTTGATGGGACTAAATTGGGGGGCCCAGATAATTTCCATCCGAGGATATTAAAGGAACTGGCACATGAAATTGTCTGCCCATTAGCAAGGATTTTTAAGGAATCTGTAAACTCGGGGGTTGTACTGAATGACTGGAGAGTTGCTAATGTAGTTCCTACTTTCAAGAAAGGGAATAAAAGTGAGCCGGGTAACTACAGGCCTGTTAGTTTGACCTCGGCCGCATGCAAGGTCTTGGAAAAATTTTTGAAAGAGAAAGTACTTAAAGATATTGGGGTTAACGGTAACTGCGATACAATACAACATGGCTTTACAAAAGGTAGATTGTGCCAGACCAACCTGATCTCCTTTTTTGAGAGGGTAACAGATTTTTTGGATAAGGGGAATGTGGTGGACCTAATTTACTTAGATTTCAGCAAGGCATTTGATACAGTTCCACATAGGGAATTATTAGTTAAGTTACAAAAGATGGGGATTTATACGAATATAGTAAGGTGGATAAGGAACTGGCTAAAGGGGAGGCTACAGCGGGTCATGCTGAAGGGTGAACTGTCAAACTGGAGGGAGGTTACTAGTGGAGACCGATCTTATTTAACCTTTTTGTTACTGACCTTGGCACAAAAAGTGGGAAGGTGCTAATAAAGTTTGCGGATGACACCAAGTTAGGAGGTGTTGCCAATATAGAGAAGGATCGGGACATCATACAGAAAGATCTGGATGACCTTGTAAACTGGAGTATTAGGAATAGGATGAAATTTAATAATGGGCAATGCAAGGTGTTACATTTAGGGACAACTAACAAATTTTTTTCCTATAAGTTGGGGATGCATCAGTTAGAAGGGACGGAGGAGAAGAAGGATCTGTGAGTACTGATCGATCATGATTGATCACAGGATGACTATGAGCCACCAATACAATGTGGCTGTGAAAAAAAAGCAAATGCAGTCCTAGTATGCATCAGAAGAGTTATATTGAGTTGAGTTGGGAGGTGTTAGTGCCATTATACAAGGCACTGGTGACACCTCATCTGGAATATTGCGTGCAGTTCTGGTCCCCCATGTTTAAAAAAGATGAATTCAAACTGGATTGCAGAGAAGGGCAACAAGGATGATCCGTGGAATGGAAAACCTGCTTTATGAGAGGAGACTTAAGCAGCTTTGCTTGTTTAGCCTAACCAAAAGAAGGTTGAGAGGAGATAGGATTGCTCTCTATAGATACAGCAGAGGGATAAATACCAGGGAGGAAGAGTAATTATTTGAGTGCAGCACCAATATAGACACAAGAACAAATGTTTAAAAACTGTCCATCAGGAAATTTAGGCTTGAAATTAGACACAGGTTTCTAATCATCAGAGTAGTAAAGTTCTGGAATAGTCTTCCAAGGGGAGCGGTGGGGGCAAAAAACACAACTGTTTTCAAAAGTGAGCTTGATAAATGTATGGAGGGGAGGTATGATGGGATGGCCTAATTTGGTAATTGACTGATCTTTGACTAGTGGTGGTGGATATGCCAGTGGCCTATGAAGGGAGGGTATTTGGGACGAGTTCTGAGTTATTACAGAGAATTCTTTCTTGGGTGACTGGCTGGTGAGACTTGCCCACATGGACAGGGTTTTACTGATCGCCTATTTGGGGTCAGGAAGGAATTTTCCCCTGGGGCAGATTGGCTCTGGCTCTGGGGGGTTTCGCCTTCCTCTGTAGCATTGGGAATGGATCACTTGCTGGTGGATTCTCTATATCTTAAAGTCTTTAAATAATGATTTGAGGACTTTAGAACTTAGTCATTGGTTAGAGGCTTATTGCAGGATGGGGTGGGTGAAGTTTTGAGGCCTGCATTGTGCAGGGGGTCAGACTAGATGATCATACTGGCCCTTCTGACCTTAGAGCCTATAGGTCTACGAGTCTATGAGAATGCATCACACCAACACACACAAGTGTTTATGTTGCACAAGCACTGTACATACCAATTAGCCAATTAGATTCTGTGTCTTATAATCAATGTCTTCTGTCAGTGTCAGATAACGCTGGGGAGGGAGCAGTACAGTTCAAGTGAGAGGCCTACATGTCCCATTTTGAGAGTGTCTCAAATCCAAACTCTGGTTCTAAACACTTCTTGGCTGTCAGAAGGTCAGACCCAAATTTCTTGTCTAGTCCTGCCTCTATACTGTGCAGAATAAAACCCACTGACCTGAACGCCTTCAAACCCCAGAAACTTTGTGGCTGGGACTGTCTCTAGTCCCATTGTACACAGTGCTTTTTTACACTAGTTTTGTTGAAGGCAGGCTTACACCAGAACTTCGTTCAATTGGCTATAAAACTCCTATGTTGCACAAGTACTTTCCTGAACCATTAGGGAAGGCCTCTTTTCACACTTGCACTGTCATGGTCCTGTCAGGGTGCAAGAACCTACTGAAGAAATGCTTCATGTATAATACACTAGGGTACAGTAATACTATAGCACAGTGGTTTTCAAACTTTTTTCCTCAGGACCCAGTGGAAAAAAATCATTTATGCCGGCGACCCAACAATTGCATCTTTGAGCAATGCATTCCAGTCTTTTGGTGGTAGCAGAAGGGGGTGCCGCAACCCAGTACAGGGTAACAACCCTAAGTTTGAAAACCACTACTATAGCATGCACACCCCTCCTCTGAGACACAGGACAGCCGTGGGGCTGTTTGTTACCTTGCTGAGGTTACAGATTGAAGCTGAGGCAGATGCATGTATGGTGGTGTAACATGCATTACTATGTGTGGGAATTGGGGGGGTCAATGACTTTGCCTAGCAGTGCTATCCACATTAAATACATAGGCTCCATCTTTACCCCACTCCCTCATCAGGATAAACACAGGGAAGTACCTACCAGATTGAAGAAGCAACAGCAGGAACCAAAGAAGACAGCAGTGGTATGCAGTGCATTTCTAGGATGTGAGTGTCAGGAGAGCGGACGACAGGGAATGGGGCTCCAGGTTGGGTGAATAGGGAGGGTGCGTCTATACTTACAAATTAAGTCGATTTAAGATTGCTTAAATCGACTTAATTTAATCTGCGTCTACACTACAATTTCCTTAAATCGACTTAAGGAAACTGAAAGTTGACTTTAATAAAACCTTGTTTAAAGTCGACTTTACTGGCTAAATCGACTTTATAAAGTTGACTTAGCCAGTGTGGACCCAGATTAGCCCTAAATCGACTTAAAGTTGACTTAAAGGGCTCCAGGGCTCCCCCACTGTCCTCCCTGCCAGGGTGGCTGGCCCAGCCAGAACCTGGCAGGCCCCCCCACAGGGCAGGACACAGCCCTGCCCACCCCGCTCCTATGCCCTGCCACTCTCCCTGTCCCTGTCTCTGTCCTGCTCAGCCCCCATTGTACCCAGGTACAATGGGGCAAATGCTGAGCCCCCTGGCACTTGGCAAGGGGTGCCTCCCCTGCCACCGTGGACCAGTCCCTGATCCACCTAGCCCCTAGAACTTGACTTAGGTGTCCAGTGTGGACGCTCTAAGTCGATTTGACAAGGTCCCATTTAAGTCGATTTAATTTTTGAGTGTGGACATACTAAGTCGACTTATTTGGCCAAGTGCAGACATAGCTGGAGTTATTTCTTTGGAAGTTTTAGTTTCTCATGACTTGGTTTAGATCCAGCCTCTCACTAACTGACCTGCACGGTTTACATAAACTTCCCACAGGCCATAATGCCCCTCCAAGATTCACAGGACTATGGCTTCAGAATCGCTTGCTTTTAAGTTTCAGACATTGGTATAAAGCCTACATACTAGCATGAACTGAACAGTGAATGGATGACAGGCATGAATTTTCAGCATTCCTGCAGGACCTGATGAAAGCCAGCAGTCATCTTTGATTCCTGTCTGCATCGGTGGATTCTTTCTCGCCAAGAGGTATTTTAGAAGTCAATGTAATTAAAGTTTCTGAAGCACACACATATGTCTCTAGTGGATCTGAGACTATGTGAGTTCCTTGGACAAGTGCCATTTCTCCCTATGTGTTTTATATCACCCAGTGTAATAGGGCCCCCATTCTGTTTGGGATTTCTGGATGCTACTTCAATCCAAATCAAACAATGAGAAGGAAGTCATGAATCTGGTAGCTAAAAGGATGCAATCAAACTACTCACCTGCTTTCCAATGTGTTTGGCTGACTTCTGTCTCCTGTGAAAGCTGTCAGTAAACCTCATTGCTTCCTCTAGCTGCAACTCTCTATAATCTCCAAACACCCGTTCACAAGCTGTAGATAAGAGTCATATTTAAATGCGGTCAGTCACACACCACTACACAAGGAGGTGCGGCAACATTACACATGCTACTTACTAATGCAAGAATTCCCCATAACAGTAAACTTCTTCCTTTGACACTTTGATATCAAGTAGAAAGGAGAAAAATTCAATTACTTTTCACATTCTCAATAATATTCACTTATCTTTTCCAGTTTTTTATATTGAAAACATGCCTGAGTTTGATACATCTGCAGGCTTTTTTCCTTAATAAAATTCAGCAAAACCTTATGCTCATCCTCATTCATCTCCTTCCCTAGGAGGAATTAGAAAGAATTAATAATAAAGAATGTGAGCAAAGTTACTATTATTTCCTGGTCAGCCTCCATTTCCCTAAACTCTGAATTTAGAGAGCCTTCACCAATTACTAATGTAGATTGAAATAAATATTCCTAGTCTCTCCTACTCAGACTTAGCAAACTGATCTTTCAAAAACCACAGAAAAGGCAAGGGATATTTTCTTTCTGAATCACCTGACTAGAAATACAATTTGAGAAAAGCAAAGCAGTGTTTCTCTTTCACTGTTTCCATTCCATTTAGGCTGATAAATTCCTCTGGGATGTAACATTTCTGATTCCATTTATTCCCTGTCTGATCCCCTCTCCTTTCTTAGTCCTTACAGTAAATTTTCCACTGGGCTGCAGTGAAAGGTGTTGGTTGTCATAGGCATAGGTGGTGTATGACTTTCTGTTTGCAATAATGGGGAACAGCCTTTTTTTCTAGACAGCTTTTTAACTCACTTGCTCAAACAACCCTAGCTGATGGCCAACCAAGGGATGTTCCAGAGGTATCAAGCTTCAGCTGGTCAGGTAGATGGCCAGTGAATGAGTGATGGGGTTTTATTACAAAACATCTTATCCAATAGAATGTATTAAGACTTGGAAAGAAAGCAAAGCCACTGTGAATTCATGTTCTTCTGCATGCTTCTGTTGGCAGTTCAGCACTAAATTAGTTTGAAAATAGAGGGAGTATAAATCTTTGCCTCACAATCCATTATTCAAAAGGGAAGTCTCACTCACTATAATTTTCAAGTTATTGCTATAGCAAAATCATTCTGAAATCTTTAAGCTTGCCCTTGGGGCGGGAGGAGGGGGAGACCCAGCCACATGAAAATGGCTCCCTAGATTTGTCAGACTGCCATGGTCTTATTGTATTTACTGCATTTGCCAGACACAATTTTGGGTTGTAGTCATCATCAACCATTCTCATGGCTCAGCCCCTCTTAAGCTGGCACACCAGAAATAGCACCATCTTTGGCCAGACAGCGCATTATACCAGAGTTCATTCAATCCATTGAGACAGTTAGTTGGATCTTCTTGCATCAGGCCTTCTGGAATATATGGGTTTTCTCTTTATCCTTGATGGCATCAGCAAGTCCTGGTGCTCAGGGGGTCTGGAAACCCTCTCAGTTCTTAAGTCCCAAATCCACCTACGCCCCTGGGTTCCAGCACAGGCTCTACAGTTCCTCCTGCTGTGCCTCAAGCTCCTTTCTACTTCCCTTGGTTTGTGTAAGCTTTTTCCAGCCTATAGATGATCCAGTCATCCTTTCTCAGCATGCGGGCTCTGTGTGGCTTCTCAACAGCTTGCTCACAGGAGTTCCCTTCTCCAGCCTGCTTACTCCTCTGGGAAATGCCCCATCCCTCTGCTTCTCAGCTCTTTTATTCTCCCGCTGCTGTGAGGCTGCCAATCAGCACTGACATGCAGTACTTGCATTAACCCCTTGGTTGCTGGCTGGGCCACCCCATGACCCAGCCCTCATTTCTTCCCTTTCACCACTTAGTATGTCATGCCCACATCAACTAGTAAGCTATTTGGGTAGGACTTGTTAAGTAAATCTGCTTTGCATTGCTCCAACTATGCAAATTTTAACTAGCCTTAAATGACCAATTGAGGAGTCTTCCACTGGTGGGGGATGGGGTAGACTCTTGTACCATGACTCCTCTACTGGCTCTAGAGCACTGAGTGGATGGAGATTTGAGCCTGTGCGTTTTCTCTGGCTGTAAGATGCCATTCCCCCTTATTACACTGCTGTATAAATAATAATAATAGATGACAAATACATAAACTGTGTCTTGCTGCCATAGGGGATACTCTTTCCCGACCTCATCATTGGGGGGTCCTGAAGCATGAGCCTGAATTACCTGCATCTTGGAATCATCAGTACAAATGTCACTTAGCAAAGTATACAGCCGCTTCTGAAATCCAGATAGAGCATTTGCCTCTGTCTGTCTATGGCAATGAATTATATAGGCTGATTAAAATCTAATGAGGCTATTGGGTGCATATGAATGTTTTGGATTTGTTAATGTTTTAGCTTTGAAGACAAAAGCCACTATAATACACCAATAGCTAATTGCAGCCTTCACAAACAACCACAGCTAAACAATACAGGTTGTATGGCAACCTCAGTTCCTCCCACTAACCCCTACCCTTCTGATTGCCTTGGATTCCCCAGCTGTAATGCAGATTAAGCAATAGCAACCAACCTGAAAAGTGCTGCACACATATGTAAACCTATTCTTTCACTCACAGCCACAGAATGGAACAGACATGGTTCTCAACAAATAATAAGGGGCTAGTAATGGGCTGTGGAGATGCCATGCAAAGGATGCTCCACCCTATGTATGCTGTTTGGAACAAGGCACCCACAGGCTGTCTGCAAGGGCATTCCTGGGGGTTGTAGACAGTTTGGCTGGGAACACCCTGGGGAAATCTGTTAGTCTTTAAAAGTGCCACAAGACTCTGTTGTCCTGCTTAAGCATAGTGCAGGAGGCACTGATCAACTATTCAGCTTCTTTGCATCCTGATTCTGGGGAGCAAAGCATTGCATTCCATCCACCAGGTGGGTCACTTATGCAAGTCCAGTTTACTCAGAATTTACCTTCATCGCAAAGTATTATTACAAGAGCAATTTCACTGATTAACTTCACTCATACATGCTTAAAATGACCAGATCTGCATTGCACCAGTGAAGAGATTTACATTGATTTAGGTTGCCTGGCACCACCTACCTGTTACCCCCCTAAGCATTCCACAAGACTTTAGAGAACAGAAAAAAGGAAGAGAAAGTAATTAGGGAGCAACAGAATCTCATGGTTGTGGCTTTGGATTGGAATTCAGGAAAGCTGGATTCAAATCCTAGCTCTACCACTGACTTCTGGTGTATATCTGTGCTGCAATTCCCCACCTGTAAAATGGGCTTATAGTAATATTTTTGTCTTGCTTATATATTTAGATTGTAAGGCTGCTCTTTGGGTTGCTTTCTATGAGTTTTTGCAAAACTTGGCAAAATGGGGCCCCAAAGGGGGTTTGTGGGGCCCTAATGTTACATGAATAATAATAAAGAAAATCACAGACATTACAAAACCCATCCAACTACTGTTATGACACAAAAAAGAGACATAAGGGAAATCTATTTTTTTAAAAACAGAAAGCCAAACGATAACAAAACAGCAATGAAAAGAAAAGAGAGTAAACTGAGGCATACGGGCAATTTAAAACCAATAAATAAAGTTGAAGAAAGTCCAAATTTGTTTTTTCTTGGTCTCAAAAAATCTCCAAACCAACCTTCCCCCCCCCCCCAGGAATCTGGGGCAAAAAACACAGTTTGGCTAAAAAAGACATCATGGAAGGAAAAAGATTGACAAATGCTTTGAGAATTAGTGTTACTTTTAACCAGCTTGAATATTCAAATCGGCATAAAATATTCCTTCAATTAAAAATTATTAAAATTAGCTCAAAGTATTTTTTGGTGTATTCACTGCTAGAATTTAATAGGATCTACTGCTCAACAAAGCTTTGAAGCAAAAATAACATTTCAGGAATTCATTACGCAGTAAATCCCATCAAAACCAGGGTCCCACCATGAAATTAACACAATTTGCAAATCATTATTGCAGGCTACTTCTCTCCTCCCTGCCCCCTGTCATTTTTTACTTCAATCTGTGAGGCAGTTGCAAACAACAAGAAGCTGCCAATGGAAAAAAGAGAACTGTATCTCAAAACATCCTTAGCTGTGAACACAACACTGAAGCAGCACCATGCAATTGTCACTGAAAACGATATATACATGGAAGAAGCTGCCAGGCAAACTGTGAAAATAGAAACGGATCAAGGGATCCAAAGCAAAATATTGGTTGGGAATGTGTTTTGCTGTGGAAAATTTTGAAGCTTTTGCTAGTTTCAGCTTCTGCAAATAGAGGAGAAAGTTTTCATCCTGAGTCTTAACACGGCTGAATTAATTGGTTATTTTATAGGACATGTTCACTCGCAAGTATTCATAAAATATATATGGCTAGACAAAGTTTCACTTTAATGAAATACTGATTCTTATTTCCTCTTGGCTGAATTGGAGGAGTCAAAAAAGGGCAATCAATATAGTCTGAAAGAGACATTACTCATTAAAATCCTAGACCGTCAATACTGTATATGTCTATCACTTAGGAGACCAGTGAAGTGTTTCTGGTAATGGCACTTTGCTAGTGTAATTGTCAAACACTTTTGGTGTATGCTAAAACTTAGCAGGTGTCCTCTGCTTTCAGTGCTTCTTGGGTGTGAGGAAAGGTTGCAATTAAGGGAAAGGTATCACCAAGATTAACTGATTCACCTAATGTGAAAACCAGTATAATCAAGGTAGGGAAAAGCTTCCATAGAGACCAGCTGTTACTTTTAATGCAGTATGTGGAATATTAAACTGTTTATCTTGTTATTGAAGCCATAAGGAGGCTCTTTCATGTCAACATTTCTATTTTATTTTGTTTAGACGCCTTCATTAACTTTTCATATGGAAGATCTGTAATTTACATCTTCAAAGAACTTTCAAAATGTAAGTTTTAGGAATGACAAGTGCTGTGCGTGTGCAGTTCCAGTCTGATGGCAAAGTCAAATCACAAAAATATCATCAAAAGTTTTGCTTTTTTTCCTTTTATTTATGAGTAAAACACAAGGGACTTATCGGGGGGGAGGGGGAGGAGGATTTTATTTTGGCTTGCTATTAATCGGTACAACCTGAAAGTTAAAACAAAGTTGGCACCAAGATGCTATACAAGACTTTCTGGTCTATGGGCCGAGGCAAAGATCCCTGAATTAATTAAAATCATTGTATAGTCCTGAGACCAGGAATGTTCTGCATATATTTATTGATACTGGAGCCATGCCAACTATTTTAAGAAACCAACTGTAAAGCATCTAAAAAACCCAAAAAAACAAACCCAAAACCAAATCCTACACTGCCAGCTTGCAGGGGGTATTTTTGATTTGGTTTAGTTTTTTTATGTTTGTGAGAAGTGACCCTGTTTCTAAAGATTGGCAGCCCCAAAATGTAACTACAGAAGTCTTTCGGACTTTGACATGCATCCTCATTTGCTTATTACCTTCTTCCAGTATGTACAAGACACAGAGCGTGTTTAGAAGGACTGTTTAATATGTGAACATTCAGTTCCAAAAAGGCAGATTTTAAAACATTTGGGGAAAAGCTTGGTCTTATTGAAGTCAGTGTCAGAATTCCCACTAATTCCCACAAGATTTCATTCTTTGTGTGTGAGAACTCCCTTCAGATCTAGACTAATTCATCTATTCCCAGAGAACTCCTATGGAAATGTTTCATGAGTAAACTAAGCACATGGTTAGCCTGGAATGGATTAGATACAGCAGGTTGGGTTCAACAAACAAGAGGTGTTGAAATATATCATTGTTGTCAGCTGTTACTCTTGAGAGGTGCTTAGACAGTGTATTGTGGGTAATCAGGTCCAGTCCAAGCTTCAACATCAATTTTTAAAGCCTTGGTGTGAGCCTGCTAGCTCAGAACTGTGTTGACCTGGGATAGGATGCTTACTTCCATGAGCTGCGTAGATGTAGCCTGTAAGAGTCTAGATAGACAGACAGATATTTTGCTACTGCTATGCTTAGACTGAGGCTAGGTGACTCACCAAGGGGGGGAGGGGGCAGGAGTGGGCCGTGTCAAAAGAGCTACATAGATTTAATTTGTATTAAACAGGTGTATTTCAAAAAAAGAGGGCTGATAATGCTCCCAGTGATCCGGGCAAAGGATGTACTAGATGCACTTGGGAAGCAAGTGTTCATAGGCACTAGATGAGGAATGAGCAGATGCAGGCTCTGTTCCTGGCTCGGACACTGACATCGTGCTGTGTAATTTTCAACTAATTTCTCTTGTTTGTTTGTCTGTTTTGCTTCCTCACTCTTTGTCATGTTTTGGCAAGATCAAACAGTTCTCATCTAAAAACCAGTCTGGCTGAAGAGAGACTTTTGAACCAGTCAATGAGTTGAAGCTGGGATGTGTATTGGGAAGAGAGGAAAAAAGCAGAACTATCAAGAAAACTAAGGCTAAAACGCTGTTCCAGCATTTTATTGTTTAAAATTAAGGGTGGAATGAGAGATCTGGGGATTGTTTGCGGTGTTGTTATAGCCATCCTGACCCCACGATATGTCTCGTAGATTGAAAAATTAGCAATATAATAAGGAATTTCTGAATCAAAAAGAAAATAAAAAGAATCAGGGTTAGGGGAAAGGTAAGGAGTGACACGAGCAAAAAAAGAAGGAAAATGTTACAGAATGGACCAGGAGGTTTTTAAAGTAATGGGCTGAATATGGCAGATCTAGAGTTAAGGGGAACACTTGCATCTAGATCTGGGTGAAAATATTTATCTGAAACTGCTTTGGGGGGACAAAAATGTAAATAATTTCACTGAATTATTTCAATTAAAAAAAAAACCTAAAAATTTTGTGTTGAAATAAAAATGTTTTATTTTGACATTTTCAGAATGAAATGTTGCCATTCAAAACAACCTTTTTGTTTTAAAATGTCCTTTAATTGTACTTAAAAATAAAAAAATGTTTAAAAAGCATCAAAATTGAAAATATTTTGATTTTGTTGAAACATAGTGTTTTGTTTGACCTCAAACAATGTTTTGGTCACAAGAAAAACTAGTTTGAAGCAAAATCTCATTAGGATCTGAATAGCATTTTTATACCATTAACCTTCAGTTCCATGTGCCCAAGCATTGCTTCCTTTTGAACAGAAGAGAAAGTCTGAGAAGTGCTCCAAGAAAGGCTGTTCCAGATCTTTCCATGTCAATTCTGCAGACTCAGGAGTTTCAGAGAAGCTTCCAAACATTTTTGTGCTTAATTAGATGCAACCAAACTTTCTGAAGCTTATCCATCACTTGGAATGCAGAAAAAGTATAAAGAAATCAGATAATCAGTAGGTAACAAATCTGTTGTAACTATGCTAGGACTTCACGATTGTCACTGTGCTGTACATAAAGGCCACACAGAAATTCACAGAAACAGCAATGATAAAACTGAACGCCTCCTACTCTCAAAGCACAGACCGCTGCCACTAGAGCTAAAGGTGGCTCACCATCATCACTTACCATTACAGAGACTATGACATGCAGCTGAGCAGTCCTGTTACTGTCAAGTAGGAGAAAGTGGTGCAAATACTCCCTCCAAGGTAACTGGTATGTGAGCAACTGTGATCAAGCTGTTCATATGCCAAAATTAGGGGCCTGATTCTCTACTAAAATCAGTTTTACAAAGGTGTAACTCCACTGATGCCAAAGGAATTATGCCAGCTTAAGACCAGAGCACGTATGTGGCTAGTACAGCCCTAGTGTTGTAAGAACTATCTATATGCACGTGTCCACTGCCATTTCACTATTAAAAACACTATTTTTTCAAACAGACATTGAAATTCATCAGCCATGGCTCCAAGACTAAATCTTATCATTTTGACTACAGATTGTTTATTTTCCTCTTGGAAAAGAATCACATGTTGTTGTAAAACAGAAAAAGTTAAAAACAGAAGTCCACACAATGTCTCGTTGCCAGGAAATGAGCAGATAGTATTTTTCAACACAGGCATGCACTTCTATACAAAAAGGTGCTTGTCCGTCAGTGGCACAGTTTAAATGGCTTGGAACTTTAGGAAGCAGAGACATGATGAGTTGCCTTTATTAACGATGATAACCAGGGCTGGCCCAAGGATTTTTTTGGTGCCTAGGTGCCTCCTCCCCCCACATGTTATAAGAGATAACATATTAAGATATATATTTTCAAAGACAGGAAAAAAATTCTCGTCCATCTAATTTGGTGCTCCTTAAAGCCTGGTGCCCTAGGCAACCGCCTATATGATAGGGTCGGCTATGATGCTAACTATTAAAATAGAGTAATTAAAGTCTCAGGTTATAAAACATCTTTTATCTTAGCCTCTGAGAGTGTTTCAGACAATAATTGATTACGCCTTTGAGATGGGTGCAGTTTGATGCTAATTTAAAAATCGGAAAACTAACAAAAAGTGAAATGAAGTGACTTCCCCAAGATGAGAGCAAATCAGTGGCAAACTTGGGATTAGAATCCAGACATTCTAGCACCCAGTCCTCTTCCCTAACTACTAGACAGCACTCCCTTTCTGTTAGTAAGGTGAGCATCTCAAAACTATACTCGTAGAGACAAATTTCTAGCATTTTCCTTAGTCTATGTCTCAGCGTGTGGACTAGAGTGCAGTGAATGCTCCCTGATAGCACCCACTCAAAATCCAGTGGAGTCCATGGAAATATTCCTGTTCTCTTCACTAGGCTTTGGCTCATGCATGACATGTGAATTGTTTTGATAAAGGTCTGAATGTTCTCGGGCAAGGTAAGTAAAGACTATTGGAACAGGATACACCATTCTGTTGTTTCAGGAATTTCCACTTGAGAAAGGAAATGAGGGAGATAAGTAATGTAGATCAGCGGTTCTCAACCACTGTGACGCAACACTTGTGTGTGTCGCAAAGAGCATGGAGGTGTGGTGCCAAAAATTGGCATCACATCACCTTGCTCTCAGCTGGATGGAACACCACCGCCGGCTCTCTCCTCTGCTCAGTGGCCTCAGAGCAGGGCGGAGGAAAGCCAGCACACAGGCTGCCACTCCGAGCCCCTTCCCCCTGGCAGCCCCATCCCCCCAGCAGCCTCCAGCCTCTTCCCCTCCACCAGCCCGCTAGTGTGGGGGAAGCTGGCCGTGACACCACTCCAGAGGGTGCCAGGGTTCCCTGCAGCTTCGGGAGCACTTGCAGCCCTAATGCCGACTTCTCCCCACCCTGTTCAGGGGTGGGGCTGCCAGGGATAAGACAGTAATAATAGACTTCATGACATAGTCTGTGCACAGACTGAAAGGGTTAAAAGTCTGCATTTAGCTTGGGATTTGGCTTCAAAGAAGGAGGCTTTGAAGTGGCTAGAACATGGGCTGGAGAAGCATAAGAAAGCTGATAACAGGGAACTGGCAGGCTAGTGAATAATACAGGAGTAGATAGTATGTGTTGAGGGATATCTGATAAACTGTTTCAGAGAGAGAGAGAAAAGTCAAATATTTGTGGTTGCCACAAAAATGTCAGAAAAATAGGAAAATGAAAGAGATTTTTTTACTTTGGCAAACACCTCTGAGGTGCTAGAGCTGGGTTGTCCAACCCATGGCCCTCAGGCTAGAGTCTAGCCTGCCAAAGGCTGCTATCTGGCATGCCAGGGCAGAGAAGGAGCCCCTCTCCATCCTACAGCGCCATGCCAGGTGGGTGGGCACAGCAGCAGCCCGCACCCACGCTGTCTGAGTGGAGGAGCCCAGCCCCTCCAGCCCTGGCCAGCTAGGAGCAGCAGCGCTCCCCACCCAAGTGGAGAAGCAATCCCTCCCATCCAGCTCCAGCTGGGTGCAAGAGAAGCTCCAATCCCCAGCCTGTCAGAGCGGAGGAGTAGCCCCTTCCCTCCAGCCTGCTCCAGCTCACTGGATCCCTGAATGAAATGTGCCCCTCCCCACCCCATGAAAATGTTGGAGGGAAGGATCAATAGGTCTGATTTCAGATACATTAGAATGGCTGCTTAAGAAAGCCATCATCCTCTGCTGCAATTTCATGGGGTAAATAGCAACCTCTTATTACAGAATACAGTGGTGTACTGAGGGTGCCCAGGGGCCAAGCCCACAATTGTGTCCCGCCCTGCATAGAACAGGAGGGATTCTGGCCTCAAGCCCCAGCTGCCCCGGGGGAGAGGGGTATGTATTTGTGGATGAGGCTGCAGTATGTGGGGGGGAAGGGGAGACGGAGCGTGCCTCTCACCGCAAGCGAGCAGGAGGCTAGGGGATGCAGAGGGGTGCCTCTCAGCACCTCTTGCATCCCCTGCCCCCCCAAGGGCCAGCCTGCACCTCCCCCCAGCACTTACCAGCCACTGCTCCAGCCCCAGCTGGGACAGGGCAGCCTCCCCCCCAAACCTGAGGAGAGGAGGGGACATCATGATGTGTGGGAGGCCTGAGGGGTGCCTTTCAGTGCCTCCTGCTTTCGCCTGCCTCTGTGAAGGGCCAGCCCAGCCTGGCCTGCGCCCCCCGCCCCCCGCAGCACTTACCCACCGCCATTCCAGTGCAGCGCTGGCTCTGACGCGTGGTGTGTCCCCCCTGTTTCTTGGGGTGGGAGTGCTGGGCTGGCTCCTCACAACACAGGAGGGGGCGTAGGAGGCTCTGCATTGTTCCGACCCTCCTGTATTCGTTCTCCTGTGCCTTGTGAAGGCCAGCCTGGCATCCCCCCCAAAACCTGGTGCCTGGGGGCATTACCTCCCCCCCCCCACTACAGCACTGATAGAATAGCTGCAGTATGCATAGAGGATTACAAAACAAAACACATGAATACACAAATACTGGAACAGCTAGGAGCCAAAGCTAAGTGAAAAAAAAACCTGAGGAGGAATAAATTAGAAAAGTTTGCCTTGAGTGTCCATTTTTTCCCATGACTTAACATTCACTTGGACTAAAGGACAGAGTGAAGGGATGACATCGTGGAAAAGGCAGATGAGCTGGAGTGGGTCAAAAGGATCTAGTCTAGATTGGACAGAGTGTCTATATTGCCTAATTGCTGAAATGGTGAAGGCAACTGAGGTCTAATATATGATTTGATGGATGTAAAGCCTGGACAGGACCAAGGATTGAAACCTCTACAGGAAGAGAGTGGACAATGTTTAGTTAGACTTGAGATACAGATGCCCATCAGTAACACATCCACGAGTTTAGAATACAGAAGAGATGAGGTACTAAGAGCTGCCCAAATGCTGGACCTTACTGCCTGGTAGGCTGGGTGCTAAGAAATGGAGGGAAGAAATTCAGATTAGATTGAAATTCAGAAAGGTTAAAGCTTGTGAAAAGAGCTCACTGGATTTGATGAAAAGATGCAGGTTTGGAGGCTGGGACAGAAAAGAGTGGAAAGAGGAAACATTGAGTTAAACTGGAAACCTGGAGAGCCATTAGGCTGATCATAGACTTCTTGCAGTACAGGTGAAATGGTAAATGCTGGTAGAAAATTGCAAATACAGCCCTTTATTACACTTATTCCAATGGGTGTGCTCCAGCTACAGCTACAGTGAGGGGTTGCCATAATACTAAGGACAAGAGTAGAATTTTAGATGAAGGAAGACAAATTCTTTCCCCTATGTGTGCGTGCTACTGAAACAATACAGAAAAATTCCAGGGTAGCCATGTTAGCCTATTCCAGCAAAACCAAAACAAAGAAGGAGGTCTGTGGCACTTTTAAAGACTAACAAATTTATTTAACGGGTAAGCTTTTGTGGGTGTAATCCCACTTCATCCGATCCCATGCCATGCAGCTGACGAAGTGCGATTATGCTCATGAACGCTTATGCGATAAATACGTTTGTTAGTCTTTAAAACTGCCACAGAACTCCTTTTTTGTTTTGGTTTTAATGGAGAGGAAGGTTCTGATGCTTATAGTTCAGCAAAGAGCAGAGATTTGGGACCTAGGGATCTGAGTTTGCAAGAAGTTAATGAAGGAGATGGAAGTAATTTGACAGCAGCAGGCGGGCCAACGCCAAGGCCCTTGGCTCTTTAGAGACATTAACAGAAGAGTGGCATGAATGCTGAAGAAAAACAAAAGTCCAGGAATATTTGTTCAGAGCTGTAAGCAATTTGCTCCGAGGTGGTCTCATCCCTTTTGGGTTTGCTTTGGATAAAAATGCCAGTGAACTGGCAAAAAAGCTCATGGAAACAGCATATTTGAAGCAAGGGAGGGAGAGATGGGTTGGTGTGGAAGGTACTGAACCGGATCTCAGAAGATCTGGGTTTAAACTGCTTACTGGTTCTGATGTACCTGATTTACATTCTGTTGTATGCTTCAATCAATATCTCACGTATTCATTAACACATTCTCTTCTGCCCCTCTACCTCACTGAGAAAAGACAGCAGAAGAGGGCATGCTTTGCAGTCTGCGGGGTCTCACTGTGTGTTAACATACACATTTCCGTTGCCTGGGTTTGCATTTGCACTCTCTAAGAGAGCAAACTGTGGGGTGAGGTCCACGTTTGCTCTGTGCCTAATTTCAAATTCAGTTTGTGTTTCAATTGATGAGGTGTTAGATCAAAGCCTAGCACTGTAGCTGTTCTAGCGATTGAGACATTGCCCAGCTGGGCTGGTATCGAAGGGATCAATGAGACCTCTGAGTTTAAGAGGGGGTCCTTTGAAGACATGCTGTTGGACTTCCCCACCATGCTTAACTTCTGCTTCTGCAGATTAGAGAAGACTTTATAGTTGGAATGAGCAACGGGGGCTTCCTTCCAAAGTAAACAAAGGAGGTTTGAGCAAATTGCCCGCTTCAGAAAAAAGAAGATGGAACATACAACTCAGAGTCAAGTATAGTTGGCCTGCCACCTCCCCACTCCCAGCTCCACCCTGGGTGATGGTCCAGGAGGGGCAGTCTTAAATCCAGGTTGGCATGAGGCACCAGTTTTGTAAAGGGCAGGGAAATATAAACAAGGAAGTCTGAGTTAGAGCAAAATGAGGAATTGTTGTCTTTTAATGAAAAATTTTTAATTAAAAGACAAAAATCACCTGCAAAAATCTCAGGAATGTCATACAAGAGCATGCCAGGATAGTGTCTACATAAGACTATCGCATCCCCAGCACACATAAAACACAAGAGAGTGTAAAGGAATCTCTAATGAAAATTAGTTTCTCCTTCATTTGATTGGTCTTAGGGTGATAAGTGACAAGCAGGTGAATGAAGTAATTAATAAAAATCTTCACCTGGACAGCTAAATCCTTCCTTTGCTCGCACCTATAAACCCGCTCAGGCTCTTAGCCATTAAGCATATTATTCCACCTACTGAAATCAACAGAAACGTTGGCACTGACTTGAATAAATGCAATAGCACATCCATCGTCTTCAGTGGGATTGTGCAGTTGTAAGAAGTTGATCCAATGACTACTGAATTCAGTTTTTTTTAACAGTGATTGCAGGGGGCATTGGATCAGATCCTAAGCATAGGCAGAATATGGCCTGGTTGGCTTCAACAGGGTATACATAGAAAAAAAAAAAGAAGTCACCGTATTATCAATACATAAAAGCTATTAATGCACGGGTGGTGTGGTTTTTCTGAACTATCCATGGCTTATGCTTGCAGTACAGAAATGAGAATAGACATGGCAAACCCACTGGAGTGACTGAATGTGTGGAGTTGACTTTGCTGAGAAAGAATAGTTGAAATGAAGCCAGAATGAGGCCCCTACAGGGCCTTCCCAGGGAGGGGGGGGGCGAACGCCCTGGGCCCCCCTGGTTATGTGGGCCCCGCGCTATACCGCTCCCAGCAGGGCAGTGCGGGGCCCACGCGTGCCGCAGCCCCTCCTCCCACAGCCTCCCCACTGCCTTTGGTAGCGAGCCGAAGGCAGGGGGGCCGGGAGGGCTATGCCTGGCCCCTGGGCTGGCCCTCCTCACCCCCAGGGCGGAGCAGGCAGGCCCAGGGGTGGAGCACGTGGGGCCTGGCCTGCCTCACATGGCTGGCTCCTGCTGGCAGGCGGCCTCGACCTCCCGGCCCAGGGCCGGGGCCGCTGGCTTCCTCCTGCAGGCGGCCTCCAGAACCGGGGCCAGGGACGGCTCCCCCCCGCAGGTGGCCTTGGCCTCCGGGGCTGGAGCCGGCTCCCCGCACTGGCAGCCTTGGCCTCCTGGCCCAGGGCCAGCTCTCTGGGGGGGGCAGAGCGGACCAGTCAACCCGCCACCCTTCCCTCCAGCATGGGGGTGGGGCCCCACTTTGGCCAATTGGCCCTGCTCCCCCCCATGGGATGGCCCTGGGCCCCTAGCAATGCACAGAAGACACAGCTATTTGAAAAAGGCAGTTCCCCTCAGTGGTTAGAACACGGGTTGTGAATCAACACCAGTAGCTATTCCCTATCACTCTATCACTGACTTTCTATGTGACAGTGGGCAAGCCACTTAATTTCTCTGCATCTTAGCTTTAACCATCGTATAATGGATCAAATAATATTTACCTACTTCACAGGGGTACTTTGAAGCTTCATTGTTTACTTTGACCAACAGGTGCTGCAAAACTGCCATATTCTAACAGACTCTTTCCCACAGCTCCCGCATTGTTTGAGTTCACTGCGACTGCCATGGTAACTCATTGCCCAGAAGAGCTTTGATAGAAATCTCAGTCATCTGTTGCACATCTGCCTCTAAATCAATGCTAACCCTGAATGTCCATTATTCTGAGCAGGCACACCACTTTTACGTGATGCTTCTTTGATGGATGATTTAATAGAGCTGCTACCAGATCACTGTCTATAGGTATTTCATAACAGCAAATTGATTTACATCCCCAAAACAAGTTCTGATGAATTAGTGAGATTTAGGTGTTATTGTGCAAAGGAGATTCAAGTGACATAAATGAGCATGAGAGAGAGACACTCCAACATGCTGTGATTTTTTTTTTTTTTTTTTGCAGGTGATAGCATAGCACGAAGTCTTTGCCAGGCGGCACCGGCAAGTAACAGAATGAGATTGTATCCCTATCTCTGTTTTTGCCTACAAGTGCCAAGTACACTGTGGAGTATGCTGCTTCTGCCATTTTAACCTTGTTGTGATCACTCAGCATTAAATCAGTAGGCAAATATCAACAAAAGTAGAGCTAACCCTCATTTATAGAACTGGGAAGAGATTATAGGAGAAAGAGAGAGAGAAAATCTGAGCCCATATGTGGTTATTGGCCTCTCTACTGGATACTACAAAGCTTTACTCATGCAAATAGCCAGTGATTTCATTACTGACTCACTAGAGGAAGGTATTACAGAGCTTAACGCTTAAATGGCTATGTCTACACTGGCAATTTAAGTCGACTTAAGGAGGCTTAAGTTGACTTAAATTAAGCCACATCCACACTAGGCTTTCATTAAGTCGACTTAAGAAAATCCTTAAGTCGACTTTGTTACTACCACTTGACTTAAGGACGGTGTGGAAATGGCGTAACCCTTAAGTCGACTTTATTAAGTCAACTTAAGGGAGGCTAGGTCGACTTAACAAAGTGGACTAAGTCCACAAAGCTAAGTCAACGTAGTCCACTTTGTTAAGTTGACTTTGTCAACTTAAGGGTGGTTAGTCGACTTAAAGTGGACTAAGTCAACAAAGCTAAGTCAACTTAGTCCACTTTGTTAAGTCGACATTAATAAGGTTGCCTTTAAGTCAACTTAAAGGCGACCTTATTAAAGTCGACTTAACTTTTCTAGTGTATACATAGCCAATGCTACTGGGCTTCATTGCTCTAGAACAAAACTAACATGAACATTCGTAAATAGTCATTTTGAGGACCACACTGTTGCTTCTACTTCAAGGCATTGGGGAGATGAAAATAATGGAAACCTGTTATTTTTGTTCCAGATCTGTTGGAGAGAGGGGTGGATAGGAGCGCTGAGACAGCATGACATGAGTTTAGCGTTCTTAGAACTTGCATTTGCACATCTATGTGAACAATGCAAGGTCAGATCTCTGGGAAGAGGTTATTGTCAGTGTGTCACCTGGGCTAGGTCTAGACTTGTTAATTTAGGGCGACTTAACAAAGTCGACTTCGTTAAGGCGACTTAGCATGTCCACACCTAAATTTTAAGTCAACTTAGAGGGGAACCCTACAAAGTTGACCTAGAGCGTCCACACTGGATGTCTAGGTCAACTTCTAGGGGCTAGGTGGACCTGTGACAGGTCCACAGTGGCGGGGGGGGGGCATCCCTTGCCAAGTGCCAGGGGCTCAGCCTTTGCCCCATTGTACCTGAGTACAATGGGGCAAAGGGGGACAGAGACCCTGGCAGGGCATAAGGGCAGGGTGGGCAGGGCTCTTAAGCAGCTTGCTTAAGTCGACTTAAGGAAAGTATAGTGTAGATGCAAGTTTAAGTCGACTTAATTTACAAGTGTAGACGCACCCAGGGTGCTGTCTGGGGTGTGATCTGTATAACTTTTCTGTCCCCTTTTGCAATGTAATTTGATGCCAATTAGGTCATGCAAAGGGTTCCTTTTTTTGAATGCTTATAACATGCTCTGCATTATTGTTATGGTGTCATGATTCCTGCAGCATCATGTGGCACCTTGGCTGAAGAGAGGATGATTATGGGCCCTTTCCTCAATTAAATGAATGACCTCAGTTCAGGAAAGGGGTTTGAAAAGGAGACACTTAGAGGCTTTTTGCCAGAGAACCTCCATCTTGAAACATCTCCATCTGCCATCAAGGACTGAACCTATCCACAATGGCCAGGAAGGCCAAGCTGCAAGGCTACTAGCAGCCACACATGTGGGTGAGCTAGAAAGTAGACAGCTACAGTAAAATTTAGGTTAGAATGCGTCTTATCTTTCATTTGCTAGTGGTTAACCCCCTGGCTGCTTTATTAAATGATCATGCATTGATTTGCTATATAATCACTTAAAATCATGTTTTAATCAATAAACTAGTTTTTGTTTTATCTCAAGCTGTGTAGATTTTAGAGACTGTGAGGGAAGAAAAGCTGCTGGCATTTCCATTTCTTTGTCAAACAGATGGACCCAGGGTTTATGAGCTTGCAGTGGTCTGGGAAGGGTCCTGATACCTGCAGGATGTAAGTTCCCAGTGTGACAGCTGGGGTTGGGGGTGATGGTTGGAGGACCAGCCCCTGAGTGCCTGGAGAGCGCACATGCACTGCCTGGGACTGATAACATGCAGGAGGCTGGTGTGGACTGACTCAGGAGTGGGTGGCTACCTGGGATAAGTTGGGGTCCAGGAGTGGCCGATTGGGGAGGCACATCATCACACCAGATCAGATAGCGGGAGGTAAACGGCTACTATTTACATTATTATCACACGGGAGCCTGACATTTCCAATGAGGATGCGAATGTCCATTGATTGCAAAGTTGCTCAGCTCCAATGGCAGAGACTAGGGCAAACAAAATAGAGAAGCACCCAGGTTAACCATTGCTAAACCTGATATAATACATTCTCACCAGTGATGGTTTCAAATACACTTGGAAAATGGGGCTGGTTGTGTTCGGGTCTGTGGATGGAGTGGAACATCTAGTGAAGGTGTTCTGCTGGGATGAGAGGAGGGGTTAAGGCAGAAAGTAGTGTAGAGAGACGGGCTTCATATGCTGATATGTCACCACTCTGCATATCGGTTTCTCCATCTGTAAAATGGGGATAATGATACTACCCTTTGTAAAGTGCTTTAAGATCTACTGATGACAAAGATTCTATAAGCGTTTGGGATTGAAGGCTTCTGCAGATGCCCAGTATTTTATGGGGTGTCCTCACAAAATTCATGAAATATATGAATCTAGATACCTCCGACCCTGTGCCCATATCATGGTCCTTAAGACCCTGTCCTTTTTGGTCTAATGTGAAGGTGTGGTGCTGTTAGATAGATACATGACTGTGTAGATTACTAATGTTACCACTGTTAACTGCAATAAAATTTGTGCACAGCATGTTATGTAAGTTGTCAATGGAAAAAGTTATGATTTGCTGAGTTATTCTGGTTATAGGCATGTATAATTTTTGTATCTGAAGTTATAAATATTGAGGATTTACTGACATCCTACATATGTGTGTTTAAAAGACTAACAGATTTATTTATCGCATGAGCTTTCGTGGGAGAAAATCCCACTTCATCAGATGGATTTTCTCCCACGAAAGCTCATGCAATAAATAAATCTGCTAATCTTTTGAAGTGCCACAGGACTCTGTTGTTTTTCTGCAATAGACTAACACGGCTACCCCTTTGGAACTTGACTACATATGTGCTGTTTTTCTGAGCAACCCACATTAGGTGAAGCCATACATTGAAGCCAGACAGATTTGTGCTGATAACTCATCAAAGGCAATTAACTCTCACAATGGCCATAGAAGAAATTCGTACTACCCAGCCAGTCTTCTTATTGATTCTTTCACCAGAATGTGGGTAATGGCTGCTCCTGTAGGTCATCAAAGCATGCAAGGATAGGTGACTTATTTATGTGACCCTGGACTCCATCTTGTTTCTGTAATTTACCACAAACTAAGACTGAGAGTATTCCCTTCACATAGGAAAAAATGGAGATGCTTTCAGAGTCTTTTAGACTTTCTCCTGTTTCCTGTTCTGATCTCTGAACTATGGACTTACACTAAAAGGAGCATATTGACAACTCACTGAGGAACTTCCAATCTTTTGAGAGTTACCACAGACTTTACAAACCAGCAGTCTGTACCATTGCAGCAACAAACCTGATTGATTCAGTGATTGTATGTATTTCAAGCATCTGACAAAGTGGGATCTCTCCCACGAAAGCTCATGCGATAAATAAATTTGTTAGTCTTTAAAAGCACCACAAGGCTCCTTGTTTGTTTTGTATGTATATAATTTCCTTAGCCATTTTAACTGTCACCTTGTTCTTTTCTCTTATAAATAAATGGCTAGATATTAGCTACTAACAGATTAGCAACAGTATGATTATTGGGTAGAATCTAAGCTATGTACTGCCCTGGTTTATGTGGTTGGTCTCTCGGGATTAGAGGACCCTATGTGATGAAACTGGTTTTCAATAACCACACGTCATAAAGTCCAGTGGCTTACTCTTGAAGCAAAGGCTGGCAAGAGAAAGGAGACTTTTTTTTGACTTCTTGTTAACCAGTGTGATGAGACAGAAATTTACTTTTGTTATTGGTCTGGTATAATCTAAGTATAGAATAACCAGCAGTTTGGGGTGAGTCTGCCCTATTTCTCAGCAGTTTGTCCTAAATTTGGCATCCTTGGCTGTAACCCACTGAAGGACAATAACAGAAGGGAACTGCACAAACTGAATCTTGTGGCAGTTCCCAGCCCTGCTAGGGATTTTCCTCCTAGGGCCTTGACATGGTCCTAAACTCTCACAGAAGTAATCCAACTGAAGTCAATGGAACTACTTTTGTAAACCCTAGTCAGTGTGAGCAAAGTGTTGTAGCATCTGGCCTGTGCCCTTTATCATGTCAGAAAAGCTTGCAGACATGATTTAAACATCCTGACTGATTGACATAACAGCACTTCTCACCAAGTCTTGATAAACTGGAAGACATCCAGGAATTTATGCAGGTCTCTCAAACAAACATGTCAGAACACAAATTTTCACTGAGCAGAGCCATTAATCCCCAACTGTGGAACAGCAAAGATGATCAGATATTTGCCAATATATCAGCATCTTTGATGAGGCTACTAAATATCATGTATTGGGCAAGACAAGAAAACCAAAAACTTAATGCTTTACCGAATGCACTGTAGATACAAATTCTACCTTATATTCAAGAGTTTCCAGTTTAGCCAGTAAGGTGGCATTACTATTGTTAAGGGGCAGTATTTGGCCCACATAATGATGATTTTACATATGTATCTGTACCACAAAGCCTAACTGCTGTGATTTTTGACTTGCACACATATTCCCAAATGTCAAGGACCATTTGCATATATTGCTGTTAGCTATATAGTTCTTCTGTACAATGAAATGAATATTAAGAAGAAAACATTCGCAAAAATGACAATTGAACAGTGACATACGATCAAGGGGTTGATCAAGGGGCTCTCTGATGCATGACAAAGTGATCAAGGAGTTCTCTGATGTTGGAGTAGAGATCTATCCTTTCCATACTATTTGGGGAAGAGAATAAAGCTCTCATTATGATAACAATTTTATTTCATTTGAGTTTTCTGTTTTAAACACTGCTTGCCCCTGCCTAACTCCCTGATTTTAATGAGACTACTTGGCTGAAAGGCCTTAACAGGATGAAAAAGGACCCTGTGGCTGCCTACTCATCTTGAGTAAACTCACAGTTTAGAAGTAATCTATATGTTGTGTGGCAACACATTAATGATGTCCTTGTCTCTGAAGCAAAGTGGGAAGCTTGCATACTCAGGCGGGTTACTATCCTGCTGGGGGTTGAATTATTTGGGTTAATCCCATCAATTGGTCAAAAGCCTCTAGAGTCGGCATGGCTAGGAAGCCAACTACCCTAACAGCAACTGTAGGTTCTGGAAAATGTGGTGTCTGGGCCTTTAAGAAAGAAGAGACGCTGCCCCTGCTTAGTTGTATGATGCTCCCTCTTTTTTCCCTGCTGTTACTTATTTATCTCTTGTCAGCTACACAGGCATCAACTGTCTGGCAGCAGCCTGAATGGGACTTGAAGCACATGCTTAAAGTTAGGCACATACTAAAGTGCCCTGCTGAGCTGGGCCATGAGCGTGAAGACCATAACAGAGAGGGCAAGCTCACATAAAGTTCTCTTCTGTGCACAGGAAACCTAGGTTTTAGACTCAGACTCTGCAGAAATGTTTGTAGACACTTGTGACACGATGCTTTTTATTTAACATATGCTGGTAGTTTTGAGGAACCGAATTGTGACTGGTGACTCCAGAGGCACTGAATAATAATCACCTTCACTAACTCTCACAGGCTTGTTTTTGCCAATGCAGAATATGAGCAATTTATTTAAAGGGCTGTGCTGCAGACCGACAGTTCTGCTTTATTTTTAATAAGCACTAGCAGATAAATTAACAGAAAGGTTAGATAGATGTGCCTGGGTGATCTCCAGTGGCTAACAAGTGACAATAATATGTAGAACTGCCAGATTCAAATGGATCAGCAACTGAGACTGTTTGACAGTAAGAGATAAATAATAAGGATCTTGATCATGCATTTTTTTCATTGCAAAAGATATCAAAGCACTGTTAAAACCAGTGAAGATCTGCTAATGTTACAACAAGGGTGCTGATACTTTTTGTTTCCCTCCTGCCCAGGACTATACCCCATTGCCTGTCCTGGAGGAAGGAAACAAACAAGGAGTCTGGTGGCACTTTGTGGGTATGTCTACACTAGCAATTTAGGTCAACTTAAGGACCCTTAAGTTGACCTAAATTACTCCTTGCCTACACCAGACTTTCATTAAGTCGACTTAAGAAATTCCTTAAGTCGACTTAATGAAAGCTTAAGTCGACCTAATAAAAACCAGCCATTAGGTCGACTTAAGGACGGTGTGGATGGGGAGTAACCCTTAAGTCGACTTTATTAAGTCGACAAGGGCAGTTCGGTTGACTTAACAAAGTGGACTAAGTCGACTTAAAGCTAAGTCAACATAGTCCACTTTATTAAGTCGCCTTTAAGTTGACAAAGTCGACCTTATTAAGTCGACTTAACTTTTTCTAGTGTAGACATAGCCATTGACAGTATAGCTCTCTGCATCAGTATTTTAATGAGCCCTGGGCATCGGTCATCTCTAGCTGGGTCATCTGTAGACTAGCCAGAAAAATGATCAAGTTTAACAAATACAGGAAAGTCACCCCAAATCTCCCACAGTTTGGTGGCAGCATTTTAACAAGGGGTCCCACCCCCCCCTTACCACTCAGTCATCATTGACAGTAAAAAAAACCCAGACAGCCTATACTAAGGAATTATTCCACTGGCATGTGGCCACTTGTGTGCTAGGAGTGGGGCACTTACTGAATAGCACTCAACACTACACAACACTGTATGACAGGGAGTGGAAAATATATTCTGTGTGATACCTCACAGGGAATTTGGGGGAGTGGGACATAATGTAGTTGTATTAGCTGAGGAGAATTTATTTGGGGAATTTTGTCTCTCTCTCAGCTTACAAAATCTCCATTGTCAGATCATGATCAGTTTATTTAATAAATCATTGTTTGGAATTTCTTTATTATATGGATTGAAAAGATTTGTTATCAGTTTAGTCTATATTGTTTTCTGGTGAATGCTCGAATGGCATGATTTCTGTTCCCTGATTGGATGAGCAAGCAGGGGCTTCCTGAAATTCACTTTCTGTGAATATCTATCCCAGTAAACTGGATGACTAGAATAGTGGTGAAAGGTGAATAAAAATAGAATGCAAACACAGTCACAACATTTTGGTTTAAAATTCTGAATGTTTTTTCCACATTGATTTTCATTATTCACATACTTTTAGTAGTTATCCACACTGGAATTTACTGGGGCTGAATCTTATAAGAAGTGCAGTAGGATTTTTAATGACCACATGCAATCCGGTCCTTGCTTTTCCATCTTATTTGAAAAATGGTTTCTGTAGCTGCACAGAGAAAAATGTCACTGACTGAATCACATAGCAACAGTTTCTGCAGCAACTAGACATTTCTTGGAAGCCATCCATCCAAGTGACCTGTACTGACCATCCTTGTCTTGTGAGAACTGGCAAAATCACAGCAGAAGATGAAATGGTTGTATAATCCAGGTAAATTTAAACTAAAATACACTTATTAATGTCCAAGACAGGCAAAGGCCACATATCCTTTCAGTCTCTTTTGTATTAGTTTATGGCCATACTTCATCATTTGTTTAAAACCCGTGTAAAATGACAGGAACTCACATACAGAGGCTTTCACAAGTCAAATTAGCATGCACTGAGGCTGTGTGGTGGTGTGCCAGCCAGCAGCTTACCTCAGTGGAGTCTTGGCATGTCTTGATACATCCTTCAAACATGTGCAGCTGCATTTCAGCTTCCCAAGTAGATTTGCCTGCTACACACTAAATATTACTCTGTGAACTCAATATAATCCTGGAAAAAAATAGAAATAAAGAAGCATCCACAGCAAAAGCTGCTATTCCAGAGCTAGATTTCATCACTCACCAAGCAAGTGGGATAAAAAAGAAAGGCTAAGCTGGGTCTATCCAAAACAGAATGTATTAATAATGTAAAGGGCTTGCTGAGGGATTGAGCATATTCTGACTGATGCCAAGTATGACCACTTGGGTTGGTATTCTTACCAGGCATGCCATGCAGTTATGCAATGAGACCACAGCCAGGGTAGGGAACATATGCACATAAACATGCAGCCCACACCCCCTGACACTTGGTGGAAGCCAAAATAGGGTCAGCCATCTTCCATTTTCATATGGGCACATAGGCAGGGCCAGATTAAGGTCCTTGTAGGCCCTCGGCACTTCTGTTTCATAGGCTCTTTGGTGGATGTATTATTATTATTATGGGTGTGTCGATTTCTTTGGGTAGATGGGTGATCAAAACTATCTCAAAAAGTTCATCTCTGGTGTTAATTTCTTTCACGTTATGAAAAAAAAAAGATTAACATTGACATGACTCTGCCTCTTTGTGTATACCCTGTGCCCATCCTACATATGTATATTCAAGAAGAGATCTTTATTACAGTTTTTAATCATACAAATAAAAAAAATGGTCAAAATGTTTTTTCATAGGCCCTTTAGTTTTTATAGGCCCTTGGCACTGTGCCTATTGGATAATATGGCCCGGCCCATAGGTACTGTACCAACCAGAATTGGGCTCCATTGACTTTTTAAATATAAATAAAAAGGGGCTTATAACTGCAAAATTCAGAGCCAAACTGATTTTGAAATCCTCTAAAATGTCACTGGATTTGAGTGTGGGCTTCAGCTGTTTCTTATTAAGAGGGAGATCTCTTCAGATCTGCATCTTGTTCAAAGTGGGCGGTGGGCTCTTGGTTCAGATTCAGAGCTAACAGAACCCTAAAAGATTCTCCCAAGAAAATAACTCATGAGGCAAAAGTCTTGTATCTCCTGCATAGTATGTGCTCATCTCATGCATAGAACTACCGCAGACATCAGTGGGGAATCTAACGCGCATTTGCAACAGCCACGATGAAGGTATTGGTGTAAAACCAGAATTTGTCCCACTATGTCTGGGTATTTAAAAAAATGTCAGCATTGCGTAGGCCTTTTCTCTGTTGCCTCTCCAAACCCACCCCAAAGCTTGGCTGCATTGTTTCATTTCCTGATAGTTCACATTTTGTTTGTTTGTTTGTGTGTGTGTGTGTGTGTGTGTGTGTGTGTGTGTGTGTGTGTGTGTGTGTGTGTATACACAGGTCAGACTGTGTGTGTGTGTATTATATTTTGTTCTGTTACAGCCATGTGTGTGGCTAAACAAACCAATTCTACATCCTCAGTGGTCCTACCTTGGGACAGTGGCAACTTTGTGATAGTCAACAAAAGGAATTCTTCGAAGGCAGATGTGCATGCTGCATTCAGACGGGTTAACCCAGTAGTTCCCAATGTACTGGTCTACTCACACCACAGGGAACAGGAGACCTCTCTCAGGGGAAGACGGTGCTGCCAGCTCTATGTCACTTATGCACAGCCTGCTGGTGTTAAAAAACAGAACAAAACTCTCAGCTCTGGAGGCTGCAGCTTTCCATGCCCTTTTCTTGGATTATTTTCCTGAGAGTACAGTGTGTGGGGGGTAGGTGCCTCAGATGTCGACATGCCAGCAGAGATTGCAGGAGAGGAGCAGAAGGGGAAGGAATGGTTTGACTCTTGCCCCCCTAGCATGAGTGGTTCCTAGTGGGGAGCTGAAGCCAAAGATCAGGGAATGACTGATGGTCATTTTGAACCTGCATACTCGGCTTCTCTGCCTGTTCTCTTTTAATAGCTGTGCACAAACAAATGGATAACAAATCCAAGCTCCAAAGAGAAACTGCAGAATTGGAACACATATGCAGATTTGATACCATTGCCTCAGGGTTCAATAGGGACTACGGATTTTTTTCTCATTACAAAAGGTGATTTGACCTCACCTTCCGCTATATTCTATTCCCCAGTGTTAGAAGACGGGGAATTTACAGAATGGGAGGAAATTAAATGCAGGGAAAGGGTAAGGCATAGCATCAGGTCAGACTATTTCAGCAAATCAAAGAAGTTGTTTAGATTCAAAGAGTCTGACAGAGTGGGATTTTCTCCCACAAAAGCTCATGTGATAAATAAATTTGTTAGTCTTTAAGGCTATGTCTACACTAGAAAAGTTAAGTTGACTTTTGTTAAGTTGACTTTAATAAGGTCCTTTAAGTCGACTTAAAATCAGCGTTATTAAAGTCGACGTAACAAGTGGCAACACTTTAAGTCAATTTAGTCCACTCTGTTAAGTCAACCTAACTCTCCTTAGGTCGACTTACAAAGTGGATTTGTGTGTCCACGCTGGGCTTAGGTCGACCTAAGGAAGGGTTAGATCAACCTAAGGAGGCTTAAGTCTACCTAATGAGTTGTAGTTATTAAGTCAACTTAAGCTTTCATTAAGTCGACTTAAGGAATTTCTTAAGTTGACTTAATGAAAGCATAGTGTGGACGTGACTTAATTTAAGTCGACTTGAATTGCCAGTGTAGACATAGCCAATAAGTGCCACAGGACTCCTTGTTTGTTTTGCTGAACTAGACTAACATAGCTACCCCTTTGGAACTTGTTCTCTTTTAGCAGCTTCCCTCTCAAAGAGCCTGTTTTCAGCTTCCACAGAAGCACCCAATAGGCCAGACTCACCAGGAGACCCCTTTGCTAGTGAGGGGGAGGGGAGGGGGCAAGAGACACCATGTGTAATCCCTATAAGAGTGGGACGCTCTTGGCATCTGAAAACCCATCACCGGAATCTATTGTCCAGGGATTGTATGTCAGTGAGCCATGAGGGGCTGCTGGAACCCTGAGTCTATCTCCAGGAGCTGTAGGCTACATTAGGTGGCCAGAACTCCTACCACAGTGCTCTCTGGAGCCACCTCCTCAACAGGGAGCAGATGTATGTTGGACCACAAAGGGGCGGGGTGCCTAGGAAGTCCCAAGGCTCCAGATTGCCTTAATTCAGCCTTGGCCAAACTGCTTCAACAAGAGAATACACCCAGAATCCCAAACTCAGGTTAGTAGCTGTGCTGCTAACAGCAGAAGGCAACGAATCTTTCAGAATTCCCTTTACATGTTTATAATGATTATGAACATAAGTTTGCAATAATTATAATAGAGCTAACCATAATATCATTTCCTACTGAGGTAAGCTATAGATTCGTATAAAATATGTATCAAATTAATTCAAGATTTTTAACTTCAGAGCAGACAGGAGTGTTTTATTATAATGATTCTGTATTGACATAACAACGACTTTCAGCAAAGTGGTTAGGACTATATATTTCCCTGATGGCCTCCTAAAGCACTGTAAATTGAAATGTACATTAAAAACAGTCAATCTTTGTTTGCTAGCAATCGTGAGGAGGAATTGACTGTATTTTTATTAAAAAGCTGGTATCTTGCAGAGAGTAAATGGCGTCAACGAGAAGCTTACCAAACCATTCATAAAGTAGAGCTCTATGCAGGTAGAAGCAGAGTGACATCTTCCAGCTCAAATAAAGGGGGTTGTTATTTATTGGTCTTTCCCCCCAAAGATCTAAGGGCCCTTATCCCACACCCATTTGATTGGGAAGGAGCTTCTGAACTGCACTGAGCTTTGGATCAAGCCCCAATACCATATTAACTGAAACCAGAGACACTTGATTCCTTGATGCCAGCAAGCGTATAGGTCAGGGGTCTGCAACCTGCAGGTCCAGAGCTGCATGTGGCTCTTTGGCTGCCTCCGTGTGGATCCGAGCTCTTGGACCCCTCCTGCTACTGGAGGACCCTGCGGGAGCCTGGTTCTGAGTTTTCTCCCGGCTCTGGAGACGCCCTGGCCCAGCTTCCAGCTCCTACCACTAAGAGGCTACACCCATTACGGCTCTCAAATCACTTGGTTATTGAAGACATTTTTTAAAAATGGCTCTTCTTATCTTTTGGGTTGCCGACCCCTGGTATAGGTCAACCCAATTCTTCTGATGTAAATACCAGGCACATTAGAACCAGAAGAGATGTCTGCTGAGACTCATTGGTCTGCTGAGACTCATTCCACTCACTGGAAGCCATGCAGTATACCAGGGGTTGGCAACCTTTGCTGGCCCCTGTGCCAACCCCGCCCACCGCACCCTCAGCAGGTGCCGGGCTGGAGCCAAAAGGGATGGGGCCAGACCAGGTGCCCTGCCGGCCACGGCTTGGGCCGGCATCAGATGGCGGGCGGCCTCCGGTTCTCGGCCCCGGATCCGGATCCCGTCCGCAGCTGCGGCTGGCCCCTGCTGACCACGCCCCTTTGCTGGATGGCAGGAGGGGAGCAGAGCGGGTCACGTCGCCCCGGCCCGCCCAGAGCCATGCCGCTACTGGAGGGCAGAGTCATGGCTGGCAAGAGGGAGAGTTGCGTCGGCCCACCCGGAGCCGCCGCTGCTGGTGGGAGCCGGGGCCAGGAACCAGAGGCCGCCCACCAGCAGTGGTGGGTCCGGCCGGGCTGACCTGAGCCGCCCTCTTGCCGGCCATGGTTGGGGCCGGCTCTGCCCTGCTGGCAGCGGCGCGGCTCTGAGAGGGCTGGGGCGACATGACCCGCTCCACTCTGCTCCGCTCCCCTCTCCTCCTGCTGTCCAGCAAAGGGGCGGGGCCAGCAGAGACCCTCAGCCACGTGCCACAGCTGCTGGCCCCGCGATTTGCGGGGCCAGCGGGGGAGCTTGAGCTGGTACGCGGGCCGCTCAGGTTGCCGACCCCTGCAGTATACACTCTGGGCTATTTAGTCTCAAAGGTGGGGTAGAACGAGAGGAAAAAGATAAGTTCTAACAGCTACCTAGAGGTTGTCTCCTCCGTAATTTTACTCTAGTGGTAGTTTTTTCTTGAATAGTTACTTTTGGGCCTGAGACGCTTCTCAGTTACACCAATATGAGTTGGGAGTAACTCCATCAGGGAACCCATTCATCTGTACTTTTCCATCTTCAAGCGTCTGACGAAGTGGGGTTTTCTCTCATGAAAGCTCCTGCGATAAATACATTTGTTAATTTTTAAAAGTACCACCAAACTCCTTGTTTGTTTTTCCATCAGGGGAGTCACACTTAGGAAAAACCAGAAGGAGTAAGCAGAATCAGGCATACAACAGTTTTCCTTCTATTCCATTGTGTAAATTTGTCAACTGCTCTTTTGTAGTCCCGAGGTTTTGCTGGGAGATGCACCACCCCTTTTGTTATTATTTGTCTTGCGATAGCTCCTAGGAGCCCCAGCCCCATACCAGGGCCATTGTGAAAGGCACCATATAAACACAGAACAAAAAGCCAGTGCTTGTCTGTACAAGTTCCAAAGGGGGAGCCGTGTTAGTCTATTGCAGAAAAACAAACAGAGTCCTGTGGCACTTTTAAAGACTAAATGATTTATTTAATCACATGAGCTTTCATGGGAGAAAATCCCCATCTTCAAAGCGCCTGATGAAGTGGGATTTTCTCCCATGAAAGCTCATGCGATAAATAAATCTGTTAGTCTTTAGAAGTGCCACAGGACTCTGTTTGTTTGTCTGTACAAGCTAACCCACTGTTTCTGGCTTTAACAGTCGAGTGCTTAAATAAATAAATTTGTTAGTCTTTAAAAGTGCCACAGGCCTTGTTTGAGTGATTAAATGTATCTCCCTCCCCACCCCCCGAGCTCTGTGCTGATATTTTTTGTAATTTGTTCATAAGTTATATACTGTCCTGTTTTGCTTCCATATTTGGGGATACAGTCTGCATTAAAGTGACTGAACAAAATAAAGCTGTATTGCATTACCTAGCAGAAAAAAGTCCTTCAAAGCCTGGGCTGGGGGAGATATGCAGGCACGGGGTTGGAAGGGAGGGACTGCATTCTCCTAAGAATGAAAAAAAACCCAAAGGAGAGCTAATTGAAGTCTATCTGAATGAATCAATAAGCTGGAGACCACAGACAGAAAACCAAACCAAACCAAACCGGACAACAAAGTCCACAAACAGCTACTGGAGTTTACTGATGAACTCTCTACATTACCAAATTACAGGAGAAACCCACTTTGTTTTCTTAAGGAAAAAATTTCCGAGCAAGTAAACAAAGCAAGCAGATTGCTGGCCTTGGAGCAGTAAGCCTCAAGGGCAGTGATTAATGCCGTTCACCTTCCAACATACTAAACAACACCAAGTACCAAAGAAATAATGAATGCCTTCACAACCTATTATCAGACCCTATATTCAGAACAAGGCAACCCTGGGGGCCAGCCCAAACGAAGTCATGAGATTTGTCTGGCTCAAACAGGCCTAATCAAGCTTTCCCCAATGCAAGCTCAGGAAAATAATGATTTGTAAGGGCAGATTCTCAGGAAATCACAAATTTCTTCCAGTCATTTAAAGCCCCCTGGTCAGATAGTTATGGCACAGAGCTCTAAAGAAAAAATAACCCCAAACTTTTCAGAAAGAACTAAGGGGTTGATCCTGTAAGAGTCCATTGTATGCTTAAAACTAAGCATCTGCTCAAGTGCTTGGTTGTATCAGGGCCAGAGTATGCAGCATCTTCTAAGACTGAGCCCTAAACCCCCAGGTTTAAAATGAGATTCTTTTTTCCCCAGGAAAAAAAAGTAACTTCCCAACATACTGAAGAGAATTAACATTTTTTTTTTAGGGTTGTCTTGAAAGTTGCTGAGTATCTGTAATTTTCGATGGATTACCTGGGCCTGATTCTGATCTCAGTTACACTGGAACAAATTAGGAACAATTTCACCAACATCCAGAAAATTTCACTGCTACACAGATGGTAAATAAACTCTGAATCATGCCTATTGTCTTCAGTGATGGCTTTAGGTGTTCAGCACCTCTTGTGATCAGGCACAAAGGCTATGTCTCCACTGGCAAGTTAGTTCGAATTAAGGAGGCTTAATTCGAATTAACTAAAGCCATGGCTACACTAGGCTTTAGTTAGTTTGAATTAAGGGCTTCCTTAATTCAAACTAATAAGTTTGAATAGGGTATTCGAACTAAAGGGTTAAGTCGAACTAACTAGTTCGAATTAGCCAATGTGGCCATGTTAATTCAAACTAATTTCTTAGTTCGAACTAACCGGCCATTGAAATGAATGGGGATCGATAATTCGAACTAAGCAAGTGCCATGAATGGCACCTGCTTAGTTCGAACTAACTTTTTCTAGTTTGAATTAAGCTAATTTGAACGAACTAAAATTAGTTCGAAATAGTTAGTTCAAACTAACTAATTCAAACTAATTTTAGCAAGTGTAGGCATAGCCAAAGACTGTTAGGATCCTTTGCACACCACTTATTTAGGGGTCTCCCTACACACTATGTTTACTACATGTGGCTATGTCTACACTTGTAAATTTAGGTCGACTTTAGCTAAGTCGACTTAGTTAAGTCGACTTAGCATGTCTACACCTAAATTTAAAGTCGACTTTGGGGGGAACTTACAAAGTCGACCTAGAGTGTCCACACCAGATGCCTAGGTCAACTTCTAGGGGACCTAGGGCAGGTCCACGGGGGTGGAGGGGGGGCACCTCTTGCCCAGTGCCAGGGGGCTCAGCCTTTGCCCCATTGTACATGGATACAATGGGGCAAAGGGAGACAGGGACTCTGGCAGGGCATAGGGGCAGGGTGGGCAGGGCTCTGCCCTGCCCTGTGGGGGGAGGAGGGGCATACCAGGCTCCCCCTGTGCTCCCCCTCCTCCCCGGCAGGGAGGTCAGTGGTGGAGTTCTGGAGTAGCCCTAAGTCGACTTAGGGCTACTCCAGGTCTACACTGGCCTAAGTCGACTTTAAAAAGTCGACTTTAGGCTTAAGTCGAACTAAAATGAGGTTTAATAAAATGGACTTAATTTTCATTGCTTGCTTAAGTCAACTTAAGGAAACTATAGTGTAGACGCAGGGTAAATTAAGTTGACCTAAGCAAGCTTAAGTCAACTTAATTTACAAGTGTAGATGCACCCTGTGAGCTTACAAAAATATTGGACAGGGGCCACCTTTCCTCCATCCAGTCTCACGATAATACAACTAGCTGCTGATTTATCTTCTATCTGTTCCTCTGTTGTGACTGGACGTAGGCATTCTAGATTGGATTCCTGGCTGGGCCACATATTTGTTGCAAGACCACAAGCAAATTGTCAAATACTGTGCCTGAATCTATCTATTTGTGAAAATGGCTATAACGTCATCAGCCTAACAGATCAAGATTAAGTCATGTTTGTAATTATGCTTTTAGAGTCCTGGATAGAAGATGTTATGAGCAAAGTATTCCTTATTCCTGATGATTTTGTTGCTGAATAATTGCTCATCTTAATTGTGACAAGGCAATTTCTTTTTTTTTTAATTGGTTAAATGAATAGCCTTTGGGCCGAACTGTCCTCTTGGATATGTGTGCTGTGAACTATATATAGCATCACCTCTTCAGCCACCACATAATTTTCTATCAGTAAAATATTCTGCAGTCTTGGTTGCTGAGAGCAGTGAGGCAGCCGTACATGAACATATAGTATTGTTGGCGAGCTGGATAATTCAGGGTATTAGCAGCAGATACATCAAGTGCTAGAAGCAAGTTTTATGGCACAGATAACTATTGAGTACCCCCCCCACCCCGTTTTTTTTTTGTTTTTTTTTAAATATCCAAATACATCCCACAAAGACTATTAGTTGCAAAAGAAAAGTATTTGCTAATGATACAGCTTAAAAGCAAAACCAAAAATTACAGCTGCCTGCTTCAAAAGGCCCTCCTACGGTTCATTTATGGGTTTTCAAAGTGAAGGATTCCAGAAATGGAGAGCACAACTGATAGCTCTCTATCCATAATGCATTCCTCCCTGGGCACTTTAACAGTATGTATACTGTATGGTTTAACTAAAATCCCTAGATGCGTATCTAGCAGCTCCAGAATGTAGAGGCTGAGATTCCTTGTATTGGTGCCAAGGATCCTACGAGTCCTCTTTGACTGTGACCTGTGTTTTACAGTATGTCTCAACTCAGCTGGTGCCCGTCCTACCCATCACCAGCTGAACGTTTCCTTAGTGTGAAATTCCTTTTCCAGCTCTTGGTTGCTACTATTCATACACCAGTTCTCTCTCTTCTTGATAATTCCACTGATATCTTTGTTTGCGTCCCTGGTTCTGTATCTACCCCCTAGGCTATAGCTGCCTGTTTATTTATGCTTATATGGCTTAATTTCTTCATTGATATTCTCACACTCCCCCTGCTACTTACTTATTTACATTTGTAAGACCTACTTCTTTAAAACCTCAACCCCATTTTATTCATGGGAATCTCTGTGTTTTCCGCAGTGCATTCTCTATGCTCCTGCCATGACCTTCTAGAGCACTATTAATCATCCCTAATGTTGCTATGTTCAGCCTGCCATGATTTTCCATTGTCTGTTCTCCTTTGGTGGAATTCTCCTACTGGAAAGACTTCATTAGCTAACTTGGTGTAATTTTTTACTATACCTGTTACGTATTTAGCCCCTAAATGTGCATCACACTTAACAGACAAATAAAAATAAGGTTTCTCTGCCACGCTGCTTGTAGGCTAAGACTCTGCTTCAGCTCGCACGTACACCAGCATAACTCAGGAAAAACTCCTCTTAAATCACTGGTTTATAATGCGAGAGAGTGAGGAGAGAGTCATATGGCATTATGAAGGGTAAGGACAAGATGCTCACTGGGAGAGAAATTGAGGGAAAGTAACAAAATCATTTGGGTATTGTCACTAATAACGCACACAATTTGTATGTAGCTGAAATGACGTGTGTGTGTGTGTGAAATCCTGGCTCTAATGTAGTCAACGGGAAGACCCCCACTGACTGACGTCTTGCAGCTGGTGAATACTCTGGATGTATATCCTTAGAAACACACGGTGCTGTCCTATCACAAAGCATATTTCTTCCTTCTAGCAAGCTGCTCTAGCAGCATTACCCACGCACCTAAGCATGTGTTTTTGTCACTCAAAAGCTGTCTAAAGCTTTCTTTGTATGCTAAAATCCACAAGGTACTTTGGGTTTCCCCCAATTAGTGTTGCTCATTTCTATTAATTCAATAATCTTGTGCCTCACAGGTAGCACAGAAGGAAGGTGAAGGTTACTGCTTCTTGCAATTAATGTGCAATGCTGATGTTTGCCCTCATAGTGAGATGGAGTGAGGCCTAGTAGTTGGAGGAGAGAAAGAGATTGGGAATTAGGACTTAGTTGTATTCCTGAGTCTATTATTGATTCATTGAGTGTCCTCAAGTACATCACAGGCATTTATTCTTGTTATATATCCACAGCCATGCCTGGCACTTTACATACAAGTATCCCCTGGATTCTATGCCTTGGAGGTTACAGTCTAGGTTAACCACCTCAGCTTCTTCAAGAGTGAAATGGGGCTAATAATATCTACCTTACAGGTCTGCTGTGAGGCTTAATTAATGTTTGTGAAGTGCCTGAGATCCCTGGATGAAACGGGCTCTATCACAGCAAAGTAGTATCATTAACAGCAGGGTGAGCTGAGCGAGGGAGGAGTGCATGTGCTCATTTGCTCTCGGATGAAAACTTGGAAAGCTCTAATAATCCAGGCTCAATAAGCCACTAAAGTCAACTCCGTTTTGTTCTCATTTAACTATCCTACTTAATTCGTTGGCTATTAAAAAGTTTGAATGCTTGTTTTGTTCTGGGATAAAGAGCAGCATCTGAGGCTATGTACACACAATCACTTTACTGCGCGGTAAGGCTCCTTACCACGCAATAAAGCTAGTAGCGTACACACGATCAATTTCCCTGTTGCGCGGCAACACCCTCTTGCCACCCAACAGTTAAACCACTCAAATCGAGAGTGGTACATTACTGCGGAACAGCTGTTCCGCGGTAATGCTCGTGTGTGCACATTTTGCGAGATAGACAGCCTCCAGAAACGTCCGAGAGTGCCAATCGAGGCCACTCTGGGACATTGGAGCTGTCAAATA
>ML685808.1:2297079-2322581 GCA_007922175.1 Pelusios castaneus
ATCGCAAAGGAGCATTCACACGGGTGAATGCTCCTTTGAGATAGAAGAAGCACGTGTGTACACACAAAAGCGCTATATTTGTAGCGCTTGCCTTGTCCCGCAATAGCTTATTGCGGGACAAGTTTATCGTGTGTACATAGCCTGAGAGTCCGTCTTATTTTCCTATTTCAAAGAAGGAGAAAGGAGTCGACAGAGGCTATTTATTTAGCAAGTGGCACTGCCATGGGGAAAAAAAATCTGAGCCTACAGTGCTACTTAATTCTTCTCCCTCCATTGCCTTTAATGAAGATTGAGCCAAGGCCAGGAGAGGAACAGCTGCCAGTGGTTATTCAAACTGTTGTGCCAAAGTCCAGCCTGAGGCTTTGGAGAAATAAGTGATTGGGTTTCTGAACAGTGTCTTTTACACTTAAAGGTTCACAAAAACATCCTCATTGACTGTGCCCTATGACTCTCCCTCAACTGTGGCATGGAGTGGTGGCATGCAGAAGTATCTGTTTTGAATGCAATGCCCAGCCAGCAGCATAATAGCTGAGTTACCAGCAGCAGGGCTGATGTGGCTGCACTTATTGCAGAGCACATACTTAGTGATTGATAAGGAGTCTCCACTCTTACCTCGTCGCTAAATCTGTTCACCCTCATTTGTATTCAGCAGTGCTCGGAGCGCCATATCCATTCCGCCCTCCAGTCCAGAGCATCCTGTCACCTCCATCATCTTAAGGGGCTTAAGTAATAATTTTTACTTCTCAGTTCCAGAGGCATATCAAAAAATAAACTATAACCAGAAAATTTCACAGGCAAGTAAAATACCGAAACCAATATAATATATGGGATCCAAACTAGTCTGTTAACATTCGCACAAATCAAGCATAAAAGACAGTAACTGAAATCAAAACAAAGGACCAGATTCTACGTTCAGCTGTACTAGCTTCAGTGGCATTATAGTGCAGTTACACAGATGTAAGTGATATCTGGTTCTTAGACTCCTGAGCCCCATTCCTGTGTAAGGTCAGTGGTGGGCATGGGTGTGGGTTATGCCCAGTTACCTGTAGACCTACTGCAGGTTTACCTTGTTATTCCAGCTAGTGATAAAAGGCACAAACTTCAGAATTTCAACAGTGTCACGTGTTTGCTAACCTTTCCCACAGTATTTTGTGATTTCATCTGCCTGGCCAGCTCAGGAGACTTTTCTCATTGACACACATAATGGGATCAAAAGTGACAGCAAGACACCAAACTGATTAAATCTCTCATCCATCAAAACATGGAAATTAGGGGGGAAACTGAACCGGAGTCTCTTCTTCTCTTGTTATGGGCTCAGTGGTGCCTCTTATGAATCTAACTGAACAGCATTGGGGATGGGCAGTGGAAGATAAAGGTGTATCAGTTTGGAAGCATTATACCTTAAAGGCATAAGGTCTTCAGGTCATTGGAGGAAAATTGGCAGGAGCTGGTGCTCAGCCATGGCAAAGGAACATACCATTTATTCATCTATTCAGACATCACTTGAAGGCTGCCAGCACTGGCACATGAGCTAGCAGCCTGATCCATCTTGCACTCCCTGGATTATGTCAGCCAGGCTCCCAGGATGCAAAGGGCTCCTTCTAGTCCCCATTGCACTCATGTAATGAAAAGCATCCTTCAGCCCCGACTATATGTTAGCATCAGCAGGAGTACCACAAATGTATGAAGGAAGGCCAGATCCCATTGCTTTACTAATACAACACCCTTTTTACTATACGCTTCTTAGATCAAAGATGGTTATGTGCTTAAAGATCAGGAGTTTCCAAGAGAGAGGAGGTAAGGGAGTTACACAAGTGTCTCTGCCTACTGGCTCATAAGGAGCTAGTCAGAAATGCTACCTACTGTTAAAGAGTTCTTTTTTCTCCTCAGAGCAGTAATATTCTGTTCACATCTGATCTTTATTTCTCATAGCCATATTCTGTCTCTAACAAGTGAGGCCTGAAAGGAGTCTCCTGAAATATGCATTTAGATTATATAATTTTTTTTAACTATACCCTGTCCAATACCTAAATGTAAGTGGGGCTGCATGGGCATAACAGAGGCGTAATGTGTGACTTTAGCCTAAGAATGAGACCCTCTTCATTCAAAGAAGATCTATTCTAAAGTAACTACTGGCTACTGCTACTCTCATTCCAAAGGGGTAGCCGTGTTAGTCTATTGTAGAAAAACAACAGAGTCCTGTGGCACTTTTAAAGACTAATAGATTTATTTATCGCATGAGCTTTCGTGGGAGAAAATCCCACTTTGTCAGATGTCAGGACTCCTTGTTTGTTTTGCTAACTGAGCACAGAATCTCACAGCGATACAATGCAGTAAGGAACTGGATATAACATCTAACAATTTAATGACTGCGTAATGTCTTCCGCTGACATCAGAGGACAATCCTCTGGTGATTGAGGGCAATCTGATGGCCATTATATCCTGGACCTATTTAAATGTAACAGAGTCCTGTGGCACTTTTAAAGACTAACAGCTTTATTAATCGCATTAGCTTTCATGGGAGAAAATCCCACTTCGTCAGACACTTTGAAGAACTGCAAAGTGTCTGATGAAGTGGGATTTTCTCCCACGAAAGCTCAGGCGATAAATAAATCTGTTAGTCTTTAAAAGTGCCGCAGGACTCTGTTGTTTTGCTACTCTAATGGCACCGCAAGCTGTACTGCTCTTGATGCCTCCCAGGAATCCTCCTTCCCAATAGAAAGGCTCAGGCTCAGGTTCTGTGGACAGAGTCTATGGATCTTTGGTAAACTCTAGATTAAACCCCAGAAGTCAGGCCTGATGTTGACCCACTGGGGTGCATGTAACAGAAGGAGATAAGTGATACCGAAATATTTTTTACTAAGACATTCGGGCTTCCAAGTGAACAATTATTTGGTTTAGACAAATGTGCCACTCACCTAGGGCCTAGCCCCAAAAATCCAGTGCCCAGCTCTGGTACAGCGCTTCACAATGCCTCCCGCCCAATGCTGACAAAGAGTCGCCAACATTGCCAGTTTGAGCAGCACTGCAGTGCGCGAAAAGCCCCCCCCCCGCCGCCAAGGAAAGCCACTACTCAGGGTGCTTTCAGCCATGGGGGTGTGCGGGGAGAGGGGAATGGCAGCACTAAAAAGTATCAGCACCAGTGGCTTTTTTTAGGGCACCAAGCTGAGTTCTGTTACTTAAATGCCGCACAGTTAGGCATCACAGTCAAATTTCTGGACGCCATGGTCGCCTAGCGCCTGGGATTTCTCAAGCCCTGGTTTAGAGTCGACCCGTTACGTTTTCTCTAGACCACTGTGTGCCACTGTCTGAGCAGCTCATGCTAGAGTGTATTCAAATCAATTCACCTGTGTAGATGAAAGTATAGGTTAGATGTATAAGAGCGTATTGGGTATTTAAACTTCATGAAACCTAGGCATTGCGTTGTTTCACTTATCTGTTTTTGTCATAATGTAACGGTAAACATTTACATGGCAAGTTCCAAAGGGGTAGCCATGTTAGTCTGGTCCAAAACAAACAAGGAGTTTGGTGGCGCTTTTAAAGAGTAACAAATTTATTTATCGCATGAGCTTTCACGGGAGAAAATCCCACTTCGTTAGACACTTGAAGATGGGGAAATATTCTGTAAATTCTTTATCTTCAAGCGTCTGGCGAAATGGGATTTTTTTCCCAAGAAAGCTCATGCGATAAATAAATTTGTTAGTCTTTAAAAGTGCCACCAGACTCCTTGTTTGATTTACGTGGCAAATACCCCTATAACTAAATGACACACCCAAGAAATCTTGTGAAATGCTAATGAAGGACTTTAAACAGTAAATGCTAAATTCAAAGTAAGTGGCCATTATGTATCTTGTCAGTGGTCAAAAATCTAAGTGCATTCCTCACCCATCGGCAACAAAAGAAAAACCCATGTAGGTAAAGGGCCTGGTTTGTTTTCTGTGTGAAGATACTCTAAATTTGGATTCAAAGAAAGATCCTTTATCCCTGGACTGTTTGGATTCTAGCAGGGCAGAATAACTGAATGAGAACATGGAGATCCTCAGAGTTATCCTGGGTAGTCCTGAAACCTTTTGGGCAACTCGCAGATTATTATGGAGTCTCTGATTCCATGGTACAACTACTACAGTGATCCAGGACTTCACCTGTGTTCCTGGCTTTGGGGTATCTGCTCTGGTTTTCCGATACCCTGTCTTGAGATACGCACTCATATTTGTGAGACACCTCAATCAGCGTGACACACTGTACATTTCAAATCCAAGGTGGCTTCATGTCCTCTGAGGTGATGAGTGTTCTGAACTGCCACTGAATTTGGAAAATGAGAGCATTCAGCAACTTACAGGTTGAGTCACAAGCCTGGCAGAATTAGAAACGCCTTGAGAAGTGAAGATGCTTTTCTGAACCTGTTTAGTCTAGACCAGGGGTCTGCAACCCAAAAGATAAGAAGAGCCATTTTAAAAAATTCCTTCAATAACAAAGTGTTTTGAGAGCCACAATGGGTGTAGCCTCCTGGTGGGAGGTGCAGGGAGGTGAGCCAGGATTTCTGCTGCAGGGTCCCCTTATGCAGGGGGGGGAAGCCTGGAACTTGGCATGGGCTGCCCGTGGGGTCCCTGGTGGCTGGGGGAAGCCCAGAGCCAGGCATGGGCCTCCTGCAGGGTACCCCAGTGGTTGGGGGAGCCCAGAGCCACAAGGGGGCAGCCAAAGAGTCGCATGTGGCTCCAGAGCCACAGGTTGCAGACCCCTGGTCTAGACAGAGATAACAATGAATTAGCTTCTCTCACGTGAGTTTCTATCCTGTTTCGATCATGGTTTTGGCTAGAAAAAACAAGCTTTTTTTTTCTTTTTTCAACCAATTCTTCTACTTTCTGACTTAAATCAGAAGTTGTAGGAACATGGGAAAATCTTGTAAATGTGATCAAACTTTTTTAATCTCAAAACAGGATTTTGTTTTATTCCACCAGGTTTTGTTCACCCATCTGTTGTTTGAGAGAATTTGAAAGCTCATAGGAGGAATAAAAAATCATCCCCTCTAACTATCTGATATGCCACTGGCATTCACGTACCAGTTTCCTCCCAACAATTTAGTCTTTAGAGGGGACAGCACCTGAAGGGTTTTGGAATTGATTTGATTCAGGCTGTATGTAATGTGAAATGAAAAGTATATTCTGTACTGTCACAGGCATCTTCCCCTGCAAAAGGGACATGCATAGATCTGGAGTTATTTTCCCCGCTCTCCCTTATTACTCTCTTTTTGTTGTCTTGCTTATCTATTTCTTTCTAATGCATAATTCTTCTGCCTTTGGATATGTGATGCATTTTGACATATGATGCTGGTTGATGTAATTGGAGGAGAAAAGCTGCATGATGATTTAAAGTGTTATTTTCATGATTGTGCCACTCTTGAGTGTGGCACAAAGGAAAATATGACACATGAGCTTCCTGAAGAAAATAATCACAATGACAGAACGTTAAATTAAGAATTAGACTGTCCTGGTTTAACCAGAATGTCTGGACATCTAACCTTATAGGATTATATTTCACATCCTTTTACCAGCGGCAATTAATGCTTGAAGGGATTTTACTCTCATGTAATCCTTGCATTGCTTTTAAATCTGCTTGTTTGGGGAGATATAATTAAAACTTATTATTCTTCCCTCTTCTGCCAACCAGCTGGCAGATAGCAGGACTACCGAAAAAAAGATTTCTTTACCAGTGAGAGACATAGTCAGGGTAAAACTAAAATCTTTAAATATCTATTTAACTTCAGATCAAAGGGGCATTACAGCCAAATACTAATACAGACATACGGTGGCAAAACCCAGTGCCATGACATGCACTCCCAACCAAACTGCTTCCGCAAAAACCAAAACCAAATAACTTTATTTTGTCTTCGTTTTGTTTTTTAAACATTGGAGAAATCAGTTTCAGGAACTATCTCACAGTATCCTCCATCCTTTCTCTTTATTCTGTACTGTACAGTTGATCAACTGACTGTCAAATACAGATGATGCAGTAAAAATGACCAGAGAGTTAACTCCCTTTGTTCACATTAGCCTATCTAAGTTCAGTGTCTGGAATTAAAGATTTTTAAAAATGGAAGGGGAATATAGTTAGGAGCGTCACCTAAAAACAGTGAACACCCCGATAGAAATTCACTGTGGGATCCTTGAAACCTCTAACCAACATGCAATGGAAACCTAGAAATTCCAGGGTAAGTTACACAAGGGATCATATATGTGGATAATTTCCCCCCATGCATAATAAACACAGTATATGAAAATCAATAGCTTGTGTTTGGACTCTATAAAGAGTGTCACAGACTCTACAACCCTGCAGTCAGGGCTTTTTCTTTGCTGACTTACTCTGATGTCAGGTGTTAGCTACCTGCATGCCGTACGCAGTTATTTTTGCAAACTTACACTGATGTCAGGTCAGGTAGGTTCGAGAGCAGTAATCCAAGGTATGAAGGATTGGAATCTCTCATTGAGGCAGAGGGAAATACAAACTGGGATAGACACAGTCCTTCTGGGAATATGTGAGGTACATCAAGATCAGGAGAAATTTATGATGGGGATAATATGATGCTAGTATTTAAGTTAGCAATAACAGAAGGGTGGTTTGGGAATAAGGGGAAACAGGACATTTTCAGTGTTTGCTTGCTGTCTAAGGAGCAAAGCAGGAAATTCCATCTCTTTACAGAAGTATTTCCTACCATCTTTCACCATTATTAAAAAATCCACCACCATCTTTTATAATTTTAAGTGGATTTAGGGCTTTTGAAGGATGCCAGAATGGCAGAGGTAGTAAAGTGAACTTTTTATCCGGTGTCTGGAGACAGGCTAGACACATGTATAGCAATTATCCCTTAGTACAGCAACACACAAAGACAAATGGATTTCCACCATGCTCAAGTACAGCAATTCAGCTTGTGACTTTACATGGTCAAAGTGCCACTGGATAAATGGGTTAATATTCTTGTGACACTTTTCTCATCCCAGGCACACATTGCACAGTTAGCATGGAAACATGTCTGCTACAAATTCCAAAGGGGTAGCCGTGTTAGTCTATTGTAGAAAGACAACAGAGTCTTGTGGCACTTTTAAAGACTAACAGATTTATTAATCGCATGAGCTTTCGTGGGAGAAAATCCCACTTCGTCAGACGCTTTGACGAAGTGGGATTTTCTCCCACGAAAGCTCATGCGATTAATAAATCTGTTAGTCTTTAAAAGTGCCACAAGACTCTGTTGTATTTCTGCTACAGTTAGCTGAATCACCTTAAGCCAAAAAGAGGGTTTGCAATCTTAGTGGGTTAATGGGACATGCATGCTGGACTCGAGAAACATGAAATATACTCTACACAGCATGCACCTATTTCTGTGTTGCTCTGGCCTTCTGCTTACAGATGACATCACACAAGAGCCTAATATCAATATCAGTGTGAGGTGTTGGCCTGTCCCTCCCTGTCCATCGAAGGGAGGCCACGCTCCCTCGCTACTTCTCTCCTGCTAGGGCAGGGGAATTAGTGTGGGCATAGGAACCCTGGCCCCTTCTGCCAGCCTCCAGTGGCTCCATGTTCAGAAGCCCCAGGCCTCAAGCAAGGCGGGCAAACATGAGTCTCTAGCCCTTGGTGGGTGAGTCTGCAGTCTACAACCCAGTCCTGAGGCAGGGTGGACATCCTATTTGAAAAACAGGGAGGTGCTAAAACTCCTCCCCCAGCCGAAGGGGATGGAGCACTGGACCCGGCTTCAATTGATTGCGGGGGACAACAAATGACAAACAGGAAGGGATGTGAGGGCTACAGGTTCAAAATAAGGGATTCGGAGGGGGACACCGAGCAGAGAACCCCGGACAGCGCCCACTGCTCCCGGAAGGTGTCGAGGGAGCCAGCGGACGCTGCCCAAAGGAACTCTGCTCAGACACGTGAACGGACGAGGGACCGGAAGTAGGCCCCACAGTCACAGGAACCTCCTTCAGCCAACCTCCTCTCTCGGGTTTTGTATATGGCCACTTTGGCATAGGCCAAGAGGAGGTTGGGCGAGGAGGTCCCGCGACTTTGTGGGGCCACGGATCGGGAGTGCATATAAAAGAAGGTGTGGGGAAAAGTGCAGCCAGAACCTCAATAAGAGGTTCTGGAGGAGCCGGAAAAGGGGCTGCAACCTGGCGCATTCAAGGTAGGCATGCACCAGGGTCTCCCTCACTCCACAAAAAGGGCAGGTGTTGGGACGGGGAGTGAACCGCGCCAGAAACACGCCTGTGCTCACGGCTCCGTGGAGGAGCCGCCAACTTATATCCCCAGCAGGCCGTGGAGTCAAGGTGGCATACAGACTGGCCCACCGGGGGTCCTCGCCCTCCACGGATGGAATTAGGTCCCGCCACTTTGTATCGGGGCGGGACCTAATGGTGTGGAGCACGAGCGTGTATAGATGTTTGCGTGGCGCGGTTCGGAAGGACACCGGCTGCAGATCTAGCAGCCGGCTCAGGGCATGGGGCGGGGGGCAGGGTGGACATGCAGGGCAGACAAAAAGTCTTATTTCCTGAGCAGGGTACCCAAACAGTTGATAGCCCAGGCTGGGCAAACAAAGTGTAGCCCAGGGCTTGACAAATGTGCCACCCAGCTAGGAGCCACCCAAAAGTTAAGGCACCTAGCTGTGCTGTGGCACTTCAGAACGACCCCACAGCCAAAAAAAAAAAAAAGCCACCACCGCAGTGTGGCACAGCTGCTGAAGACACTCAGTGACTTTTTTTTTTTTTTTTAGTTGAAAGAGGGCATTTGGCTTCTGAAGTACTGTGGCACAGCTATGCACCACTGTCAAATTTTTGGGTGCGATGGTAACCTGGCACTCAAGTTTGGTTGAGCCCTGCTGTAGCCCCAGGTGGGGCAGGCAAATAATCTGTAGCCCTAAGTGGGGCTTTACCAGCCCAGAACAGGAGACTACTCCACGGGTGGTGCAGGAAGGGGGGAATACAGGCCCCACTGACTCCACTACATCCCATCCTAGGTCCCTATCAGTGGCAGAGGCGTCTTCCACTGGGTCAGCAGGGCTCCAACTGCAATACACAGGCTGCACGACTGCCGGACTGTCTTCCAGCTCCCCTGGGCCACTTCCTGCCCCCTTCCCCTGTGGAACCTGATCACTTGGGCCACCCTTGGCCTCTTCAGTGTATTTGGCCCGCGGCAGGTTGAACAGGATGTCGTCAGCTGACGGCAGGTCCAGTAGCTCCTTGGGGTCATTGCCGGACGGCAGTTCCTCTAGGTCACAACAAGTCAGGGACTCTTCCTCCTTATAGGCTGCTGGCAGCTTCCTCCTTATAGGCAGCTGGCATTGTCCCCTGGTTACTGGTGGTGGGTGGCTCTGGCAGGTCCTTGGGGTCCCAGGCTGCAGGCAGCTCCTCACCAGACAGTAGTATGGCTGGGGCTCATGAGGGAGAGGAGAAATGTCCTTCTCCTTTGGCAGCTCAGCTGAGACTGAGCTCCAGGGCTCCCCATTTATACTTCCTGTCCCATCCCTCTTCCTCCAGTATGATGGGCAGGAGGGTTCCGGTTCCATTCACCTCAGGGTGGGCCATCACTCCCTGTCACTCTCTGTGGAAGCCCTGCCATGATGGGTTCTACTGAGTGGCCTTGCTTCAGTAGGATAGAAAGCTGAAGCTCCACTCAGTAATTATCTTCGTCAGCAGGTTTCAAAAGACAAGCCAGTCAATTTTTCCAGGATGAAATCCTGAAAAGTGCATGGAGGTAAATGATCCTGTTATGCCTGGAGTACAATATGTTACTTTAAGATTTGCAGCTGAAAGTGAGACTGAATTAAACAAACAAACCTGAGTAGCCTGAAGATACGCTGGTTGCCATTGAAAGGTCAACAACTGCCAATAGTTACCATGCACTGCTATTTGCAAGCATGTCTGACTCTTCAGGCGTGCAGGTCACAAGCTAAGGGGCTATTTAATTGGAATGCAGATGTTTGGGCTCAGGTTGCAGCCCAGATCCTAGGGTTTTGTGGGATGGGGATTCAAGAGCCCACCCTGCAGCCCAAGCCAGAATGTCTCCACTGCAGTTAGACAGCCACTTAGCTCAAGCACAGGTTGGCCACAGCTGTCTAATTTTTCAGGATAAAAATTCCTTTAGTGCCTGTGTTCCTGTCTCTAGATGTCCAGATGTTTATCTCCTACCTAAACCCTATTCAAAATATGGCCACAGGATGAGGAGATGCTGGGGCATCACAACACTTTACTTCTTTTGTGCAGCCAGCCCTCAAGTTACCACGGTGTGCTATCTGGGAGATGACTTTTTGATATTGTACACATCTCTTGCCAAATTCTGCAGAGTTACACCCTAATAACTCCATTCAAGTCGAGTTTGCAGCATTATAGTATCTGACAGTAGAAGGATTATTTCCAGGAGAAGAAATGGGAGTTTTTGTACAACCCATGAACAGCCAGCCTTTCCCCTGCAAGAATCTGGACTTGATCTTCTGTTGATTTAAGTCAGAATAGCTTCATCGGTTTTAGTGGAGCTATGTTTATTTACACCAGCTGGAAATCTGACGCCTAAAAAAACGTTATCTTTTCCTTTAAATCTAACAGCCAAAATTAAGTAGATTATTATTTTTTTTAAAAAAGCTAAAGCTAAATTCACACGGGATGATTTTTACTGAAGAATATTAGTACTCATACAAGAAAATAAATTCCCAAAGAAGCAAAACTTTCTGGCAGCTCTTTCTTCAAAGCAAGAACACAAGGAGCTTTTTATTTACCCGAGAGAAGCCTTAACTACCAATTCTCAGTCACCCACAGGTGGCTGATTGAAATATTGATTACGGTTTCTTTTCTGCCTTCTGCCAGTTTGGCAGGTTTGCTGTAGCTCATTTTTTTAAGAGTAGAAAGAATGTATTATTTGGGTTGGGGGAGAAAAGGAATATAGTAACTTGATCGGTGTTTGAAATGACCGGAGGCCAAACTAAATCTGACTCACCATTTAAAACGGTCTAACAGGCATCAGTAATTGACAGTGCTCCATGCGCCATACTCCTGTTCTGCAGGGCTTCATCTCTGTACGGGCGAGAGGGTATTTCAGTGGCCTGGTCCATTCAACAACTGGCCATTGGTCTCACTGCTAAAATACATGTGAATTATGGTTTTGTGACATAGGCTACAAAGTGGACTGAAAGAGTGATTTTCTTCACTCTTCCATCCTTTCTTCACCCTTATCTTTTCTATTAGTTATCTCTTTTGTTAGACCTGGAAGTCAGTTAACTGCATGTTCAAATCTATCTCTATGCATGAAAGCCTTTAATCACTTGTTTAACTCTAAGCATTTAAGTGGAAGCAGGGTGTCCCGTGCTATTCTGCTCATCGCTGGAGCGCCTCTTTGTGGCCACAGCTGAAGATAAGCTCTGTCAGTCAGATGCCCAATGCTGACTTCCTCTCTTGGGACTTGACTGTTTCCTCTTTGGGGCTTGGCCTTCTGGTCAGATCACTTTAGTTCCCCCCTTCCCCGCTCCTTTGGGAGAAGGAAGGGGGCAGAGGAAGAGCTGCATACTAAAGTCTCTCTGTATCAACCATCTCAGGCAGTCTCTGATGCACTGTCCCTCCATGGTGTGTCATCCCCAGTGGTTGCTAGGGGAACCCAGGTCTGTCCTTTCTCTGGATTTCAGCCCAGGGTTCCTACAACTCACCAGCTAAGGTCTGCACTGTCCCCAACCTTGCTACTGTTTCCTTGGACTGCTTCCTACATTGCCTCTGTCCAGCACCTTCTCCATCCTCCTCCAGATATTCCATTCCCTCTGGGCCAAACTCAAATAATTGGCCCACTTATCTACCTTAACCTACTCACAAGCTAGTATGTCATGAACACCCCATCACACAATGCCTTAATATGTCAGTAAGAAAGCAAACTGTACTGTTAGCAAGTTGTTCCTCTTCAGTGAAAATTCAATAAGTAAACCCTCATGCTTCAGGGCATTAGCCAAAATGTGACTGATGAGGGTTAGGAGTAAAATAATTTTAAAAAATAAAATAAGTTCTCCATCTTCAAGCGTCTGATGAAGTGGGATTTTCTCCCACGAAAACTCATGTCATAAATAAATGTGTTAGTTTTTAAAAGTGCCACAAGACTCCTTGTTTGTTATGCTTCATGGCATTATTAGCCAAAATCTGACTGATAAGGGTTAGGAAGAAAACATTCAGTAGGAGAGCATTATTCTATAACTGTGTCCTGCAAGGTTTTTGTACCTTCCTCTGAAGCAGCCGGCAGTAGCCACTGGACTAGATGGAGAGGATTCTAGATTGTATGGGCCACCAGTCTGAAAATTCCTATGGTCCTCTTTATTTCACATAGGACATTAAACAGTCAATAGATTGCAATGACTCGAACTGTTGGAGCATAGTGAATTTCTCCCCCACCACCTGAATCATTCAAATTTGGAAATAATGAATCAACCAGGAGTTTTGGAATTCTGAAAAGTCATTTACTCCTTATCCATTATTTGCTCAGGTCCACTAATGAATATGAATCATCACTGAATTAGAGCGAGATTCCAGTCCTCAAAGTCAATGGGTTTAAATGCTATTTATGTCTGGGCAGAATTTGGTTTGTAGTCTGGATTTGCCCCAATGATGAAAAACTAGATTCCCTACTGCTTCCCCTTTCTTAGCCCACCTATTTAGTGTATCATTAGATTGTTGTCTCTTCCATCCCTTGTTCCTTCATATCACACCACAGTCATTCAGTCTTACCCCTTTTTATCATATCACTTATTTCTGCTATCATATTGTATCCACCTCTCAATGGTAGAGAATGTATTTATCCTATGCCAATATGCCCTACTCAAACTATAATACTTGATCTTATTTATTATATGGTACTTTAATAAATAATTTATTTGTTAGGGCCACTTGCTTCAGATATTTGGATACAGAAAGTGTTCTCCATTGGATTTAGTAGTTAGTCAAAATAAAATAAAATAAAATAAATAAAATAAAGGCACTGTTACCCCACCAGAAATATTGATACTTCTACCAATATCGAAATCCAAATTCTAGCCTAAGACATAATTGGAGATACACTGGAATTAAAGAATTATAATATATTCCACAAATATACCATCTTTTACCGAAAAGGGGCTTACATACTACATACACTCCCTCACTACTGAAATGCAGCCACTCTAAGGTAAATGACAGCATCTGTTTAAATGAGCATTGAAATGCTATACAACATCTGAAAACAGAAGATGAAGATTACATATTGTGGAAACTGCAAGAAGAACTTGGGTAGAAATAAAATAAATAGAAAAACTGGAATTTGTCCAGGACACCCAGGTTAATACCCCTACTCTTGAGACAATCTGTAGCTTCTTTAAGAATAAATGGCCATTGCCTTGGTTTAACATCTAAGTTGAAAGACATCACCTCCAATGTATCACCAAAACCTCTTCTTACAGCACTGTGGCATTAATGATTAACCTCTCAAGACTCCCATTCATGTACCGAGCAGGGTTAATTTGTGATACCAAATCCTGAGTTAATATGACTTCATATATTCAGAACACAGAGCGGTCAGGGACATCTGAATCAGAAGTAAAATACCAGAGCATAATGGAATTCAATTTTTCATTGCCATGGGAATCAAATAATTACCTAAAATAACACTCATTACATATTCAATTAACATTTTGTCAACCACAAGCGCTTAGAAACACAAACCTGTCCCATCTATGTTCTACAAAACAAAAACTGCTTAACTAGATACCAGAAAACTCGGTGGGAAAATTGACCCCTTTATGCAAGTTATTTGCATTAGAATATAGAAGACACACACAATATGCTCCCTGGTAAAAACCAGACATAAATTATCTTAGTGCATGCAGCACTCAGCCTACAAACCACAATCTCTTGCCACAGTCTGATCAAGTGCTGTCTGTATTTGTTGAAAAACAGGAATGTAAGCTCCATAGAGAAACTTTGAGGACTGGTCCAAAGAATGGTCAAATCTACAGCATTTTGCACCAATCACTGCCTTCATCCAAGCTTCTATAACTATCCAACCACTCAGAACCATCACCGTCTTCAAAACTCAGCCCACTTCCACTGTGAATGAACTTATTCAAACACCACAGTCTAGTCAATTTCCACTAATCGGTCCCTAGCCTGTCTTTATTTAAAGTATCAGCAAACAGTCAGATATTCTGACACCGGTAGGGGGATGATCCTCATTACCTTGCAGAGCTCAGACTGCAGCTTAAATAGTATAATAAACGGCCATAAAACAACAAAAGGTGAGAGACAGTTTATTAAGAAGAGTTCCAAGTCAGTGACTTACCTCCATATGTATTGATCTATATGCTGTAATATTTTGGCCTCCTTCCTTCCTTCCTTGCTTCCTTCCTTCCTTTTCATAATCTTGTTTGATACGATGCCAGATTCATAGTGTGTGGATCATACTGTGTTAAATTAGTAGTTTGTGGGCGTCTATATGTAAAAAAGTCTCAACTCCCCACTGTTCACAGTACTATGGGCTTCATACTGCTCATTAGAAATTTTGCTGACTGAGTTTCATGAAACAGTAATTAGAGGTGACTAGTATTAACACCTGGTAATTTAGGTACCTTCAGACATGAATGTAATTTAGCAGCCCAAGTGAAGTAACAGTGTACCAGTGGAGCCTCTGTCTGCTTTAAAAAAAATAATTGGGCATATAAATTTGCAAGGATTTGGGACACAAGGCATGCAAGGGAACTTCCTGCACCACAGCATGAGCCATACATTTTGTAGCTTTACCAATTTAAAGACACATTGCTTTCTAAAGTGGATAGAAGTCAATAACTTCCTATGGGTAGAAGTAGCTAATTGATTTTGCTGCCACCTATGAGCCAAAGTAAGCAGTGGGTATCCTATTAAAGAGTTATATTATAGAGCTAAATAAAGGAAATGTGTTATGTGCACAAAGAAGAGGGTTGGATGGAAGGGCTTTAGACTGCATGCTCAACCTGCTAGAACCCCACTTCTGTGACAATAACAGACATGAAGAGTACCACAAACTATGAGTGCAAGAATCTTAGTATGATGTGGCTTCAATTTTTATGTTGTATTTATATGACACCTATTTCCTGATTAAGTTTTTCTAAAGCACAATAATATACATTGTTTGGTGGGAATGGGGAAATTGTTAGCTTTCACCCATCTGGTTCAAATTCAGCAAAGGCTGGTCTGGAAAATGTCACTGTTGTGTGGTAGACCTTTTAAACAACATTGGTCTCTAGGTTGCAACCTGGTATGTCACACTTCGGGCCAGATTTTTTAAAGGTGCCTAATCAGGCACCTAGTGTGATTTTTCAAAAGCACCTTGGTGCCTATCTCCCACTGATTGTTTTCTTTATGTGCCTGCATATTGAGGCACCTATGTACCTTTAAAAATCTTGTCCTTCGACTAGATCTCTCCTTGGTGAGCTACCCCTGTGTTTTTCCTATTTGACTCTGAGGAATTTACTGTACTCCAGAGGTCAAAAGTGACCAAGCTGGGAAAAAGAATCTTTAACCACATTGAGAACAAAATGTTTGGAAAACTGAAATGACAAGGCAGCATGAGTAGCTTGTTCCAAAATTAGCCACACATACCGTTTTGATCTTAATGAAGCCAGACAAAGGTTTTTATCATGTTCAAAATAAAAGCTTTTTATTTCCTGAGATTCAGCACATCACATGCAGCTTAGACCCATGCTGACTGCTATTAATGATAATTAACAACAGTTACATAATAGGATAATATATGGCTGGATCCATGAGAGTTGCACAGAATCTTGATGAATACCTATGGAAAAATGTAGTAGTTCAAGTAGCTCTAGGATAGTGAAATGAGACAGGTAACTGTGGATTGCAGTAGCACAGGAAAGGAAGAAGAACTCACCAACTTGGAGATCAGTTGATCATGGTGATTCACAGTGTCACATGGTGATCAAAATTGTGCCAAGTTGGAATGCAGCATAAAAGGCAGGAAAAAGAGTCACTCAAACGAAGCCCATTTCTCCAAGGCTCAGGATTTCAAGAAAAGAACAAGATAATGTTAGTATTGTTTCAGACATGTTGGTGACAGGTGGGTAAAGACTTTTTAATGTTTTTTGATGGGAAGTAGATGAAGACAAAACCATGACACTGTAAGGGGTGTATAGCTGGGGAACACAAAGAGCTCTGTATTCTATGGCCTTTAAGACATAGCTACAGTGGGATGCAAAAAGAGCCATTTAAAAACATATCCTTGTAGCTTCCAGCTCAAGCCTACTGATTAATATAATTTCTGATGCAATTGCTGATCCCCTTCCTGATGAGCTCTTTATAAGACAGCGTCTTCTGTTTGTGTTGGACAATGGAAATGTAATTTCTCCACCTCTACACTCATTTCTGTCCTGCTTCTCCCCCTAACTCACTGGCTAAGGTCCGTGAGTGATTTGGAATTATGAAGCCCTATACAAGTGCTAAGGATTATTAATTATTTTATTCTGTTTTCTGACTTTTCTCCTCCATTTTCCTCCTCTGCTTCTGCTTCCTTTCTTACTTGTTTTGTCCCTCTTCCTTCTATTTCTTGCTTGCCCATGGGCTTCCAGTGTTACTGCCTTCCTCTCTCTGGGTATGCATGGCTCCCCTCTTGCTTCTGTCCCTCTGGTTAACTTACAATCTCTTTTCTCTGCTAGTTCTCCTCTTCCTTGACAGTTTCTCCTTCCTCCTCTGCTCCAATATTTTCTTGGTTCTTTCTGTTTCTCCTCAGCTTCCTCACTTCTACAAGATTTGTGTTCACAATGTGGGAGCTCTGCATATCAGTGGGACAATTGCCTACTGCCAGATGGTCAAGGATCTGTTTCTCCTGGATCCCTATACATTCCATTCCTGTTGACTATTTCTTCCTGGTCCCCAAGTGCATTACAGGATGGTGCAGCTTTTGCCTGGAGGGAGCATGGAGAGCTCCAGAAACTCCTTACATGGGATAGCAAGAATCCTAGTAATTCTTCCTGCCTCACATACTTACTGTCTCCTTGGTGGTATCATATATCATATCTCCAGGCTTAGCACTAGATGAAAATGTGCTCTTGATGGCAATGACAGCAGCAAGAGTGATATAGTGCCTACACCTCTGGGGCACAAGTCAAGGCTTTCTTGGCATCAGCTGAGCCAATGAAGAAAGACCTGTTTCTGAATAGCCATCTATCATTTAATAATCTCCTCAGAAATTTTCACAAACAATTTTGGTGATAACTGCTGAAATTCCTATATCAAGTCAGTAAAAACCAGGTATTTACTAGAAAAAAGTCAAATCACCCTGCTATCTGCATACATGCCAATTTTCTATAGACAAAGAGCACTGGTAATTGACAGGAGAGCCAGATACTAACATTCAAAAAGAAACAACCCCCGCCCCTCTCATGGTCCTTTCATTCCATCCCTGAACAGATGAAGCGTGACAATGCAGAACTTTAAAAAGAACAACAGCCACAAAATATCCTTTTTCAAAACTTCATACATTCTTCTTCTCTGTGTTATGGAGTTGTATTGACTTTGTGGAGTCATTGCAGCTGCTTGTAAATGATGTATGAAAAGAAAAATTCCTGTCCTTCCAGTGCACTGAGAGAATTCTGTAATCCCTGCTATGCTGCTTGCTTATATTAAACTCAAACACAATCAGGAAAGAGGCTTGAATGCAGATTATTAGCTTTCTCCCACCCAATTACATCTTTTGCTTCTGTAGAGGAGATTTATTTGTCTCTCCTTATCTCCCTTCACCCTAGCTGTAGGATTTGGACAAGAAAGATCCCGTATTTATTTCTTTGAAAGAAAAAAGTTAAGAATATTTTTACAGGGGTTGGGTGGGGTTCTCTCTGGCCAACAACACAGGCAAGATTTCCCCGGAGTACTGACCCTGTCTTCAGAGTGGCTTCTGGAACAGTTGCACTGTCACAGGAAGAGGGTGTGACAGTGACCAGGATCCTAGTTGAGCTGTGTCCCCATTCTAAATTCAAATCCTCCTAGTTTGGTGGTGAGCACAAACTATTCAAATCTGGTACTCGAAGACTACATAGTTACAATACTGCACTCTACATCTGTAGTGGTCTCTTGCTTTTTTTTTAAATATCTTGAATTGTATCATAATAGCATCTTCACCATCCTTTTAGTTTAGGCAGGACAATTATACTATACATCTCAGCAGTTAAGCTCGTTTCAAATACTGACTATTAATTAACAAACCAGCAATATTGCACAAAATATTTTCTCCACATGCAAAGGGTCATGACGGGGAATTGAGTGTCAGACAAAAAAACGGCTCCCCTTCACAACACCATTCCCTCTATAAGTTACCTGACCTTTCATGGATACTGAAATAGTATTCTTGGTTCATGGACACTGTGCTATCGGTTCTAACATGCTAAACCATCACATATGTATATAAATCAATCACCTTAATTCTTCCATGTGGATAACATGTTGACTCTTAAGTCCAAGTATGGATATGGGATGGATTGAGTGAGGGAGTCAGAAAAAAAAGTATCTTGGCCCCACCTGAAATGAGATGTAAGGAAATGATGGAATAGCAGCCTTCTGCTACAGAAAGGGATGGATTTTTAAAGCTCTCAGATGCTGTGTTCTTAAATCTCTAAACAGGTTCAGAATGCCTGTATCCAAGAACCACCAAAAACTGGGGGCATCTTCCTCTGGGCCATTAGTGTTAGACTATTGCATTTTGTCAGCATGTCCAGAGCAGACTGAATAGGCCAATACTGGGAACAGGCCCAGGCCCAGGCCCAGTGGCATAAACTGCCCATTTTGAAAGCAGCACTCTCTTAAAATGGGAGGTTCAGCTACAGTCAACTCCAGACAACAAAATCAAGTGGTGCATTTAAGTAAACTCAGCAGCTGGATAAAAAGAAAAAGGAAAATAATACTCCATACCAAGCCAACTGCCCAGAAGAAAATCTGTACTGCAAATCCTCCCTTCACCGTTGCTCTTTATCTTCCATCTGTCTCTTCCCACTATTTCTTTTTTCTCTCCCCATGACTGGGGTTTTAACAGGGATGTAGGGAGACCACCAACAGAGGATGACATGTAAGGCAGGTTTAGCCTAGAAGCACTACACTGGTGCAGCTGATCTGGGTGTACAACATTTTTTGGCCAAGGACCAGATTGCATTTTCTAAGGCCACTCAAGGGCCACAAAGGCAACATGTGTGTGTGGGGGGTCACATCACCTGTTCCCCCGCTCGCTCCGCTCCCAGAGGGCTGCACAGAACATGCTCGCGGGCCGCATGCGGCTGCAGGTTGTGCACCTCTGCTCTATGCCAATGAGAGATTGCTCTCCTATTGGCCTAATTACGCCACCTCTGTGAAAGGGGGCAGGTTTGTCAGCAGGCGAGCACCTCCCACCGAAGTAGCACTGGTGTGGATGGTGTTTAGGTTGTTGTAACTTCCACTGCTCAGTAGGGTGTCATTTTCACACCCCTGAGTGATGAAAGTTGGACTTAAAAGGTAGCGGAGCTGGAGACCTTCCCTTACACCTCTCAAGTCTCAGTCCCTGGGCCTCATTGCCCCTGAGCAGTTCCAGGCAGCAGGGCTGGCCCACTGTGTTGTGGTTTACAGTGGTCTGGAATTGCTAATGCAATTTTGGGGGGAAATGACCATAAAAAAGGTTAGATTAAGATTAGTTAGGTGCTATGTGCTCCTGTACTACTGCTATTTGGAATTTTATTATTTGTATTACAGCAGACAGGCCCTAATCATGCTAGGAGGTATATAAACACATAATAAGAGACAGTCCCTGCTCTGAAAGGTGGACAGTTCACACCATGACAAAAGGAATTCAGCACAAAACATTCATAGGACTCTATTTTGAAATGTACTTTTAACAGTTATTCTATTACCTTTCACCTGTTCTGAAGGTCACCAGTTCGAGTTCAGCTCAGATCTGTATTGATTGAAAGCTGTCACTATCTCTTTGCCTGGACAGGGGCTACTGTGAAATGAGTCCAAAAACCCACCACCAGAACTATCACTCATTGGCTATGGCCCTTCTTTGCTTCCCAAGATCTGCAGAGCTGCCCTAAGTTACACTAGGACGTAAGCAAGCCTCTCTGCACAGGTTCAGAATATAGGAAGGGAAGCACCAAAATGGCTCAAAGCCACCTCTATCACTCCATTTCCCATTCCTGCCCTAAGCACAAAAATGGGGTAACTGAGAATCAGGCCCTGGTGGGCTCATCTTCCCTAGTGAAATGGTGCATTCTTAGCATGTCAGTTAACACATTAACTAACCAACCTATAAGTGTTCACATTGGACAAGGCAAATTCTAGTTATAACATGAGTTAGCTGTTTGAGGGAAACGCCAAGTAAATCCTGTGGACAAATGGCAGACTGGGGTCTGCACTATTGTCTGTCCAGCATCTTTCACAGGAACTAAATTACCTTAAAAAATGAAAACAGAGGGATTGCGGCTGGCTCCAGAGCAGACCCTCTGCTCTGCTGAATGAACAACTCCTGGTAGTTTGTAGTAACATTTTTTTAAACTGAAGCAGCCAGCTCGCAAAAAAACTCACCCTGCAACAGTCCTGATACCAGTCAGAGAGATTTTCTGTATTAAACAGAGCACATGCCTTACAACCCATTTGTCTGCGTTTGCACATCAGGGGTCCAGCACCACTGAAAGCTTGAGCCTGCAAGGCTCCTAACCAGATAAGGTGCTAAGAGAGCCAGGCATTCTGGATAAAGGTCAGGAAGCTGCTCTCTGTTTGTGAGAGTGAATTAACCATGTTGTTTGAGTTCCTCTGTGCTTATTTGCAGCATGGCACATTTGATCTTTGTACAGCAATCACACACAAATGTGTACAACACTTTCTGTTTGCAGAGGCCAACCTAGACGTTAAAAGAGAAATGCAGACAAATTAACATTGGCAGATTAGTGAAGAAGTAGCTAGAGTCACTCCCTTCCATGCTGTAGCCTTAGGTATCAGTCTCTCATTCCCAACCCATAGTTAACTTCTTTCCACACAAGCCTGAAATCATTGTGGCCTAGAGGTTAGCACACAAGACAGGAAGGTAGGATTCCAAGGACTTGGCCCGGAGAGACTGAAGAGAGGCCAGGTACAGAATCAGTTTTGTAAATGTATTGTATACACAGAGAGCATGTTTGAAGAGACTGATCATTCAAAAATGGCATAACTTCAAGCCACTAATTGGAAGGTTTTGCTCTTGGGTCTGTCACTCATCTGCTGTGTGATTTTTCAGTAAGTCACTCACTACATCTCCATCCCATATGCCTCATTTTCCTGATTTAAAAAGCCCTCTCTGGTTTGGAATACTGTTTGGCTGTGGTGGCCTTGTAAATCAACCACTTAATCGGACTCCTGAAACCTAATCTCAGCATGGTAACATGCCAGCTTCCTGTCATTGCTCTTGGACAACAGTTACTCATTTTACCTAAAGAATTAGGAACTTACGAGTGAAGGTAATTTGTTTGACACCTGTCAGGAGAAACTGGGAATGGCTACTTTAGATTGCATACCCTGCAGGGAGATATGGAGCAGACAGGAAAATAGACAACATAACCCTATATCTGATGTTGAATGCCAAACTATTCGCTGGTCAGCAAACAAAAGGTACACACTCGTTTCAGATATTTAAAAAGTAGCATGGATGAAATATCAAAGGAGGTGGCAGCTGTCTGACATACTTGTGAAGGCTGAAACATTGGCCTTTCAATATAAAATATTTAAGATACATAGTTTTTGTGTTTGTCTCTGTCTCTGGTAGAGAAGAGGTGGCTGGAATTCCCAAAGAGTTTCTTGTTTCCTTTACAGATTTTTCTGATCAGTTCTATCAGTCATCTTCACTGTTCCTTTCAAGCCCCCTTGTTTTCTTAGTTAACATAAAATAAAATAAAATGAACTAAACCACTGGCGCATCTTCTCTAGACTTTATAGCTAAAGATAAAAGAAACCTTGCCTGCAGGGCACTTTGTTTTTAATCATTCATCCTCATTTGCTTTAATATATTAGGGGTGTAAGAAGGTTATGTAACTTTAGGCACTTATGTGGCTGTGCTAGCACCATGCATCATTACAAATTGCCTGGAAACCCAGTTATGCCCCCTAAACCCAGAATCTCTCCATGCCCATGTATACCAAACAGTACTGTTTAATAGAGCTGGTAGGAAAATGTTGACTGTTCTGAAATTTTGATTGAAAAAGAAAAATTATGTGAAGTCTTTTGTAATGTTTTCTTCATCCTCTCCCCCCATTTTTCAACCAAACTCTACAATTGGATGGGAAATATGAAAAATGACCCACTTAAAAAGAAACAAACAAAAATCACAGAAAAAAAATCACTTCATTGTTCACAGTGATTTTTCTTTTCTGTTTTCTTCCCATCTTTACTGTTTTCCATCTCAATTGCCTTTCCCAGTATGAAGCAAGTGTTGATCATCAGAGCTGGCAGTATGCTGTATCTGAACAAATCACCAGTGAGCATCTCACAGTCCTGAAGAGGACTGAGGTATATTTTCAGGATTAAATATTAGGAAGTGTGATCTAGAGAGACTGAAGTATGGGACTGAAGGTCAAGACTCCTGGGTTCTGTTCTCTACTCTGGCATTGACTTGCTGTATAACCATTTAACCTCTGTGCCTCAGTTTCCCCAGGGCATAATAATACCTAACTCGCAGAGGTGTTGCAAAGCTCAGTATTTATAAAGCACTTTGAGATCCCCTTACTAAAGGGTTTATTCAGTGTAGGTGAGAAGTATTGTTATTAGCAATAATAACTCCTAACCTACATCTCACAGGAAGAAGGAAAAGAGAAGACAGAAGCAGGGGAAAAAGACACATTAACTAATGAATGGAAACTGCCAGTGACACTGTGTGCAAACACACCACCAGGGTCAGGTGCAGGATTCCTATCTTCTATTGCACCTGGTGTCCATAAAAGCTATTTCTGCTGCTGCTGCTTGGCTTGATGCAAGGTATCAAAAGAGCTCAATAGTTCAAGGTCACTGGACTGACACCAAATCTAGGTGTGATGCCAATTCGACTCAGCAATATGCAGGAAGAAAGAAACAGTTCCTCCAACTCTTTATTTTTAATTGTCGCTCTGCTGCCCCACAGGCCACATATTGCAACATAAGTCCCAATTAACATTCATAATATTACATGCCAAGTTCCATGAGTGATTTATGCCTCACATGCCAGTAACGTTGCACCAGGCTGGATTGGAATCTGGATCTGAAATCCTCTTGGTGATTCTTCATGGGAAGAAATGCCCCCTCAGGCCTTGATGTACTTTATAGTGATGGATGGGACCACCCAATGCTGAGATGAAACCTGACAGGGATAACAAAGCTAACACAAGCTCCCCTCTACCCGTGATTTCTAAACTACTCATCCGGATCTCCCTGCTGTGAAGTCCTTTCTGAGCTGGCAATTGGCACTAGCAGTTTGTCAGGCTCTTTTTTTTTTGTAAAAAAAAAACAAAAAAACACCTTTATCCCGAGGCACTGATGCATACCATAGCAAACCTTGTAAGTGTGGTTTATAACATCACTGTGGTTTGACACATTGGAACAAGCCCAGTGACTCTCCTGTTGCCAGTAATTTTTTTGGCGGGTGTGGGAGTTGAATTGGGAATAATATTTGATCCAAGTTCAAGTACCAGACTATCGACCCATGAAACATTACCGCTTTCCGATTAGAAGAGGTGGTTCATACTAAAAAGTTTATTCATAAACATTTTATTCAAAATAGACCTTCAGTCCAATCATGCTGCTTTCTATTTGCTGTTTACAAACATTTCTCTGCACAGGTTATTTTATGCTGATCTTGATCTGCATACCAATATGCTTGTGTGACCAAGGTATTGGGGTGCTATTCATTACAGGTGAATTTTATTTGTGTACAAGCCTAGCCTGAGGCCAATGCTCAATTTAAATCTTTCCAAATTAGGACTCAATGCACAGGGATGAGTTTCACTCTATTTTCTCTTCTGTTTAAAAAGGAAGCCATACATTTCCATGAACCAGATGTTCTGCTGGTGTAAAAATCAAACGGAGCTATGCTGATTTACACCAGTAGGGAATATAGCTCCTATTTGTCTCAGATGACCAGTTGTGTAGAGAGCAGTCAAAGCAAAAGGTTCATGAACGATCCTCAGGCCAGAATTTGTTCTTGCAACTGATTCTGTGATGGCTTGAGAATGGTGAGCACATCTGCAGCTATCTGACTTAGTTCACAAATCATTCAAGAACAAAAAAAGTGTTGGAGTTTTTATTTGTGATAACCCATTAGCGCAATGTTTTCAAACCACACCTGAAAAGGCTGTCCAAGCTATTCAGTTCCAATGTGCAAAAATTAAATATTTCTGCAAAAATGGCAAATCTCTGTTCCTTTCTCTCCCCTATTTATCAACTCTGTCTTTTTTTCTCATGGCTTTCTAGTATATATTGTGAAAATACTAGAAACCGGAACCTTAGACGCATGGCCTTATTTAAATGGCTCAAAACCACTCATTTTTCATAGCACTTTGTCCCCCAGGTCCTACCTGATTTTCTAGCCACTTCCTGGTGAACTTGCAGTAACCCTAGAGGCTTTCTAGGTCAGCCAGGCAGCATGCCATCTTTTCCAAATCCATGTGTCCCATATGTCTCTGGGCATTTTGTCTTCTCAAGGTAGCAGGCCTGAAGATCCCCTGGGACAAGTTCAGCAGGAGAAACAGGAACAACCAGGTTGTATCTCAGCAGGGTGGTAGAGCAGGACCAAAGACTATCTGGGTGCACCTACATTTACAAGTTAGGCCGACTTAAGGAGGCTTAAGCTGACCTAACTTACTCCCTGTCCACCCTGGGCTTTTATTAAGTCGACTTAAGCTGTTCCTTAAGTCGACTTAAGGAAACTTTAAGTTGACTTAATAACACCTAGTTTTAGGTTGACTTAAGGCTTAAGTCGACTTCTTAAGTTGACTTAAGACAGTGTGGACTCCCTAAGTTGACTTATTCCATAAGTCAACCTAGGGCGGGAGGACAAGGGAGCCCTGCATGGCTCCCTGGCAGAAGAGACCCACGTGGCTCACTTCTGCCCTTCTCCCTAGGACCCGTGGCTTCCCGGCAAGAGGAGCTGCAGCTCCTTTTTTGTCAGGAAGCCACGGTTGGGGAGAAAGGTTCCCTAGCCTGGGCTCCAGCTGGAGGGAATACCCCGCTGGGGCTCCGGTGATGCAGGATTACCCCGCCGCCCTGGCTGGGGGGCATAGGAATCCCCATCGCCCCAGCCTGGGGGCAAGGGAATCCCCATCGCCCCAGCCGGGGCTCCAGTGGTGAGGGAATCCCCCACTGGAGCCCTGGCTGGGGCGGCAGGGATTCCCTCGCTGCCGGAGCCCCAGCCAGGGCGGCAGGGAAATTCCTTGCCGCCGGAGCCCCAGCGAGGGATTCCCTCCCCACTGGGGCCCTGGCTGGGGAGCCCCGGTGGCTCCCCTCTCCCTGGGAAGCTGC
>ML685808.1:2322681-2385906 GCA_007922175.1 Pelusios castaneus
CTCTCCCTGGGAAGCTGCAAGTGGCTTGTCCCAGGGAGAGCCAGCTGTGCACGGCTGGCTCTCCCCGAGGGAAGCCAGGAGCTGCGGCTCCCCTTGTCCCCAGGAGCTGCCGCTGAAGACTCTCTAAGTCGACTTAATAGGGTCGACTTAAAGTCAACTTAATAAAGTCCACTTAATAAAGTCGACTTAACTTTCTGAGTGTAGACATAGTCTCTGTGGCTATGTCTACACTTGTTAATTTAAGTCAACTTAGCATGCCCCCACTCAAAAATTAAGTCGACTTAGAGGGGACCCTGCCAAATCGACCTAGAGCATCACCACTGGATGCCTAGGTTGACTTGTAGGGGCTAGGTGGACCTGGGACAGGTCCATGGTGGCAGGGGGGCCCACCCCTTGCCAAATGCCAGAGGGCTCAGTCTTTGCCCCATTGTACCTAGGTACAATGGGGGCTGACCCTGACAGGGACCCAGGCAGGGCATAGGGGCAGAGTGGGCAGGGCTCTGTCCTGCCTGTGGGGGGGCATGCCAGGCTGTGGCTATGCCAACCACCCTGGCAGGGAGGGCAGCGGAGAAGCCCTAAAGCCCCCTAAATCGACTTAAAGTCGACTTCGGGGTACTCTGCTTCCACACTGGCTAAGTCAACTTTCTAAAGTTGACTTAGCCAGAAAAGTCGACTTCAAACTAGGTTTAGTAAAGTTGACTTAAATTTTCCTTAAAGTCGACTTAAGGAAAATGTAGTGTGGACGCAGATTAAATTAAGTCGATTTAAGCTTAAGTCGACTTAATTTGTAAGTGTAGACGCACCCTGTGACTGTTACACCAGAAAAATCAAGTGAGACTCAAGAGGTTTCACGGACCTCGGGGGCAAAAAAACACATGACAATTTTTGTAGTTAATGTAAACTCATTCCCTGAGGTGTTGGTCTTAAGGGACTTTGCTTTTGGGAAGAAATTAAGTGTTTTGCAAGGAGAGAAACCTGATTTTTTCCTACTGTAAAACATACCTGAATGTTGTGGGTCATGAGATGGGGTGAGGGGCAGGCACATTATTTGTTAAGAATCCTAAGGTGTTTGCAGGGACAATTCTTTTCAAATTCTAGAGTTTGGTTTGCTGTAAAATGAAGCAATTTGTCACTGAACTGAAGCAAAGTGCTTCTGACCTTTAGCACAGACAAGACACACATCAAATACCAAATATTTTTGGTGTCTCCCCCTCTCTCCCTTATTATAAAAATACTACAATCCATACATAGAATAATCACTTACAAAAACAAGCAGTCAGTGATGGCTTTTTTGCAGAACTGGATAGAAACCTTCATGCTAACAGTAATGTCTCAAACAAGCCGCGACAACCCCAAAGTGACTTCCTTGGTATATTTTTTAGTGACATTAAGAAGATCTGAACCCCAACCTTCAGGTGGCTAAAGCATGTTGCTTAGCAACAACACTTATACACACTGACAAGTATAGGTTAATTCTGCATTTTGCAAGAATGCTGCATATTTGTGATTCCGGCCAGTATTTCTCTCTTCTTCTCTGTTCTGTGTAGGAAACTGAGTTGGTAACAGGAGTACATGGTATTTGGTATTCTTTTGAAATAATAATAATACAAAAAGAGTCCACATAGGTAGGTACACAAGTACATTGTTACAGCTAAGAATGACAAAATGAAATATAGCAGCCATTTTTCTCTGAAGAAGAGACGCTTATAAATTTAGTTGGTCCAAAGTATCTCTCCCTTCAGCAATACATCAAACTGTGCAGCACCATCAGTCTGAATCAATTAGAAATTACTCACCAAATAAATTACACTGAAAAGCTTTGATTTGTTACTGGAGTTTGTTACCGTTCTCTTCAATCTTAAAAGACTGAAAGCAAAAAAGTAATAACGTGACAGTGATGGTGAAATGTAACTTTTATTGAGATGGATGGGAACCTATTTGCTACAATATTTGCTTTTAATAATTTAATTTTTCAAATACTGCAGAGAGAGCCATAAATATTTGATAATGAAGCTTTTCCAATTTATGGTACATTAGTTTGCATTGGTTGCCTATCTTTTCAACATTCTTATATATCACTTAATAATTCTATCGACCATATGTCCATAACCAGCTCTTAGTTTCCCTTCTAATTGTGTTTTAAAGTTTCATCTACTTGGCTTTCAATGACATGCACTTCAGGCTTTGAAACAAATTGTAAAATGATGACTCCCTTAATAAAAATATTATTTAGCTCTTTGTTATTGTTTAGATCTTTGATGTTTGCTATAATTTTATTTTTCTGAAAGGGTTTATTCTTTTTTGGATTAAAGTCAATGCCAAAACTCATGCTGCCCTCAACAGGAGCAGGAGTGGGTCCTTGCATTAGCATTTTTCACATTAGTCTTTGCAACTGCAGTGGGAATGGCATTTAGGTTTCAGTAGATTTTGAAACACAACATTTTTTTTTAACCACAAGTCTTGACATGGGTAACATGAATAAGAATAATATTTGAATAAAAGTAGCCCATGCAGTTGATCTAGGCTAGGACAAAATTACAAGAGTATGACCTAGATGTTGTTAGAATCAGAAAGAAGATTTCCCTTTTTAAAATTAGGTGCATTATTGGGGTTTAACTGCATCTGGACCATCAGACTGTGGTCATTTTCGGAGATGTGGCAGCAGACTAAATGGACTGTTGCTTTTTCTAATATGACAGTTCTTATGATCTTATGTGTGGAAAGCAAGATTATGAGCTCCCCCTTACTGCTTTTCAGATGGTTTCAGCCATGTCCAAGTGTACAGAGAAATGAGCACCAGAACAGCTTCTACACTGGAGTCCTTACCAAATGAAGGAACCCCCAGTAATACTGCAAATAATTCAGGTTGATAGTTTTCCTATACTGGAGAAAGACACTTTGTTCCTCAGCTACCCATTTCTGCAGTACCTTGTCCTAAGCTAGGACATTTTTACAGAAGCCAGTTGCAGATTTTTCAGTAAGATATATTAATGTCCAGAAAACCTTTTTTGACAGATGGGTGTCTTCTAGCTGAATTATTTTACCTAGTACCTGGCAAAGATTTTGGTGCTGGAGATGTCAACGAGAGAAAATTAATGTCCTAACATTCCTGATCCTGATGTTCTTAATTAATTGAAGATTAAAATAAGCAATTTAGCATAACAATCCCAAACAAATGTTAGTTTCTAAGGTGAGTCAGTTCTAGAGAAAATTGCTTAGAAAACGAAAGACAATGCACAAGAAATCTTTTAAAGGCTAGTAAGTAAATGACAAATGTAGTTCAAAGAGTGTAGGGGAAGAATGAGTCATTATTAATGACCAAGGGCATTGGTCATTGGTGTTGAGTAGGAAAAAACAATGATTAAGTTTGAAGCTTTACACTTGTGGAGAGTGGAAATTATATGCAATCCCTGCTAAGTGCCTGATTTTGCTGCTAGAAAATCCCTCTGACAGAAACCCACTTCAAAGTAAACTACTTTAGAATTTCTGTGCACTGTTGGATGCCTAACCAAAGGTCACTTTCTCTCTCGGTATGTCTCTGTGCATCATTTTAGTGATTTTCTTTTTTTAAAGTCACCCTCCCTCCCCCCGTTTTGCAGTTTACATAGATTTTTCTAAATCTCAAAGGAGTTCAACTGAAAATTGGAGAATTGAGTTTGGGCTTGAAATGCAAAAGCAGGAACCTGAAGTGATTTAAAATGAAGAGTTTTATTCATTGTAGACCTTATCCTGCAATGTGCTGGCCACCCTCCAGTCACTGGAGTCCAGTGCCATTGAACTCAATGAGTGTGGAGGGGCTGCAGAATATCAGCCACAGGTAGGAGCCATCTTAGGAGCTGGGTTTCAACCCATTCATGCTCCTCCCCTGCAAAGCTCAAATAGTCATGAGATTTACCCTTCCCCCCTTTTGACAACAAATTCTCTTAAAGCCCATTAAAGTCCCCTCATTAGGAAAGGCTTTTTCTTAAAGTTTTGGAATTCTCTTGCTTTAACAGCTCTGCCTCTCTGAATATATTTATTAATGTAGTTGCTGATTGGAGCAGTATGATAGAGATACCCAGTCAGATGCTGGGAAGGAATGGTTTTCCACAATTCATGGTTAAAATCGTAATAATGGAAAAAAGCACAAGAGCATCAATGAATGTTATGAGCAAAGCAGAAGGCGTTGTAGAGGAGGTACTATGCACACTCTTTGCTGTTTTGTTACTTCAACAGAAACCAAAGTCCCAGTCTCCTAGGGTACAACTAAGCTATACAGGGCATAAGTATGCATGTGTGTTGGGGGGGGGGGGGGGGAGGGAGGGCAGCGGGGAGAGAATTGGTAAGGGGAAGGTGGAGGTTAATTTACACTCCAGGACTCCTCTTACTCTGCTGCAGTTCCATTCACAGTGCTTTGTAAGAATAGCCTGAGAACTGCTCTAAATTCCCCTGGTTGCGGTGGCCGCCCAGGGCTGAAAACACTGCTAAGGATCAATGTAATTTAGGGGCCTCCTGGCAACACTCCATCCTCCCTTTGATGCTGGCAACAGGAAGGGTGAGAGCCTAGCTATCTATACCAGGGGGACCAACATTGAACGGTCATGCTCACACTGAGTGCCACACTTCAAAGTGGAGCCATCAGACCTGTCCCTGCATGCTGGAAACTACTCTCTCTCTGTGGTGTCCATATTACCCCTAGCAGGGTTGCTTTCGGTGGATAGAGAGGAGGGAGCTTGATTTGTCTTTAAGAGAATCATAAAACAAAACAGAAAACAAAAAAGTCTCTTTGAGAGAACATACAGTGGCTCCTCTAATAGTTTGCACTGAAATGAACTCAAAATGGTGCCTGCCTCTAACAGACAGCAGACGATGAAAGACCAACCTAGAGCAGATTTTAGGCGTGTAGCTTAATGCACTACTGTAAGGCATGAGTATGGCATAAGAAGCCTTAGAGTATTGAGTCCTCAGAAATGTAAAGATCCAATACAAAGAAAACAAAGTAATAACAATTATATAGATAAATATACAACAATTTGGACCCTAGAAATATTTAGTAGAGACAAGCAAAGTCAGTTTTTTTCCTTGTTTATATACCTAAGAGGTACTTTTCCTCCAAGCTCAGTCACAAATGTTATTGGAGTTTTGGGTGTAGCTGACGGTTCACATGAGAGAAGCAAGGAAGTATATAGTCTGAAGGCAATCTAAGCAAACCAGGGCTGTAGTTCGGGAGGTTTCAGAACAGTTCAACAGTATTAATACTGGCTTTTTGTGAGATGTTGTAATTTCTCAAGGAGCCAGTGGTTAAAGTGTTTTCTGTATTAAAAGATATTTGAAAAATAAACCCAATGGTTGTTGCTGATGTGAAATTAAATTTGAGGATGGACTCTCAGCTGAAGTGAAGAAATGAAAAGGTCTGATCCCAGAAATATCAGGTCAGGAACAAGACTAACCTCTGAAGTTCTGGTCTTTGGGGATAGTGGAAAACTCTTTACATCTTAAAAAGAAAAAAAAAAAAAAAATCCAACAGCTGCCTGAAGGGGAAGTTACAAGTAAATTGTACTGTGAATCCCAAAAGTTGCCAAGGCATTATAGCAGGGAAATCACGAGGTCAGGGGGCCTTAAGAGAGTTAAGACCAAATGAAGGCATGGGTATTTTCATGAAGGTTCCAGGAATCCAAAGCCAATGGAATAACCCAAGTTGCATAATTATGCCTCCTGGGGTTGCAAAGGCAGAGCAACAGCACTTCTTATGATCAGAGGTCAGGCTGAATAGAAGTGGGGATGATGGGAGGCCAAGAAAGGCAAATGAATTCCAGCAGTGAATAAAAGCAAACACTCTTTTCAAGCTCCGATTTGCACATGACTTATGCCCATTGACACAAGATTTAGCAGATCTCTTCATGAGGACTACAAGCACTTAGTAAATACGAAAAGAATTTTTATACTATTAAAAACACTGCCCCAAACGTCATGTTATAAAGATGTTAATGTAAATCTCCATTTGAACAGGGAGAGTTCAGTTACAGAAGTTGGCTCTTCTGAGCACTGGAAGGATTTTCTGACTTATAGACAGGACAAGTGTTATACGACATACATGTCTACAAATCCTTGGTGGGTTCAGGTATGGAAGTGATACAATATTTGCTTTCTAGCTCCCGTCTTCAGAACTACTGGTTCATATTTATCCCTGATCATTCACTCCAACCTATTGGGCCTGATTGCTATTGTTCCAACTTATTTCAGAGTGCAAAAGTGAAGCAAACAACCAACTGCAGATACCATGGGGATACTTCTGGGAATGAAATCAGAGAACTCAAAGAGGAGGAGGGTGTGATATGGTGGAAAATGCCACATTCCAGATCAAGAAACTGGTTTTACTGCAGTAGAATCCTCAGAGAACCCATATCAGATTTTACACCACCTACAGCACACTCTTGAGCAGGACTTCAGGAGCTTTAATTAGGACTATGCAGACATGAGTCCAGACATGTTATGTTCAATAAACCAGCTAGTTTTTACATCACTAATGAGTCTTAGAATATTAATGTGAGACCTTCAGAAGTCTGAGACTTGACAACCGAAGTGCACTGATCACAAAGCTACGCCTATGTACATGGGGGTAGCAGAATTATTAACAACTTTAACAGTATAATGTTTAAAACATTGTGGAGGAGCAAACATATATTTTTTCACGGGTTAAAGTAATCAGTAGCTGAGGATTATCTCCAATCATTTGAGGAGAAATTTCCCTTGTGGGCATAATAAAAATTGTTAATATGTTGCTGCTGTTTTATTCAAGGTGAAATTTTACTTTAATCACTTTCAAATAAATGTGAAACTCTACTATCACTCCCTTTTAATAATGCCAAAGAAAAGAGTTCACACTAAATCTAACATAATGAACACAGCACGTTCATAGAGAACCTAGTGTTCTGAGCTTAAATCCCCTTTAATCCATAATTCCTTTGGAACTACATGTTATATCCACATGCATACCAAAACAGGTTTATGATTAATGTTATTTTAATGACTAATAGAAAAATTGATGATGATTTTACCCACAGACATTTGTCTTTTTTTAAAAATATATGACGATTTTGTGATTGTGATTGGGCACTCACAGTGAGATGGAGCACTGCACACTGGCTGGGGTGGTGGTAAATTTGCAGTCATCTAAGCAATGGCAAATGGGTTGAGCTGGCAATAAATACTAGCTCTGAATGCCCCAGAGATCTCCAGAATTCTTTGTTTCCCCATGCAGATCTATGGAGGCTTCTATTGGTGGTACATACACTTTCACGCATGAGCTTCTAAGCCTCATGCTGATCTCAAACTGGGGAACACTACTGATTTTGAATATTCCTGATACAGGATCGTCACTGCACTCAGGCTTAATGAGTAGGAATCCTGGGTCTACTTCTGTCTCTGAGCCAGATTCTCCACTGATGTGAAAGTCAGTGAGGTCAAGAGAAGTTAATGGAGCTATGCTAATTTACACCATTTGAGGATCTGAACCTTGGTCTCTAATTCATTGTGTGGCCTGGGGCCTGATTTTTGAAAAAGATGGGCAGCTGCAAATCTCATTTACTTAACTGTGGGATGGAGTTGCTCCACCTCTTGAGTACTCTTTTATCATCTTCGGGAAGACTATTACCACACTGGTCAACCTGCATGTCCAGACATTGTGAACACTGTCCTACAGATGCCTCACATACGGGGTCGGTCTGTGAGAGATGATGCTGTCCAGGATGGTGGCACTCAGTGAGTAAAACAGCATCTATCATGCACTTGCTGCCTTGAAGGCTCTCTTACTCTGAGGCAGCTCTGGCCAAATCAGCTTGGTTCATCTTTTCATATAAATCACAACAGGGAAAGGAAGCTGTGCTGCAGGGATAGTAGCTCACAAGGCTGAAACAACACCATATCCAACTAACCTATTAATAAAAATCCTTTGATACCTCTTCAATGCCATAGATAGAAAGACTTCAGAACTCTGTGAGATCCCTTCCTGAAAATGCCAATTATAACTAAAATTACATCTCTCTCCTCCCCTACGAGCTGTCTTCTTCAATGACCAGAGTTGAACCTCCCTGAAAAGCACGGCAGTGAGATTATTAAAAAAAAAATTAAAAAAAATTCAGAGCCAATTTAAGCAAGGACTTTCACATTGGAATGAACTTTCCAAAGAACCTCTATACAAAGCAATTGACCTGGCTCACCACTTCCTCTGTGCTCCAGGCTATAATTTCAGATATTTATATATTAACATCTAGCTGGATTCTGCCACCACTTACTCTAGATCTAATTGGGAGCAGATTATAGCTCACATTCCTCAACAGTCCTCTTTTTAGATCATGCAGTGATGTCCTAAACCTTCATTTGTGAGGTCACAGCCTATTGCCAAGGAAATGAATGTGGTGTCATGAATGTCTCACATGATGAATTTACTGTAGGTTTAAATCCAAAGACACTATAATGGGTCTGAAAGCAAGAAAGACAGAGTTTAGACATAAATATCTGTAATAATTAAATAATATGCTAGTGTTGACTGGGCTGATATTGTCAGCTTGGGCCAGTTGAAAGTTTCTCCCAGTGTGAAAATCTTGCTTTAAAGGAATAGTATTAATCAATTTATGTTTAGGAGGATGGTGAGCTTCTGAACCAATAAATCGAGGTTACTTTTGTTTTCTGTTGTGTTGCACTATTTTATTGATTGATTGCTTTTTCACAGAGAAAGTGAGACTGAGGTCTCCTCTTCAGTAGTATACAAGGGAACCAGGGACCAATCCTTTACAGTACTGAGCGGCCTCAATGGGATTTGAGGGTGTTCAGCACCTTTTAAGGTCAGATTCATAACTGGAAATAACTTTCATGCTGACATCCCTCATAGATGGGGTATGAGTCCCTGACAGTTACTTATAATATTTCACTGAACCCTTAAGCTAGCTATACCTTTTATCAGGGAATTTGTACTTTGTTCTCCTACCATATAGTTCAATGGCCTAAACCGTGGCCTTCAAATGAAGCGATAGTCCCAAACCAAGTCCCTGTGGTTGAACTTCCTAATTATTTAGGAAAATTCTGATCTGGATGTAAACTTTGTATGGTAGACCCTTCTCTTTTTCAAATAACCCCAGGCCATTGGATTGGAAATAAGAAAGTGCATGTTGGGTGATTTCTTTACTATTTCATTGTGAACAACCATCTGGCAGCCTGTCACTTAGCCTCTCCATATCTAAAAGAGCAACAGGCAACTGATATATTTGTCACTCACGTTTTATAGACAGTTGCTGAATGGCCAGTGGAGAGCAAGAAGACTGCTTCAGAACAGATTTGTTTATTCCTAAAGATTTGTTTTTCTTTAAAGAAATGAATAAGAAACTTTGTTTTCCATTCCCCGGGGAATAACCAAATGACAGACCCACAAATTACTTAGGCTTCTGGCTACCCTCCATCCATCCCTTCCATACAGTTATATTGCCATTTCCAGAAATACCATCTTCGAGAGACGCACTTAGAGGCTGTAATTTCACCATCAGCTATTTCAGCGCTGCTGTTTCACCTTCACTGTTTCACCATCAGCTCTTTCACGATCACATTATGGCATCTGCTATGTCAGCATCATCTGTTTCAGCATCAGCATTTAACCATCAGCTGTTACACCATCTGGCATCCCAGCATCAGCACTACAGCACTTCTAAAAAAAGCTTGTACCATCTTTCTTTTATCCTTTCTTCCACTTCTGTACCCCCCATTCCCTTGGGCAACATATTCCCCTATTCAGTCAATTGTCTTCCCCCCCACCAGGAAGAAAATAAATTTGCTTATAAAAGAAAAATATTGCAATGATCCACTCAATTCCACAAGGTGTATGTAACAGACTTGCTATTGTGCTTTGAACTGGTTTCCTCTGACACGTACTATCCCTACCTCTGGTTTCAAGGTCCTCCAGTGTGATCGTAAGTTGACTGCTGGTGACTGTTAAATGAGAAATGAAGTGTGGGTTCAGGACAGAATTTCCTTAGAGCGTATTGCCAGAGACCTTCGGCTTGCTTCTCCTCTCCTTGCCAACACGTCATCATTTACAGCTCTGCAGAGAGGGCATAAGATTTTAATTAGACGGTGAGCTTTTTGGGACAGGAACCCATTTCATTACGTGTACAGTGTCTAGAATAATGGGACCCTGGACTCTGAGTGAGGTCTTTAGGTACTGTCACATGGTAGATAACAAATTACAGCATTGAGTGTGTGTATGTGCTACACCTTTTGGAGATGCAGCAGTCCTAGACAATAAGCAGCCAACTTTGTGCCTTCCTGATTCTGGGCTATTAAGGAGGGCACCATCGCCTAAAGTGCAACCTAGGCAGCCAAAATTACCTTAGACCACCACCCAATGCCTATATGTAGCTCCTCCACCCAGAATATCTATGGAGCTATGTGCTGCAACCTTACCCCTGCCCATTCCTGACATGCCCATCCTTCCCTTAGAAATTCTCCCCTAAACTGGTTCTTTGTGCTGAGGGAATTTTCCCTTGGCCAACCAATGGACTTTTTCAGTTCCTTTACACAATCCCTCCCCACTGCGGTTTGTTGCCCATGTCACACGCACTTTGCACAGGTGTATGTGGCTCACATAATCAAGAAGACATTGGAGAATCAAGCCTTTTGTGTATACAAGAGAATCCAGGGGGCTCAGATAATTTGCTAGTTTCTATTGACTTTATCACACACCATCAATTTCTTCTGGTTGTGTAGGAATCTCACACACAAGTGGTGATGACCTGGGTCATTGCTGTCTGCTTTCTTGCTGGTAACTACAATGTATGTGGATGGTTTAAATTATGACTGAGTGAATCTGATTCCTGTTAAGCTTACAGCAATTATTTTTCAAATCCACACCACGCAAAGGGTGTCATTTTCTTTTACCTCACTGCAAAATTCGTCAAATGCAAATTTTGTCAGCTTCACTTTGGGTGTGAAATTTTCCCACACAGCTCCTGCTTATCTATAGAAAGCTGTAACTGGAAAGATACCTTTTTGAACAAAAATGCTGTGCGCAGGGGCTTACATGAGAGATGTAGGGCTCTTTGGAATAACAGATTAACAGGAGTGTTATAAGAGAGACATGAGAAGTCATACTTTCCTACTACTCAGCACTGATAAGGCCTCAGCTGGAGTATTATGCCCTATTCTGGACACCACACTTCAGGGAAAGATGTGGACAAACTGGAGAAAGCCCAGAAGAGAGCAAAAACATGATTAAAGGTCTAGGAAACATGACGGATGAGGAAAGATTGAAAAAAATGTGTTTGTATAGTCTCAAGAAGAGAGGACTAAACAGGGGCTTGATAATAGCCTTCAAATATATAAAGATTGTTATAAAGAAGAGGGTGATAAAATGTTCTCCTTAACCACTGAGGACAGTAGTCTGAAATTGCAGCAAGGGAAATTTAAATTAGACATTAGGGAAAACTTCCTATCAGGGTAGTTAAATATTGGAACAAATTATATTGAGAGATTGTGGAATCTCTGTCATTGGAAGTTTTTCAGGGTGGCCAAACACCTGTCAGGGATGGTCTAAATAATATATAGTCCTGCCTCAGTGGAGGGGACTAGACCAGAAGACCTATTAAGGACCCCTCCAGTCCTACATTTCCATGATTCCCATCACTGCCCATGGGTCTAGAAGTACAATTATAAGCAGTGGTTTTCTAATTTACATTATACTGAGGGAAAACGTAATTCTTTGGAGACCATTTAAGAGAAGAGCAGCTGAACTGAGACCATCCAAGAACCATTGAGCTGACAAAAAAAAAATCTCTAGATAAAAGGTCAATGTTAGCTGTCCTTTGATAATTGTAAGTTTCATGTGGTATTACGGTCACCACAGCCTAAAGGTGTTGCTATAGCTACCAGCACCAACAAGTCTAAAGGAGGGGTTAATCAATTAGAAAATATAAACTAGCTATCACTGTGACTGTAAGGATGGGAAAGAAAAAAAAAGCCATTATTTACAGAAAGTGTTAGATTAAGTAAGCTTGGCATGGAAATGTAGCACATAACACTCATTTGTGGGGTGGTATGATACTCTGTAAACAGGAGGTCTTTTTTTTTTAATGAAGGATGCATTTCTTCATTGTGTTTTTCTGTTATGACTATATTGGTGCAACTATGCCTGAAAGATTGCATCTACACTGCTTTGTTTATGCTGGCTTAAGTTACTTCCTATGTGAATCACTGCATAGCATTCTAAGCAGATGTCCCATGGTACAATGTTTGGCTACTAGATTCTGTCTGCATTCTGGGATTTTTCTCACCGCAGAATGTAGGATATCTGCTGGAACCTCTTGAAATTCTGGGACATGGGTCCAACTAATAAACTCCCAAATTCGTTTCCTAATACCCCACACTTCATATGGCTTTACTGATCCAACACCATTTTTAAATTGACATCAAGCAGCCTGGAGCAAACACTGCTGAGCATTGCTCTGAGCGCTATTTATATGAACAATGGGCAGGTAAATAATCCACATACACCTTTGCAAACTATCCTTACATTGGCGGATGATAACCTGCTGCATGTACAAAGAGGCAGAGAAAGGTTCTGTTTAAAACAAAATGGGCAACCAGGAAGATGTGCAGGCTAATGCTTCCCCCATTGATGAAGGTGTGGAAAAGAGGGACCACTTCTGATGGATCTCCATAAAATTCTGTTTTTTAATACCTGATAGTCAGTGCAAAGAGCACTAATAAATAAATAGAATTTTTCAGTAACTAGTTTGAACCCATTTTGCTGTAATGGAGTTAACAATACTAAGTGTCTGACTGACAATAGCTGCAGTCTTCTGTAAGTGGTGTAGCCACAAAATGCCATATAATCTGTATGCATTACAAAATATCCCTGTAGTCTGATTTGGGTAATTTACTTCATATTCCAGCATGTGCTTGAAAATATAATGGAAGCTAAATGCTGAGGTCACTGATCAAACTGTGATCCCAAATACTACGTCTATTGCCTTTTCTCTTTCTCTCTCTGTTGCTACAATAAACATGATTGTCATGCAATCTGTCTAGGTTTTCTTAAACCCCATGCTACTGCCATCTTGAGTGTCTGTGTGTCTGGAGGGAACATCCTCCACAGTCAACCGGGCAAGAGATCGAGCACCAAGCAACATGGGAGATGGTAGGGGAGCAACACATTTGTTCCAGGGTTGTGAGATTTCATATTTCAGGAAATAAATCCTTTTGAGATGACACCATTTTGAAAATGCTAGGTGTTGGGTAGTGGAGAGAGTGATGAAAGCTGAGTGGACTGAGAGAGGCATGTCCATCTGTTCATGTTCGTTCAACATGGCATCATGCATCTGGTAACCAAGACAAAGTTGTTTAAATTCCCCTATATAGGCAGTACTCAGCCAGTTTTTGTAACATAGTACAGAATACTTACTGGGTGATGTCCCCTCCACTGTTAAGCTAGCTCTCTCCCTGGCTCTCTGGTGTCATCTCTGGGGCTATCTCTAGCTGTGTTTTTGGCTTGAGTTAGGCATGCTAAAGAGATCTTGGCTGTGTGAGCAAATCTCTCCTTGCTTGGCTCCATGGCCAGCTGGGAGTCTTTCAAACTGTTCACAACCTAACTAGGTTCCATGAAGGCCTCCTTAGAAAATATCTGATTCAGTTCCTCAGAGCGTGCACATGTTCTAGGATTATCAAAGGCCTTTTTTTTTGCCCCTGATGCTTTTACTATTCTGCCAGAGTTCTTTGACTTTGGTGTATGACTGGGGCTGTGTCCAGATAGTGCTCCCTTGCATTTGCTCTGAAAGCTGCTTGTAGATTTTTGCATTCTGGTGACTTGTGTCAAGATGGGACTGCATCGGTTCCTCTCCCCAGTGGAAGTCCAAGACCTCCAGATGAGATCATGTACAAACCTGGGGCATGGTTACTGTAATGGACTGCAGGTATGTGAACTTGCCAAACTGGATTAGCAAAGGAGCACACCTGGCTGTGTGCCAGCATTTAAACAATGGAGTGACATCTGATCAAGGTGCCTTTGCAGCAGTGGAGGGCATACATGTAAATGGAGAGGCAGGTATAGGTGTGAAGCAATGCAATGTGGGATAGCAGTGGGACAGCAAAATGGGACAGCAAAATGGACAGCCTGAAGTGATACAGTTAATTTGAAATAGGAATGCATGCACATGGACCATATATTGGTATAAGTATTCCAAAACACAGTTACGTCATTTCCAAAGTGTATTAGTTAAAGCAGGACAAGATAATAAATAAATAAAAATAAAGAACTTTTGTGGCAGCTTACGCCAAAAAAGAAAGAAGTTTATGCCAAACCCCCTAAAGTTATACTAAAAAAGCTTTCCTATGTAGATAAGTCCTTGGAGACTCTGTGACATTCTTAACATGTGGAAGATAGAGGTCTTCTGTTTAAGTGCTTTCAGACCTTGTTTACTTAGTCAGTTTTGTCTAGGTACATTGCTATGAAACAGCCCACCTATCAGTGGGGAATCAGCAGAGGGAATACTTTGTTCGACTGAGATTTTATCAGAAGTTATTCTTCCTCTGTGAATAGAGCCTGATATTTGTAAGAATCTCCACAAGCGGTAACGGCTACAAATACTTTCTATTGTAACTTACCAAATTTCTCTTTCAGAAATGAATCCACAAGTGCATTCCAGCCAATATAATCTTTTACAGCCAATAGAATCTGATTCGGTACTATTAATCATTCTAGCCTTGTAAATGGCAGACAGCTCTCTTGCAAAGTAGGAAGTAATGCTTCCAGCTGTAACACTATTAACTGAATCCCTGGTAGCTATAACAGAAATTCATGATATACAGCTTAAGAGGTACCTGGAAATATAGTTGTTCCTTGATGAAGTCTGAGTTGTTCTTTGCTTTCAATATGCTAGAGGTATTGTTGAAAACATCTGAAACAAAGCTGGAGCAGTTGAAGCTTTTTGCAGTTTTTGTGCAAAGCTGGCCAAAGTTAGTCACTGCTGGGTTCATTTAACTTCTTTTTTTGTTAAGAAGGTAAACAACTTGTATGTTTTTACATTAAAAATTTGTGTCAACATTAATATCAAAGGACAAAGACAATGGCATTAGGGTCCATCACCAGCATTACCTGGATTGCATTTCACAAGTCGTATTTTGCAGCTAAATCTACTGTAAATGTCTCCCCTCATCAGCCGTACCCAGTCACTGGTCAACCAGGAGTCATTCTCCAGTCCAGTTTCACAATGTCCTTTTCTATTTGTGTGTTCTGTTGCCAATGTGCCTTTTCTGTTGTGTGTTCTGTTGTTGTGTTCTTCACCCTAAGAAATATGAGGAATATAGAGCGAAAACCTGGGAGACACCACATTTTAATTCTGTTTATTGCAAATGTTTTGGGCCATATTCTCATTTACACTAAAGATCTTTTAAACTGAGCTTGAAGTGAAAAGGAGCCCTAAAGTGTATGCAAGTAGAAACAAGAATCAGCCTCATGATTTTTCCTCTGGCCAACTAAATGATCTATGATATACCTACTTCCTGATACTTCAGAAAATGTACTGTGGCCTGTGATACTATTAAAACTTTTTTTCAATCTTTTACCTTTAAATTTCTAAGAACTCAGCCCGTGTCAGGAGATGGAAGCCATTTTATTCTCAGAGTCACTGCAGCCTGTTACAGAGGAAATAATCTTTGTGTTCTTTCATTGGCTATGTCAACACTAGAAAAGTTAAGTCGACTTTATTAAGTCAACTTCATAAGATCAACTTTAAGTCAACTTAACAAAGTCAACAACTTTTCTAGTGCAGACATAGCCCCTTGTTGACCTTATTAAGTCGACTTAATGCTTTAAGTCGACTTAATAAGGACAACATAGGTGCTAATCCCCATCCACACTGGCTTTAAGTCAATTTAAGGAGAAGACTTAAAGCTTAAGTTGACCTAAAAGGTGGTGTTATTAAGTTGACTTAAGGGAATGCTTAAGTCGACTTAATAAAAGCCCAGTGTGAACGCGGCTTTGTTTAAGTCAACTTAAGCCTCCTTAAACTGACCGAAATTGCCATTGTGGACACACCCATTGAGACTTTACTTTTTGTGTTCTTAATCTAAAGTAGGTTATTTTAGACTGAAAGCACTGTTTTACTCTTTGGTTACGGTAACTCAAGAAAATCTCATTTTTGGTGTTCTAATTGCAGAGATAAAAGGGAAAGCTTAAGGAGGTGACATTCAGGGTTAGAATATGGTGTAGACAGTGACAGTCTCTGGCCTTTATATGCCTGTAAAACTAGAATTATATTATTTACCTACCTGAAAGGGGCGTTTTGAGGTTCCATTAATAGCAGTTTGAGATGCTTGGACGGAAACTCTTGGAGAAGTGCAATTTACTAGCGCTCATTGTGTTTACTATGCTCTTGCCTTATTCAGTCAAGTAGAGAAGCGAGGCCGCTCCTCACAACTTGCTCTGCTGAGTAAGGCTGACCAAGATCTTGGCTCTAGATCTGGTGTAAAGTACAGTGCAGGAGGAGGTATCTGAAAAGCAATATCTGAGTTGCACTGTGCTCTACACCAGACCTATTCTGAAGATCTGGGTCACTCTCATTCACCGGCTAGAACAGGGGTCGGCAACCCAAAAAAGAAGAACCACCATTTTTTGAAATTCCTTCAGTAACCAAGTGTTTTGAGAGCTGCAATGAGTGTAGCCTCCTGGTGGAGGGTAGGGGAAGCTGGAAGAGGGGCCAGGGTGCCACCTGCAAGGTCCCCTGGTGGGAGAGGAGGGAGGAAGCTAGAACCAGGAGTGGGCCCTCAACAGGGTCCCTCAATGGTGGTGGGGAGCCTGGAGTGTGGCGTGGGCTGCCTGCAGGATACCCTGGTAGCAGGGGGAGCCCAGAGCCAGGAGCAGGCCACCCACAGAGTCCTCCAGTGGTGATGGGGAACTCAGAACCTAGAGCTGCAAGGGGGCAGCCAAAGAGCTACATGTGGCTCCTGAGTTGCAGGTTGCAGACCCCTGGACTGGAATGACTGGCCAGGCACAAGTGAGGAAGAAAGCAGCATTCTTCCAAGGACTGTGCTACATTTCTTCCCCTCAGAGTCTGAGAGGAGCATGGGAGGAAAGTATCAGAGAAATGATGCCTGCCTGGGAGGTGCAGTTTAAGCATCATCCCTTGCTCAGGGCAAACCCATTATTGAGCCCTGTAAGATTTGGTTACTGTAGATATAATATTGTATTCATGTTAAACAATAAGGCCCACACAGTATGAATGAAGTATTAGACCTGATACAGAACTCTTAGGGCTATTTATCCATGCCCCATATTCCTCCTGCTTCCTCCTTCCTTGGCTCACCTAACTCCCCGTTGCAATTCTGAAAGGCAACAAGCTGGTTTCTAATTTGAGAATCACACTTGCTTTGGACATTGGACGCTGATCCTGATTTCCCTCAGGAGACAGGAAGAGTACAAATATTACGATTTGAATTAAAGATAACTATTACCTTTCTTTATTGTTTCCAGTTAAAGAGATTTGCTACAGTTGCATGCGTACATGGATATGCTCTGAAAGAAACCAACTGATTCTATCAGAAGGTTACCTCCTGAGAGGTGTGAATTTCATAACAGCAATAAAACCGTTTGCCACAAAGAGCAAGAACTGTGATTTAAACCCAGACAAATGCTTACTCCTTTTCTGACTGCATTTTCCTTAGTTCTTTTTGACATATATAAATATCTTGCTTTGGAAAGAGAGACAGATTATTATTTTAAGATAAGAATAAACAAATTTATCGTAATTGAACTGCAACTGATGTAAATTAACTCTTTCTGTATGAAGAGAAGGGAGTGAAAGGGTTTCCATGGTAATTCCCGTCTTACCTTTTAGACAAAGGACAGCTTGGAATTGTAAAATTAAGCCCACTTCCCCCCTCCTTTCTCATACTTACGGAGAAACTTCTGCCTTAAACCATCACAGGGACTCATCTTCTCTCATAAATCCAATTTTTAAATCAATTTCTAGTGCAGATGTGCCTTGAGTAATTATTTTAGTAAGACAATCAAAGAGTTAATGAAAATACAATTCCTTATTTTAAACAGAATGGGCCATATTGTCCTCCCAGTTATCAGTGGGAATTGCATAAGTATAACTGAGAGATTAGACTCAATAGATTAATTATCCCTGATGCAGTGCTAGGAACTTAAGAATTGTAATAGGGATAAATTTGGCCCATTGTGAATTCAGTGCTTTCCCATCATTATGATTATTCGTGAAGAATGTTGCTATATCCTATTTCTGAATCCAACCATTGTGCTTCATTATGATTTTCTTTTGATTCTGTTACCATGTGAACAAAGAAATGCATGTAGCTGCAGCATGTGATTTCAGAATGTCAGTCACGGCGTGTTCTGTGCTGCATAGCTGATTGGTCAGATTCACAGTGTACTTTGGCAACTATTCAAAAAGTTGCATACATGTTTACGTCGAAAATTAATTGGGGATTAAAGTAACTAAGTAGTGGGTTAAGAAAAAATGTCCATCTGAAAGCCTATAGTTTTCACTGTGAAGACCTTCACTGTCAGACGAAATTTCATAATTATGGGTCAGGTCCGTAGTTGGTGTAAATTGGCATAACTTCAACTATTTTAATGGTCATTGACTTCAGTAGAGTTCTGCTGATTTACACCAGCTGCAGCTCTGACCCTGTATGTAGGGCTCCATTCTGCAAGGTTCAATGTGTGGATCTCTTATTGAAGTCAATGGGAATATCATGAACTGAAGTCTTATACAATTTACCCCTAAATGTGTGTGTAAATGTCAATGTAGATACTGAATAAATTCTGATAATTATTAATATGAATTCTGTTTGTAAGCTTCTTAAAGACACCAGGCCCAGATCCATGGCTGACTGAGGAGCACACAACAGAACTCATGATGCGGAGGTTCAAAGATGATTTTAAAATGTAATAGTTGCTTATTTTATTAACCCCCCCCCCCATATTTAGAGCTGATAGCACATCAGAATCATATAGCTGTGCAGAATTGAGTCGGATCCCCTCCATTCTCATGAATCATTAGTAAAACCATTGGCTATATTCAGATTCTAGAATCTTGATAATTGATGACCATGTGAGAGACAATAGAATCCAGGCTGAACTTCAGAACCGAGGTTGAAATTGCAGTGATTCCCATTACAAAAATCATCTCTTTGACTTTCAAAGTGAGCCAATTTGTCAGAGAATTTAAGAGGTAACAATTACGAAGGTCCAGAAAGTAATTCTTTTGATTATATCCAACAACTAGCAGCCTTTTTGAGTACATTCAACTTTTTTGGGCTGTTGTGTGCAACTTACTAAACAATTCCTGGTACTCTGGCATGCAATAATTCTCACATAAAATCTGGATTGTCTCTACTTCATTTTTTCCAAAGTCCTGGATTAAAGCACACAGGGAAACATTGTCCAAAACATTACAACAGCCTGGAATTATTCACTGCAAAATGAATTTATGGTAGTTAACAAAAGGAAGGAGGGAACTGTGTTTTTTCATTTTCCCTTGTTTTTTTGCCAGCAGGTATATTATTTTATTATCCACTCAGAAGTTCAACATTTGCTTGCATTGCTTGCTACACTAGAGAGAGCTAATTTCATGTAATCTGAACCAGGGAAATTACTTGCCCCAGTCTTTCTGATAATCTCATTCTGGGCTATGCAGGGTGTTCATTTCAGTCCCATTGCATGTCTGGTTTCCCTTTATACTCGATGAGGTCATCTGATCCTGATCCTCTGGGGGTATGGATACCCTTTTGATCCTTAAGTTCCTGCTGGGGGATTGGCAGGGGAACCCAGGCCCATGCATGCCACTGAGTTCCAACTCAGAGACTATAAAACAGGCTGGCGGAATTAAGTCTCCTCCTGCTGTGCCATGCACTCTTGTCTATCCCCCTTGGGCCTATAATTTCTCCAGCCTGTCAACCCAGTCATTTCTTCTGCGGGAGTTGTTTCCAAGCAGCTTCTCACCAGCTAGCAGGTAGAACTTTCCTGCTCCAGCCTGCTTGTTACTCTGGCAGCCACTTTGCTTCTCAGCATTTTTATTCTCCCAGTTGGCTGGCCAGCAGCTCCTGCATTACCTGGGTTGCCAGCAGAGGTGGCCTTTGGCTATTGGGGGTCCTACGTGAAGGCCCATTGTGGGGCCCCTCTATAGGGCCATTGCAGGGCCGCCCAGAGGCCCACAAGGGCCCCTCTCTGTGGCCCCAGCCCCCCCCTCCCAACACCAACTTCCCACCGCCCTGGCTCTCCCTCCTCCAGCCCCAGCTCCCTGCTGCTGGCCCCGGCCCCAGGGGCCAGCTCCTCCTCCTGCTGCCGACCGAGGCAGATGCAGATTTGGGGGTAGGCATAGCAGGCAATTGGGCCCCTTACTCCTTGGTCCCCTAGGCATGTGCCTGCTTCGCCTAACCCAAAAGCCGCCTCTGGTTGCCAGGCCAGTACGGGCTGTATACACACCATGGCACTTACTATGATTTCAGTAAAACCAATTATTCACAAAGTGTTTGTGAACTTTGTGGGGCTTGTTCAATTTCTATTACTTCTTTCCTGATCCATCTCTTCTGACCCTCATCACTCTAACACTAATAAGAAGTGATGCTGGCTTTTTGTTTAATCATGTAACACCCAAGAGTTACTGGACGTGCATATGCTGAAAATGACCTAGAGGAGAAGATTAGGTAGTGGTTTCATAGAATGGCCTCCCAGATACTCTGCAGAGTCCCAAGGGGAAAGAGAAAAAAAAGACATGGAAATATAAATGGACTCTAGTGCCCTTTGGATTACTTCTAAGATTCTTGTTTGGCATCAACGGTTTCTAAAACTGAGCCCTGTAGCTTGCTATGAATTACACCTAGCTCTCAGCCCAATTTAATTGCAACTCTGACATGATAGGACCATTCCCTGAAGAATTGAAGGAGGGCGAGGAGGAGAAAACATATTGCAGTCATTCATTCCACCACTGCCTAACAAGGATGAGTGGCTCTCTGATCTGTGGTAGAAAAAAGTTAACAGCTCAAAACACTATTGCAAAGAGCTATAAAACTAGTGGGATTGCACAATGCCCACAAAGGGCAAAAGAAGAAAAACTGCTTGGGTCTGTGAGCAGCCGTGAGAGATTTTTCGACGTATTTCTGCCTCAGGAAAATCAGATCTGGGATGGCTTCAGGATAGTTTTCTGAATAGCAGGGAGGAAATGACAAGGAGAGGAATGGGTTCAAGGGGCCTGATTAAAGTGATACGGGCCAGCACTGACATTTCAGTGAAGAAAGGACGGTCTTGTGATTAGAGTACTAGAGTATTAATCATGAGACCTGGGCTCAGTCCCAGCAATGCTACAGAGTCCTTATGCAACCTTGGAAAAGTCATTTAATATTAATTTGCCTCCCTTCACCATCTGTAAAATGAGAATAATAATAATAATAATAATGCCCCCACCCTTTGTCTCTCTTGTTCAAATCAGTTTGTAAGCCACAGGTAACAAATGGGGTGGATGGGTATGTAGGGTCGCATAGCTTGCACCCCTCACCCTCCAGATTTGCTGCTTGGCTTGTACTGAGCATGCTTAGTAACACTGCTGAAATGCTGTCCTCATGCTTCCCTCACTCTGCCCTCCATCCTCCCCCCACACTATTGGAAAGTATGGCTTGTCTCCGCTGTATGCTCTTCATGGAAGTGCCTCTTTCACACTATGTTTAGGTACATACAGATCCTAGCACAGTAGGATACCTGATCTCAGAAGGAATGTCTAGGCACTAATGTAATATAAATAATAGTAATTTTAATTAATTAAAAAAACCTCTCTGAAAATCCTGATAGTCTTCCTCTTAGCTCCTCATCTCCCAGTTTCCTTTGTCCCCACAGTTGCCCTCTCTCCCCCAGCTTCCTTCCTATTCTCCAAAGAAATCCTCACATTCCCATATTACTATATGGTCCCCTGCCTTGACCACAAATGGTGAATAGTGGGTACCTATTTTCTCTGAGCTCATGCTGGTTTCAAACTCATTGGAAACAAAGGGAGATGGGGGGAGGTGGGAGAGAGAGGTGGCTGTCTTTATTACTACAGCCTTATTTCTATGTTTAAATGGTTATGTCTTAAATGAGGGCTGCCTGGCTTCCGTGGAGCCGAGAACAATAGGGGATGGCTACCATTTTTAGTAAGGACACAAATCATGAAAATGATGTAACTTTTCTTGGTATCAGCGTAAGTAGTTCTAACAAATACACATAAAGCCATGACAGCTGTCAACTATTTAGTGGTCATGGCTTATTTAGAGGGTGTAATTATGTCTGCGAACTGGTAACCAGAGGCTGGAGTAGTTGTCACTGAACAAGGAACTTTACTAGAGTAATGGACACAGTATTACCCCTAAAACTACACTTGTCACTCCTGCCCCCTCCCCGCCGCTTAGTATAGAGCTTCTGCCTACTACTTTCCACATCCCCTCCTTGCCCCAGCTTCCTACTACAGATTTAAAGAAGAAGTTGCATAACCTTGCTGTTTCTGCTGGAATTTTCTGTCTGAATATATTACAGATATGGTGCATCACAGCACTACTGCAGAAGAAATCCTGGGAGATGCTCCAGAAATCAATCAAGCTACAATTAATTTTACAGGAACTTTCAGGGAAAAAAAAAATCTATTTTTACTGTACTTCACAAAGAGATACATATACTCAAAAAATCTTGTTTCACCTCAGACTCTTCTGTTACTGCAAAACACTGTACATCAGCAAGTGCTGAACTCAGACTAACTTCCCTGAAAATGTAATGAAATTAGACAAAAGTGAAGAAAGAGAGTTTAAACAGAAGTCCCATCTTTATTGAGAATAAAGAGATTGAGCTATATTCATAGTCATAATATCAGATTCTGCAATCTGGAATTAGAATTCCTTTTCTTGATTTAATATCAGTGACTGTCAAATTCTTGGCAGAGGAATTTGCAAAGTCCTAGTAAAATGTTTATTGTTGAACTAAGTCAGAGTGCATGCTCCACAGTAGATTATTTGACACACACAGTCAGCATTTCCAGGGTCTCCTCCTAATGTGACTCAACACTGCAACATAAATATTTCCAAAAAACAAACCCACAAACCAATATGAAGTCACATCACAAGCTGATTTATGCTTCAAGTCTGAGAGAGAAGGTCCACAATGAGAAGACAGTCTGACACTAACAGGTCAGAGACTTGGAGAAGAAAGGCAATTTCCCATTGGGTCATGCAAAATCCGAGGAAGGAAGAAAGCAGCTAATCAGTGATTTGAGAAGCATAGAAGTAAGAACCCACCTAGAGCAATGGTTTTCAAACCACAGATCCATACCCAATACTGGGTCATAGACCCTCAGTGCTCCTGCTGCCGCTGCCAAAAGACTGGAATGCATTGCTCAAAGATGTAATTGCTGGGTTACAGGCATAAATCATTTTTTTCAACTGGGTCCCAAGAAAAAAGTTTGAAAACCATTTACCTAGAGCAGGGGTGGACAAAATTGGCTCACAGCTAGGTGCCAGCAATTTTACTTTTGGTTGCCAGAGGGCACTTCTGTATTACATTTCTGCAGTGGAGCTAGGCAACAGGCTAATAAAACTGGTCACCATGGCGACCAGAAATATTGATTTGTCGAGACCTGATCTAGAGAGATGAAAGTTTTAAAGCTGGAAGAAGTCAGAGGGCTTGATTCTCCTCTCATATTTGTATAAATTCAGAACAAACCCTTTGAAGTTAATGGGCCAGATTCTGATTTCAGTTACACCACAAGTAACTATATAAATATCAGTGGAGATACTCTGGAGTTACACCGATGTAAATAAAGTTCAAATCTGTCCCAATGATGCTGCATGAGTGTGAATGGATAATCAGGCTCAGAGAAGGTGACTCCTACATTATTAGTTCTACTCAGGTGCTACAAAAGGTGTTGAGGAAAGATGGGTGCAGACTCTACATAATGAATGAGACAAATGTGAAACAGAAGCACTTCAGGGCTGGGCCAAGAAGAAACAAAGATGAGTCTAGAAGGCTATGTCTATACTTGTTAATTTAGGTCAAGTTAGCTAAGTTGACTTAATAAAGTCAACTTTAAGTTGACTTTGTTAAGTTGACTTAGCATGTCCACACCTAAATTTTAAGTCGACTTAGGGGAGAGCCCTACAAAATCGACCTAGAGCATCCACACTGGACGCCTAGGTCGACTTCTAGGGGCTAGGTGGACTGGGACAGGTCCACGGTGGCAGGGGGGCACCCCTTGCCAAGTGCCAGGGGGCTCTGTGTGGGGACTCAGAGTCGACTTAGGGCTACTCCACGTCTGCACTGGCTTAAGTCGACTTTAGAAAGTCGACTTAAGCCAAAAGTCGACTTAAAATGAGGTTTTATTAAGTCGACTTAATTTTCCTTAAGTTGACTTAAGCAGCTTGCTTAAGTCGACTTAAGGAAAGTGTAGTGTAGACACAGAGTAAATCAAGTCGACTTAAGCAAGCTGAAGTCGACTTAATTTACAAGTGTAGACGCACCCGAAGACAGGGAGGCGAAAGGGTTAAAGGCGTTACTTTTAAAACAACTAATGAGGACATGGTCCTCAGCAGAGCTCATAGCAAAATGACAAAGAGGCATGAACAGTTGCTTTCTGGGAATCCATCACAATGTTGTAGATCACAATAAAAAGAGGTTTGGGTTCACAGCTGGGGTCTTGAGCAAAGCTTCCATGGGAGACTGTGTTTTCTCTAAACCAGTTTGCCCATTCCCAGTAAGCAGCAATGTTTGGCCTTTGACACTGTTCAGGAATGAGCTGAAAAGAAAAGGTCAGCAGTCTTACTGGTGACAATACCATGCAAGGAAAAAGGGGATGCTCCTCTTAGGCAAGAACTGGCATTCATGCCTGGGAAGTACCAATTTAGCTTGAGGTTTTTATTCAATAGAATCAAGAAGTATGTGGGATACATTTGGCTTGGATCCCCAGCAGTAGAAAGGGACTAAGGAGGAGGTCATAAGGGTGGGAAATGGTTGATACAACTTCCCATCTGCTGCAGGAGCAGTAGGCAAGAAGCACAGCTTAAAAAATGGGCAGCACTGAATGGTCAGGGCATGATCAGGGTGGTTGGAGGATGATCTGACTGAACATATACCTTCTGCAGTTTCTGCCAGCAGAACCCCTACAGCATCTGTATGTCAGCTGATTTTTTTATACAGGACTTATCACCCTAGTAACTAGAGACTGTACTATCCTGTGGGCTCATGGCATAAATTAAAACTGCCTCTATCAGGCAGAAACCTGGAGTTAAATTAAGAGGGAGTGAAAAGCACAGTGCAACTCTCCTTCCTTTCTCTGGCTTGGGAAAGCAGTGCTTCCCTACTGCTCCCCTTCCTCCTTAGCTGATGCACTGAGAAATCCCCCTTTGTTCTGGAAGCTGCTCTGAGATGCTCCACTTATCAATTAGCAAGTGGAGCTTTGGGAGGAGGGAGAGAGAGAGATGGTGTGATGAGGTCTGCCCATGAAGTTTGCACCACTGCTGGGCACTGCAGTGGGGAGGCCGCATGTCCAAGTGGGTGGGCCCTGTCCCACCCCTGGCTATGCCCCTGCACATGTCTACTGATGAGGTGAAGCCTGTCTTAGTTGTGGAGATCTGGCAAGAGGAGAGATGTAACTCACACCTCCATTCACTAGCACTAGTCGGTCTATCCCCATATTTCATACATTGCGTTGGTCAAATAACTTTCCAGCATTTGGGTCAATTTTGTGCTGACTTAAACCCTGAACAATCCCACTGCTTTTAGGAAGGTTGAGGAGAATTTGTTTCTCTAACTATGTTTTGCAAACTTCAGCTGTAAGGAGCCATTGTTGTAATAGGCACTAAAGATATCCAACTTACCACCTTTTGGGGAATCAACTCTCTGTCTGCTAGATAGGAAAAATCCTTCTGGTGTATTATACCAGTCTCTTCATTTTCTTGTAGGCTGCCAGAGCAGCAGGGTTTTTTTGCAACACTATGGCAAGAACTATGACATTTCATGAGATTTGCCAGGCAAATCAGAACAGCCAACGATGCTGCAGATGCAGTCTTTGCTTGACTAGTGAGCCTGAAAGCCACATTGGTCCTTATCAAGTACAGTGAGATATGACTTTTACCTTTTCACTGCAACCATTTTCCTTAGATTATTTTTGTCATTTAGAGCATTAGTAATCTGTATGGGTAGGCGAGCACAGAAATGCTTCAGGTGGTACTATAAGGAGTGTCTGAGAGGTGTGACGAGGAAAACAGGCATTATGAGTATCTCAGAGCGATTACAAGGATGGAAGATGCAGTATTATAAGATGTATTTGGAAGGCAGGATGTGGAACAGATATATAGCATTATAAGGAGATAGTGACACAGTATTATTCTAAGGAGCATTGAGTACCAAAGGATGGAAGGTATTTGCAAGATATGGTAAGAAAGAAATATTTTAATGCATATGAGTGATATGACAAGGAAGGGAGCTATTTTTTTTTGACATTCCAGATCATAACTGCTGTAACTATCATAATTCACCATAAACAATTCAGGAATTAGCAGATATTTGGGGCGTGGCTAATTTCGGGATGATGAAACCATATAAAAGGCTCTTGGCAATTTAGGGATCGTGATTTATGAAGTTACTTGTGTTGTATGATTGAAAATGTCCTGCCTCAGGGACTAGTCCTATGAGGCGCTGAGCCCCTTCATTGAAGTCAATAGGGGCTGGATTTTCAGAGCTACTAAGCACTCACAACTGCAATGAAGTAAATGGGACCTGCTGGAGATCAGTGCTTCTGAGCTGTAGGAGTTGAAGGCATGCAGCACCTGGCAGGTTCAGGTTGCAAGTGTCACACTAGGGCTGTGATAAACATGTTTAATAAACTTCTCTCACCACCCTGAGCGTACACGTGCATATACACACTCTTCACAGCTAATCTGGAAAGGCACTATGCCCCTCCATCTTCTGAAGTTAAAATGTTAAACATGTAATGTATAGCTAGATGGCAATCAGAGAAGCAGTAATTATCACAGCAGGCCGGAAAACCCAAGCGTTACTGTGGAGGGGCAGAGTGGTAAAAAGGAAATACAGCATGCCTTGAATGCAATGCAATGATGGAGTGAACCTTCTTTTTAAAGTAGACCTGAATGGTTTTGGTTATTTTCTTCCTCCATTCTTTAATAACTAGCAAATGCGAACTGCTGTAGGCAGCATACCTATTTTAATATGTTCTCCATCCCCTCCTTTACAGACACCTTCACTCCTCTGTTGTATCCATTCTTCCCAGACCTTCAAGCAATCTGTCCTCCCTCCTTCTCTTCATTAACAATCTCTTTAAACACCGTCACCTCAGTCTTGCTCTGTGTTTGTCTAGTTTTCGGTACATGCTCTACAGGCCAGGGCACATATATAAATTTGTGATGCTGCAGAAGTATATCCTGATAATACTTATGATAATCATTAATAACTAATGCACATGTGCATCAGCAAAGAACCTGCCTCAGGCTTCTCTTGTCAATGCAAAATGTGGAATGCCTTTAAGACAACAACAGGAAATATATTCTACCACCATGTAAGTAATAGTGGCTGTAATTTGGTAAAAAAATCAGATATGCAGCAGGTGGTTAGGTACTGCAACCTGCACTATTTGCCATTTAGGGTATAGAAACTGAGTGGAACTTTCATGCTGAGCTTTTTAGTGGGAAAAGATGTACAATAAAACTTGATTTCTCAGTGTTGAAGTGATGTACATTTTTCATACCTACTGACTGCCAACTAGGTGCAAGTTGCACTGCTCTACCCATTACACTGATTTTCTTTCAATACAAAATTTATACCCCCATTTATGCCTCCACCAGATTTGGCCCAGAAGTTCTATGTCAGTGGCACCTGTTTACATCAAGGACCAAATCTTGGCTATATTACATTGGGGCAACCTCAGGTCTGGAGAGGGTAGATTCTCTTCCACTAGACTGTTAACCAAGCTCCTCTGAAGAAGTTTAGCTATTTAAGGCTAAGACACCAGCCTAGGAAGAATGAGAAAGCAGGGCAGTAGATGATGGCTATGTGTGGTGGATATACAAGTGGCCTAAGAGGGGAGAGTACATGGGGTGGGTTCTGAGTTATTACAGAGAATTGTTTCTTGGGTAACTGGCTGTTGAGACTTGCCCACATGCTCAGGTTTAACTGATAGCCATATTTGGGGTTGGGAAGGAATTTTCCCGCAGGGCTCATTGGCCTGGGATCTGTGGGTTTTTCGCCTTCCTCTGTAGCACAGGGCATGGTTCACCTACCGGTGAATTCTCTGTATCTTAACGTCCTTAAATCATGATTTAAGGAGATAAATAACTCAGACATAGGTTGGTGGCCTATTGCTGGAGTGGGTGAGTGAGGTCTTGAGGCCTGCATTTTGCAGGAGGTCAGACTAGATGATCATACTGGTCCCTTCTGACCTTAAAGTCTATGAGTCTATGAGAACCCGGAATTGTTTTGCTCATTATAAATAGTTATGTTTTTGAAGCAAACATTAGAAGTCTCCACAGTGTTATGAGCTGGAAATCCTGATTGTTACTCAATAACCGTGTCATATTGTCTGCTTTGTGAACTGCCTCTCTTTCTGGAATGCAATCTCCTTGAACCTTCTCCTGCCAAAATGGATGGTTCTAAGAGAGAGCATGCAGCAGCCTGGATATAGAGAAATAACTGCTGTCCATTGTATGAGATTCTCTTAACCAATGCCAAACTAGACAACTCAAGTATGTCCTGAATCAAAAGTCTTTTGTAGTGACCTATTCTTAGCAAATGTTGCCTCTAGGTGGATATAAAGAAGAGCCTTGCTTGATATGGATTCCATAGGTGTTATTAAGAAGTGCTATTGGGCTAGTGTCATAATATTTACTAATTACAGTATTGACAAGGGATGAGTTAGAAAGATCATAAGACCACTTCAGCCATCAACACGCATTAGAATCACTCATTGATTCATTGGGATGGGTAGAGCAAAAATGTATGTGAAGTATCTGATCCAGCTACTTACCTAGAAGTAAATGCCATTCAGTAAATGAATGACTATCCTTGTGAGTTTGTCATATGTTGAGACAGTTACGTTTTCATGATATTTTAAATTCTGTGGTTCCTGGAGTAAAATCACAACATTGGCTAATCTGCAAAGTGATCTCATCCTGGATTGCTATTTGGTGGCATTTGATCTTGAAGAAGATGGACTTTTTCAAGATAGTACTATGCCTGATTGACCCACTGCAATAAATCTATGTCTTTGTACTTTTAAGGTCTCTGCCTCTCCATTAATGGAACTTTTGAGAATCCCTCTCTGAGCGCATACAGGCAAAATCAGAACCAAGAGAGCAGTTAGTTTGCAGGTGTTGTGCTTTTCCTAGATTTTTTTTTTTCAGTTTTCCTCGCCATGCTTGTATATCATTAGCCCAAACTATGATGGGTAGCTGTACAATTTGAGCTACATTTTCTATAGTTGCATCAGCTCAGTCTCTTTTCTCTCTAAGCGCAGGTTCACTATAAGGAATTTGACAGCCTTTATGTTTAACTAAATTTTTAGTCTGATAATCATGATTAACTCTCCTCTACAGAAAAGTGCTATTTTAATAGACTGAGCAGTTTTAAGAAAATCCTTTTCTTTTCTTTTTTGAAGTCTTTTCTACATGGCAAAATTAAGATTTTGTAACTAAAGTTTAGATTCAGCATGCCCAGTTCTTCTATAGACACTTCGCAATATTTTTGAAGGTTTCCAATGACTCTATTTATTCTAAAAATGTTTTAGAAGCTACAATCAGACCAACATAACAGAAACCATGTCATTTATGCAGTCCTTACACTCTTTTGACCTATGATTTTTTCTCTTAAATAAAAGATTTAAAAAAAAAAATACTTTGTTAAGTAGACGAAAATTTCCAAGGCTTAGGTACTGGATCTGTCTTAGCTATAAACCATCAACATCAAAGTAGTTAATTGAGAGTTATGATCATGTATTAAAACATTAATCAACTGGAAACCATGTCCACAATATTTATATGAAAAAAAGCCATAATAATAATATCGTTTGTTTTTCATACAAGGGTCTCAAAGAGCTTTACAAATATTAATGTGTTAAATCTTGCAAACCACCATCTTGCCTTCCCCCATGCTCATTCAGTATATAAGCTTTGCCCCTACTTTACAGATGGAGGAAATAGGACACTGAGGCTATGTCTACACTTGCAAGTTAGTTTGAATTAAGGAAGCTTAATCTGAACTAACTTAAGCCTTGGCCACACTAGGCTTTCACTAGTTCGAATTCAGGGTTTCCTTAATTCGAACTAATAAATTCGATTGCTTAGTTCGAACTAACCCTTAATTCGAAATAGTTAGTTCGAATTAAGTCAATGTGGCCATATTAGTTCGAACTAACTGCTTAGTTCAAACTAATTGACAGATTGACCTTCATGCAACTGACTAATTCAAACTAATCAAGTGCCCTGCATGGCCATGGCTAGTTCGAAGTAGCATTCTAGTGGGGCCACGCTAGTTCAAATTAAGTTAATTCAAACTAACTAAAATTAGTTTGAATTAGTTAGTTTGAATTAACTAATTCGAACTAGCTTTTGTAAGTGTAGACATAGCCTGAGACTTCCCAGTGACTTGCTGAATATCCCACAAGAAGTCTGAGGAAAAGCAGGGAATAGAATTCAAGAGTTCTGAGCCTAAGAGAACACATAAATTTCCCCACTATTTTGTAGTGTGTCGGAAGAAAACCAAACAGCTCAAGGTTGCACCTTTTTTCCTTCAAGGTACCTGAAGAAGTGGGATTTTCTCCCATGAAAGCTCATGCGATAAATAAATTTGTTAGTCTTTAAAAGTGCCACAGGACTCCTTGTTTGTTTTGCTGAACTAGACTAACATGATTACCCCTATGGCCCTTGAAAATGTGGGTTGGAATCTAGGTGTCAGATTTTAGGAGCCCATATTGAATCACTCTGATGTCAATTGCTTCAGACAAGGCACAGCCAAACTTGTGAAGGAAGCCAGATCTGATGTTTATGTTGTCTGATCTACCAAGAAAGCCAGACCTCTTCTGTTTACAAGTGAAAAATTTGGACATAACAAAAAAGGAAAAAAAAATCTGGTGTGGGGGTGGCAGGCAGAAGTCACTGCAGATGGAAGTCCCCACCCAGCCATTACTCACAGCAACTAGATGCTTAACCAAAATCCTGAGAATAATCTAATCCCTATATTACATCCATCTGTGACCCTAACAGTTTCTTAATAGCTATGCAGGAAGTCCAAGAAAGAAAAAGCACAACGAAAAAAGTTAAAAGCATGTAGGATTAACGCATTTCCAGTCTTTGTTGTATATACTGATGTTATGCCAACAGTATTAAAGAAGAGATAGAGTTTAGTGAAAAATCTCGAAGTGCCCTAGAACTCCATATCTTTATCAATAGTCTTGCAGGGTATTTTGTTGGTTGGTTTTACAGGAAACCTTATAGAAAGTTAACGGAAGAGGATCCAGGTGAATTGGTTGCATAGAGGCTGTTTTCTTTTGTCATGGCACTAAACTTTGTTTCAACTCATAGGCAGAGTCACAGCATAGTCTAGTCCATTGAGGCATATAGTAAAAAAATGAATAATCAGCAGTGGTCTGTCATCTTTCAAAAAAAAAATCTTAAACACTGGGAGGGAGGGAATGTATCAAGAGAGAGGGGGGCACTTACCCAACCAGAATCTACAACTAGGTCCTATGTGGGGCTGACATGCTACAGAAACTCACCTTCCAATAGAGGGAGGGAGATTTCTGGTTACCGATTTTCCCTGAGAAATTACATTCCTGCATGAACAGTGTAAGATAATCACACTGGAACTGGATCAGTGGAGAAGTGTGAAAAATATGCCAGCATTCAAGCATCCATTTGAGAACAAGCATTTACCAGTCTTGGGAGTGAGAGAATAAGTAAGTGTATAATTCAACATTTCCTTTTGATCTGTAAACTAGTTTTTTCTTCAGAGTTAATTTGCTTAAAAATGCACAAAGGGGGAGGGCAAAGAAAAAAGTAAATGTGCTAAAATGTTTGAAGAAATTCAAATGTTCGCGAGGAAGTGTGTTTGTTATTCCATGCAGCAAGAGCATCAGTATTTGCTCTGCCTAGTTGGGTGCATAAATTCAATGCCAAAAAGGATTTTAATACAGTGTTGGATTTGAGACTGAAACTCAAAAACTTGAGTATTTGTCTTCAATAAAGAAATCTGGTTCAGGCGAGGGACATCATTGTAATTATATTTTGCAAACCTTTTTAGATATCTGCTCTGCAATGGGGCAAAGCAGGCAAAAATTGGTGCAGATGAATCCAGTAAATAAATTACTGGTGATTTACTTTAGTGTAACCACAGCAATGTAGTCATACTAGTATAGATTTCTTTAATGAAGACAAGGCCTTGAAGAAATGTACAGGAACTCCCTGCCCCATGGTACATATGCGTTGTGAAACAATCTTTAATTACATAGTTGCTTAACTCTAGGCAATTACATTATGTATGATGAAGAGAAAGGTGTCTGAAGCAATAAGGTTAAATATAGTTCTTTGGGCTAGATTGTCCCTTAAACAGTTAGCAATGCTTTTACAGGACTGCTTAGGCACTTCCCAGGAGAACAGTGGGTTACTCCGCCCCACTCAATTGCCACTTACTGGGGTTAACATCAAGAGAAGAAACAAATGCTTAGCTTCATATCTGGGGTGAGGTGGGTCCCACCTCAGCTGTCAGTCAGTTCCAGAGAGAGTGAATGAGCTGTGCAACCTAAAGAAAAACTTTTGGGAGGCATCTAGGCATAGGCAGTCTTAGTGGGCGGGCAGGAGGGGCATTTGCCCAGTGCCCCAGGGGAAAAAAAAGACTCCAGCGCCATGGGCACCAGGCCAGCAGGGGCCCCCAGCAAGGCCGGCAGGGGCTGGCGGGCCTGTGGCAGGGCTGGCATGGGCCCCGGGAAAGCGGGTTCGGGGGGAGGCTGGTTGGGGCCCTAGCAAGCCTGGCAGGAAGCTGGGGGGGGCCTCCAGCAGGCCTGGTAATGAGGCTGGGGGGGCTGACAGGGTCATGGTGGGGGGGAGTGGCTGAGAGGGTGGGAAAACTCAAGGATGGGGCCCCCATATGATATGGGGGCCCCATGCTTGATTTTTGCCCAGGGCCCCAGAATCCCTAAGACCGTCCCTGCATCAAGGATGTCAGTCAGTATGTGATGGAGAGAGGGGTCCTGACATCAAACTGACTATTTCCCACCATGGTAACCCTGTGCAAAGAAGGACAAGGATGTTTCTAATTTATAATTAACTATCTGTATTACATTAGCTGGTAAGCGCCCTAAGAAGGGATCATTGTAACAGGACCTGTAGATACATACAGATATAATGGAAAAATAGTTCTTTGATCAAAGAGCTTAAGTCTAGATAAAACTTGCCCTCCTTTTCCTTACTTGCAAGGTATATTTGCATATTTTGTTTCTATGACAAAGTCTAGAGATATGCTCTGCCACTTAGGAACAAAAAGGACTGAAGAAACTCCATGACTTCAGCAGAGAGGAGAGCACCTGGGATATTACACAGAGCCACTTTGCTACAAAAATGAGGAAATCAGTGTCCAGACTGCAGGCAGCTGCATTCCTTCCAATAGTGAACCAAATCTCTTCCTCCCCTAACTCATCAGCGATGGGGTCACTCCTGACCACCTAAGGATCACATAGCATAGTTTACACCATCTATTGGGGTCCACACACCCCATACCACTGTATAAATTGGATTCAGGACTTAGCCCATTGTCTGTAAAGTCAAAAAGTACATTGACATCCATGCGAGCTAAAGGTGCTATAGAAAACCAAGATCTCAATCACTTCTTCATTCATCATGTTATCTTTCAAATTAAATGCACATCATTTTCAAAAACAAACATGCATGCATCATATCCATTGCTTCCCTTCTTGACGGGGCTCCAATCATCCCTCCCCATGCCATAGACCAATGTGTATAGCATAGAAAGAAGCATTCTAACCGTAAAACCAGCATTAACATGTCCCCAGTGTACTGTTCCTGGGACAGGAATCATGGGAATGTGATGCTGGGTGGCAGAACTGGAGCAGCCACACTGAAACTCAGGGAGCATGTGCAGTGCTCAATTTTTACTGAAAAGGATGGTGGGGTTTAAACAATGTTTTTATTTTTATAAACAATGTAACAAGCCCAGAGGTGTCAGGGCTATGAACTGCCAAGCCCTGGCACAGATTAAGCACTGAACATGTCCTAGATGCTAATCTTTGCCTTGCAATGCCCCCTTGGTAAACTTTGCTGCAAAGAACTCACGGACTCAACAGCTGGTAGGAGACTGGGGTACAAATATATTGTACTACATGGTTCCTCTTTTTCTACTAGGGATATGTGTAAATTGAACGCTTTATCCCAATACCCCTAAACTTTGTGGAAGGGGTGGTTTGAATGAAAAACCCGAATTCTAACTATACAAAAGACCACTCTCTTTATAAGAGGCTAAAGTAAAACCACTGAACAAATCATGAAAATGTTTGGATTGTTAAAGTCTGGATCCAAATTCTGTGACTTGGTCAAATTTTGATGTGGCATCTGTCCATCTTGAATGTTGAGGCTGGTAAAAGCACCAAAGTGGTTCATTTATTGTGGGTCACACTGCAGCATCTGAGTAGCTCAGAAAAAAATCCAATTCTGGAGCGACAGTTCTTGCCACAGATAAAGAAGCCAACACACTAGTAGGGTGTAAGTCCTTCTGCGCTTTCCTCTTTTCATTCTTTTATCATCCACATCTCTTCAGCCTCTTTTACTCCATGGTGCAAAAGAGTCTTCCAATGCAGACTGTTACTTGCCTTATTGTCCCAGCTTACAGTGTGGATTCTGAAAGTTTTCAAGTCCCTTTTGCAAATGTCCTTGAACCTGAGCCTGGAGTAGCCCAGTGACCTGAAGCACCTGGAAGTTCTCCATAAAGGAGATCTTCTGGCATGCATCCATCAACCTTGTGCTACAGATGACCAAGACAAGGAGATGTCAGTGTTTGAGAAGAGTGATTACTTTTAGCAATTTCACTTTTTCAAACATTTTGGAGTCAGGAACTTTGGTTTCCCACTTGTAAATTACAACCAAAAAAAAAGAAAAAAGAAAAAAAACGAAAGTTCTGTACTGTGATAAATAAGGCCAAATTGCTGATGAATATAAAGAATTAACAATAACTTATTTTCCTAATGCTTTGCCTCATTTACAAATGTTGTAAAAGCCCATTAGGTACATTAAAAAAAGCACGTCAAGTAAAAATTAAAGCCTCTACAGGAAACACAGTAAAATATTTAAACTATAATGATGACTCATTAATGTAATGCTCATTTTTAAAGATTAAAATTCACAGGGATTGTCACAGCTCTTGTCTTAAGCAGATGAGGTTTTTGTAATAGTTATTTGTGCTCTATTTTCATAAATACTTATAATTATATTTTCAAACTTTTCCCTCTTTTGCTTTATTAAATACATTAAACTTCTTAGAAGTATTTTTGCCATATGTGCAAGATTGTCATTTTACAATCTGCCCTGTGCACGGGGCAGCACGTTGCTGCACTGTCTCACCCACAAGCAGGATAGCAAATTGTGACTCTGATTGTTATAAACTGCCACCCAGTATTCTGCTACACCTGCCTTGCACCTGCCAGAGTATACAAACCCATCACCTCAATTGGCATACTCTGCAAAAATATAAATCTCTGCGTATGTTTAAGCCATTGTGCACACAGTCTATTTCTGACAGATATGTACAGGTCCTCTGTCAGTGGCCTGTCCTAGAAACTGCTCAGAGAGTTGAAGGTATAATATGATAACCCATTGCAATTCACGTCAGATCTTATTATGTCTTGCAACCTTAACAGGGTTGAGCTCAGTCAATGCTTGACTATGAGGCCTCCACAGGGAACCAAAGTAGCATTCATCATTCTGAGTCCATACAGAATTATTTCCACAATATGTGTGTGAGAAAGCACAGTGCTGAGGCTTTCAAATGAGAAATGAAAGTCTGGCTCATGACTTTTGAGAGACCTTAGGATTCCTTTTAACTTGTTGCAGTAATAAGGATACTAGTTCAGAGAATTATTCTATAGCTGGCTGAAATTTTTCAGATGAAACATTTTTGGCTGAAAAATGCCTATTTGGATCAACAGAAATATTTAGTGATTTTGTGTTGAATTAACTGAATTATTTCAGTTGAAAAAAAAAAAAAAGAATGGATTTAAAAAAAAACCCAACAAAACTTCCCCAAAATCAGAAATTTTCATTTCAACATTTTACACAGGAAACATGATTTTAATTTAAAAACTACTTTTCATGCAGAATTTTACTTTTGTTTTATTTTAAAAAGGTTAAACACTCCAGCAAACAAGATGAAATGTTTCAAATAGGGTCAAATGAAACTTTTTTTGACTCAATTTTTTTCTTTTTTCCCATTTTTGGAAAGAAAAAATAAAAATGTGTTTTGAGTCAATCTAAAATGAAAATGTTTTCAGCTTTTGGTTCAGCAACCGAACCAATAGGTTATTTGCATAAGTCTAGTAATTACTAGAGATGAATGAAATTGGTGACAATATTGATTGGAGGAAGTGAGTGAAAAATAACCCGTCAATCAGTTTCATATCATTCTGCACTATCCTCCCTTTTCTCATTAAAACAAAAACAAGAGAGTGAACATTTTTTGTAGTGAAGCACAGACAAATATAAAAGTCCCAATATATGAAAACATTTCTCCTAGAGCAGTAATGGGCATTTGAAGATCACATGATTTATATAGGAATGGGCACAGGGGCTGGGAGCCAAGCCTTTCTGAATGCTATTCCCACCTTCGCCACTGCCTAGCGTTAAAAACGCATTGAACATATGTTGCACTTTTCAACCTTTGTTAAGGTCCCATTCAGCAAAGCATTGAACTGCAATGAGTCATGTGCTGAAATCCAAATCAGGGCCTAAATCAGGGTTCTCAGCACCTTTAATCACACATGAAAATACCTCTTTTGGAGATGGGAGAGCTAAAGTAATTTATGAAAGTCAAATAGCAAACTATCGTTAGAACAGGGATCGAAGTATCATCCGACCCAGATCTCCTGAATTCTATATCTAATACTCTCAGGACTTGAATACAAGGAGGGCTTAAGTCTGCAGTTTTTTTTGCTGTGTGACAGAAAACATGCATTTTGCAAGCTGCAGCAAGAGTTTGCACTTGTTCAGTGCACAGCATGGTGTACACACTTGGAAGCAGTTTGAAGCTGACTGGGGATGTGGGTAAAAGAAGAATATCCCCTGCTCCTTTGACTCGCTGCTGAGCAATGTGCATTCTAGGATTTTTCTCACTGTGCTTTGTGGGACAAAGCAGAAGCTAGGGTAGTTAAATTTCTTTTAAAATCCCATGATTCTTCTGCCTTCACCTCAAACTTCCTTCCTGAGCGTGCAGTAGCATTTTCAAATTGCTGTCTGGCAGCATGGACCTAATAATGCTTGGTGCCAATACGCTGGCAAACTGTAATACGCAGAGGCTGCTGGGCTGTGTATTTCAGCACTCAAAGCCAGATAAATTTGGCTCTGGACTTGGTCAGCTGCAGCACTGAGCAGATGATGTGGCGGCAGCAGCAGCTCCTACAACAGCAGGAAGGATTTCATGGCAGAGGAACTGGGACACAACAAGGAAGAAGAGATACATATTGAACAACTAATAGTAGAAGGCCAGTTTCTGGAGCAACTTCAGAGCATGAATGACTGTTTCTAGTCTTGGGAAACCAGCCTGGCTTGGTGGGAAAGGATTGCTCTGCAGATGACCAGCAGTGATGAGTGAATTTCAGCATGAGGAAGGCAACCTTTCTGAAAATATGTGCTGAACAACTTCAAATCTACAACAGCAACAGACCAACACATGGTTCCACAGCCATGGACGGCAGGTTGCAAGTGCCCCCAAATATTACTGGTCTGTTGAGCATGGGCGATTGAGGATTGTGGCTGTTGTTGTGTAGTGTGTGATGCCATGCAAAAAGTACGTTTGCACTGGGTTATAAAGCTTTGTAATGCTTAGGAGGCTTGGTTAGATTGGAACACTTGGCATTCCCAAGTGTTTTGGGGCAATTGATGGTTTTCATGTGCCTGTTATTTGCTTCCTCTGCCTTCAGGGCTCAGAATTCATAAACAGAAAGGAGGTATCTCTCCATGGTGCTCCTGGAGTTGGTAGACCACATTGGCAGGTTTATGGATGTAAATGCGGAGTGGTCTGGAATGGTCCATGATGCCAGGTTCTCTCAAAATTCCACTCTATTTAAATTAATAGAGAAAGGAATGCTTGTCCCCGGGGAATATTGCGGTGTTGACATTGCTCTAGTTATTTTGGGAGACCTGTCCTGCCCTTTGCCTCCCTGTTAATGAAGCCATTTACAGGCCACTGAAAGAGAAAGAAGGAGCTTTTTCTTTAATAGCAAAATGACAGTGGAGTGTCAAACACTGTGCCGTTTGAAAGGGAGCTGGTGTTATTTGTGGAATAGGTAGTAAGCAGCAGAAAAAAAACATCCCAAAGATTATGCCAGCATGTTGGACGTCATCCAGTATTTATGGGAGTAAGGGAGAAAACAATTGCGATGGATGGGAGGCTGAAGTGCAGAGACTTGCTCAGCGGTTTGAATAGCAGCAAGAAGTCCAATACAAATTGCAGATAGCTAGGGCAATAGTGTCAGGGATGAATAGTGGTCTTATTTTGTACCTCAGACCTGAAACTGCTCCTGTAAATCCACCTATTGCACACAGCAGGTTGGTGTTTTTTAGAACTACTGTGTATTAAACCTCCCAATGTAGACAAGCCCTAAGTAACTATGCTCCGTCTTGTCACTTAATCATCTGTCTCAGTTTCTCCCTTTGTAACATTGGGATACATATATACAGTAGCTGCCTATATGTAGCTATAGATCTGTTAAGTCCAATTCTTCTCTCATTTGCACTACATAAATAAAGGAAAACATTAGTGTAAATCGAAGGAAAATTAGGGCCTCGAAGGTCTGAATATATTTAGATTTTGCCTGTGGCCCTGTAGCTTTTGTTTCTAGTCAATCATACTTTTAGGTTCTCTTGGGTGGGAAATACTTCAAGGGGAATGTTTAAATAAATAAATAAATAAACTAACCATACACAAAACATTTTTACAGAAATGTTAAAAAATGCAAGAAATCAGTTCTGTTAATATTGGGGTTTTTAACTCTGTCTCTCCTGGTTTAAAACAAAACCAAACCCAACTCCCTTCCCCCCATATTCTTTGGCTCCTAAAATATCTGTGAAAATTCCTTAAATATTTGACTGGAAAATTAGAGATTTCTTGTTCTTTTGCATTTGAGCCACAGATGAAGACACCAGATGGCAACTTCCTATCAGAACCACTTTGAATTTTCGGAGGACAGTAAAAGGAGAATGTTGGATTTCAGGTAGAGCTGGGCACATTTTTCCCTTAATTGGCAATTTTGAAAAAGCAAATTTATTCTGTTTGAACTGACAATTACTCATTTTATTTTATTTTTGTCAAATTGAATAGCTTTTTTTATTATTATTATTTTGGGTCAAATGGAACATTTCATTTAACTCAAAGTGCAATGTTCCATATTAATTTTGAACATTTTAAACTGTTTTTAATTTTTAAAAGGTAATATTAAAGGAAACTTTAAAATAAAAAGATTGATTTGAAAAATTGAAATGGTTCATTTATAAAATTTCAGAAAGTAAAATCACTAAATTTTTAAAGGGTTTTTTCCCCTATTGAAACAATTTGACAAAATTGACATGAATCTGTGAAATCCTCCTGAGTTGCTAAATCTGCATTGCCTCCTTCACCTCTCCTGCCCAGTTTTGGTTGAAAATTTCCACCCAGTTCTAATTTTGATTTTCAAATCACTCAGACAACAAATTGGATGGATGCTTCTAAGATCCAAAATGGAAGTGGCTTCTCTGTTTTCTGGTCCTGGGTTGGATGAGTGATAACTGGATGCCTTTTTGGAAAGGGATGCTTTAGCCAAACACAAGTTATTGAGCTCAGTAACTGGGTGAAATTCTATGGCCTGTGTTATATAGAAAATCAGACTAGATGACCTCATGGTCCCTTTACCTTAAAGTCTATGAATCTAATGAACTTATGATTTTATTATTGTGAGATTTCAACTCAAGATGTCAGAAATGTTACGAGATCAGCTGATCTCATAAGAACTCTACCATTTCAAGTTGAAATCTCATGAGATAACCTCATCAGATTTTGCATGGATGAAAAGCCAAATTTGAGCTATATTTCTTAATCTGAAAGACACACTGGAAACCATGACCTCTTGGATCCATCTACAGTTTGAACTGATTGCTTAACTTTGCTTTCTACAGCTTGTTAATTTGTTGCATTGACTTGAGGTGTATAGAAAGTAATGACAGAGGAGAGAGAGGAAGAAGAAAGTGAGTAAGAGAGAATGCCGAGAGTGAGACCTTGAGGCCTGTCTCACAGTTCCACATAAAAAAAAATTGTATGCCATCTGCAGAAGTCCAGTAGCCTATTTGGCACCAATCCTCTTCTCCAGTTTTTGACATCAAGCATGAGACCATTATAGTTTCCCTGACTCCTGGACTACACCACCTCTTGCTTTTCTAATTCACTGTGGCTTAATGTAATTTATTCAACCTAGCCCGTACTGCACACATACACTTGCTGTTAATTTAGTCTGCTTCATTAGTAGCAGTTTTATAAACATGAGTTGAAATAAAAAAGGAAAGTCAAAGAGGGCCGTTGTTGCTGGAAACGAATTGTGAGCGGTGCTCACTGCAAAGAAATTTTGTAAATGCTGTACAGGTTAGATAAATGTGTAGAATGTTCTTCTGAAGTTTAGACGAGAAAATGATGATGGCCACAGAGAAATTGTACAATGTTCTGTTCTGATTGCCAGCTGCTTTTAAGCATTGTGTCTGATGCCACAACTGTGGAACAGCTCCCAATAGTATTTGGTACCTAAGCTAAAACTGCATAGGACCTCCATGTAAAATGGGCTTTATTTTAAAAAAGAAAGAAAGAAAGAAAGAAACAGGGAGAATATAAATGCACATTGTCCTACCCTTTTTAAAATTAGTATTTCATAAGACATAATAATAGGTATGGCTGCAAATTAACCAAGAGTTTCCTCTGCTGCCATCACTCTCTGCCCCAACCCTGCCAGCTATTTGTCCTTGGCAGTCATTTGGTATGTTTTACGCTTGCCTAAAAACCTGAACTGGGACCCCTGAGGCTGCTCCCTATTCAGCTTTCTGGGTAAAAGATAGCAGCTCAATTGCTTGTGGACGAAGGGGAATTGTGGTGATTTCCTTTGAGGTTTGGAGGCTTGAGAAAATGCTCACTTAATTAAAGCAGAAGGGAAACTGTTTTACAGTCTCTGACACTGGGCGTCTGTGAAGATTTTGTCACAAAAGATGTCTCTTTTTAGCAACATGGTCTCCTTTCCACCAACATAAGGCTTAGTTTAATTTAAAATACAATTTAAAGTTTTATACATGGTGAGAATTCTCTCTGTCAGAACGCTCGGCTGAACACAATGGATGCAACTTTCTTTCAAGCATGCTGTGCTGCTTTGGAGAAATGCAGAAACACAGGCTAGGATGCACAAATGAGCATCCAAAATTACACTTGAGGGAAACTTTAGCCATCCAGGGATTTTCAGGAGATAAAGATTTCAGTAAATGGACAGATGCCGGCAATGAAACATGGAATGCCTGTGTTATCAAAGTAATCTGTCTTTATTGGATTAGCTGGGAAATACTTATAGTTACACAGATGCCTCTCTGAATATCTGCAAATGACACATTTTATTTATCAAGAAATTAAAGGACAATAAGAGACTAAAATGAAAATGCACTAGAAAATATAAGATTTAAAAATATCTTTCCCTTCCAACAACTTACTTTGTTTTCAGATAGCTTTCCTTTATCATGGTAATATAGAACTCAACATGAATTGAATAAAAGCTGTGAAGAATATTTGAGATTAGTTCTCATTGAGGGAGAATTGGGTAAAATACTGCAGGTGACAAAAGTAAGTAGTGAGACATGCTAAGCTTTATTATTTTTTTAAAGCACATAGGCTGCATATTATACACACATACACACACTAGTAAATATTGTATTCAGTAGAATACAGCTCTCTTATACCAAAAAGAAAAAAAAGTCCACTGAGATGGATTCCTTAGCCATTTGCTGAATTCAGGCTCAAATATTTATGGAATTTTTCAAGTGGGGCAACAATCAATTCTATAATAAATGTCAGAATTTGTTAGGATATGTTCCTTGGTGACTAAAATGGTACAGTATTCCCAATGACCATGGTTCAAGCTCAGTGGTGCCACTATGTGTCATCTTACACTGTCATCTTACACCACTGAAATGAAAATTCACTCCACAACACTCTTATGCCAATATTTCCATAACCACTAAGTTTGACTCAGAAACTTTCATGGGAGTTGCACTGGCCTTTGACAGGTGGGAATTTGGCTCACTGTCAAAGCTACTACTTATGTTGATAAATTGCTCTGAGATGTTGTCTACATAGGGGATGGAATTGTAATTTGATCTTAGGCTGTCAAATTATAGAAGTCAAAGGCGACTGATCACAGCAAATTACTTGCTCGGTGTCTCGTGTCCCCACTGCTCACAGTATTTCCTGAAACGCATTGAACTGTGTGGGTGGTAGGTGCAGGGGCTTGTCGGGAGGCAGTCGTATTCCGCTTACTCCTCTGCAAGGCTGTTCTTGGCGGTGGGGGCTGGGGAGGGTGCGAATGGGGCGATTGCCCCAGGCCCTGTGGTTACGTGGGCCCCCGCTCTCCCGCTACCAGCAAGGCATTGCAGGGCCCACGCCGTGGCGGACCCCCCATAGTTGTGCTTTGCCCTGCCCCCACTGCCTTTGGTGGCGAGCTGAAGGCAGTGGGGCAGGAAGGCTTTGCCCGACCTCTGGGCCGTCCGTCCCCACCCCCCAGGGCAGAGCAGCTGGCCAAGGGGCGGGGCGGGTGAGTGTGCAGGGCCTGCACCTAGTCCAGCCTCTGTGGGCCGGGCCACTGGCCAGCTTGGCCCACATGTGACGGTTCCTGGCCACGGCCCCTGCTGGTGGGTGGAGTGGCCTTGGCCAGACCAGCTCCCGATGGCATCCTTGGGTCCCCGGCCATGGCTGGGGCAGCAAGTGGCCTTGGGGTCATGGCCAGGGCCGGCTCAAGTGGCGTCATTGACCCTGTCTGACGGGGACCCGGGGCCCGGCCACTGTGGGCGGCCCAGCTCTCACTGGGGCCGGGGATCATGTCACGCTGCCACCAGCCAGATCTGGTTCCCCAATGGGGCTGGAGAGCCAGGGCACACCATGCCACCGCCAGCGTGATTGGGCCCTGCTGCCAGCAGGACTGGGGAACTGGGGCATGCTGCGGAGCCGCCGGCCCGATCTGGTCCCCCAAAGGGGCTGGGAAGCTGTGTTGCTGTCAGCAGAGCCATGGATCTGGGGCCCAGTGGGCCCCTCTGGTAGCCCACTGTGATCCCCGCCAGTGCTGGCGTTCCAGGGCCCTGCCTTCCAGGGCGTGGCCCGCAGCAGCTGCTCACTGTGACCCCCGCTGAGGAGGAGGACAGATCGGCCCTGGGCCCCTCAGATTGCTGGGGTCAGAGTGGCCCAGCCTAACCCTCCCTTCCCTCCCTCCAGCATGGGGTGGATGGGCCCCCATGCCAGTTCCCCCCCCACCCCAGGCCAGTTCTCCCCCAGGCCAGTTGGCCCTGGGACCCGCTCCCCCCTAGGGATGGTCCTGCTCCTTTGCTCCGCGTCTCTAAAGTTAAAAAAAATGGCCGGTTAGTTCGAACTAAGAAATGAGTTCGAATTAACATGGCCACATTGGCTAATTCGAACTAGTTAGTTCGAATTAAAGCCTTACTTCTGAAGCCCTATTTGAATTTATTAGTTCAAATTAAGGAAGCCCTTAATTCGAACTAACTAAAGCCTAGTGTAGCTCCTTAATTCGAACTAACTTGCCAGTGTAGACATAGCCTTTAAGTTCAGGCTTTAGTGTAAGACTCTCAGTACTATCTACTTTTGGTCTGGCCAGTCAGACTAGGAGGACTGAATTTCTGATGGTATTTTGCCATGTGTTCTTGGGCTGTATCTGGTAGTGTAGCGCAGGTGTATGGAAATGAAACATAGTGGGGATAGAAAGCGAACAGATCTTGTTCAGAATTCAGAGTCTCATTTTGAATTTTAGGTGGCAATTTGGGCTTTATTTTATCTGAACAAATTTGTGCATGTTTGAATTTTAATGGGATTTGGACACCTTCCTTCCTTAGACTCCTTTGAAAACAACCCAGCCTTAATCTTATTGGCTATGTCTACACTTACTAAAATTAGTTCAAATTAGTTAGTTCGAACTAACTAATTTGAACTAATTTTAGTTAGTTCAAATTAACTTAATTCGAACTAGAAAAATTTACTTCAAACTAAGCAAGTGTCATTCATGGCACTTGCTTAGTTCGAATTAGCGATTTGCATTGAGTTCAATGGGCCAGTTAGTTCGAAATAAGCAATTAGTTCGAACTAATATGGCCACATTGGTTAATTCAAACTAACTAGTTCGAATTAACCCTTACTTCGAATAGCCTATTCGTATTTATTAGTTCGAATTAAGGAAACCCTTAATTCGAACTAATTAAAGCCTAGTTTAGCCGTGGCTTTAGTTAGTTCGAATTAAGCTTCCTTAATTCGAACTAACTTGCCAGTGTAGACATAGCCATTAAGACTTTGAGCCATCTCCCACTGAAATTAACAAGACCTCAACTTGCCCAATCTAAATAACTTCATTTATTTTAGATTACACAAAATAATGATTTACAGTCCAATGACCTATAAAAACACACAAAGAAAGGACAAATTACGGAAGTCACAGAGAATTTAAAAACAAAAAGGTGTTTAAAAAATCCCAGCCTTCAGGGGCACAGTATAATTGTGATCTTATTAGATTTGCATTATACTGGCAGCTTCTCATTTGTTTACTTGTGTTTTAGGTATTCTTGTCCATCTGTGCTGTTTCCCTCTGCCTGAAAACCTATCCCCTAAAGCATTTAGTTGCACTTGGTTGTGTTTGTTTTCTAAGCTAGTGCCATGCCTTCCCACTTGCACTTTGTGAGAGTGAATAATTTCCATTGCTTATGTTAGCTGGCATAGTGCCTGACTTTATTATCTGTGAAGAAGAACTGGTGTACAACAATTACATGAGTTTACGTAATTATCGTGAAATAACATGTGTTACTTAGTGGTAACAACATGGTAACTTCACAGTAAATATCTGCAGCAATGGTAATTACACAGTAACTCATCTTAATGCATTTGCATTAGAATTGGCTCAGTGGGCAGATAACTAGTCTCACCACCAAAGGTGATTCACTGAAGCAAGGAACTGACACTGGACCCCTAGAGGATACAGTCTCGGCAGATTATGCTATCTGTTCAAGGTTTACTTTGATAGTCTGAAGCACTGATTATCCAATCTGGAAAAGTAGTTTGAATTTCATTTTGTATTGTTTAGTCAGCCTGACAATGCAAGATAACATTACAGATGAAATTTTCAGTGGCCTTACATGTGTGTGTATTCAAACAATCTGAGCGTTATTCGGGCAAGCAGAACTCCCACCTGTGTGTGCGCAAATTGGGTGATTTCATGCTCATCTCCAAATAAACATAAGAAACTACCCAGTGAGTACATGGAATGCTGTCTGTGCAAAATTTGCAAGCACAGAAATGAGAAGCTCTCTGAAAATGTGGTTGTATGTTAACATTGGCAATAAAAATGGATGAAACAGAGCAAGGAAATAAATGAAGGTAAAATCCTTGTTTGGAAGAAAGGAGGGTGACAGAGAAAGAAGGAACAGAAGCGATGAGTAATCCAACAGAACAGTGAAGAACGAAAGGATTCTTCAGAATTAAGTTTGGATGTTTGTATTAAAGGAAGGTTGAGGCCAGCCCTGGTAGATAACCTGGAGCAGTGATTACAGGAGAGTAGACACATTTTTCAGCATAAATGAGGAGTACGCACAGTGGAAAATTTCCCAAACATATACATAAGTAGTAGCCATTGGCGCTCAGCAGCTGCAACATTCAGACGCAGCATCACGCCCATCTGCATCCATTGTTCATTCAGTGCTGATACTAGGTTTCCGTACAGATATTTGTTTGCCATTTGCTGTATTATCACCAGCTATTGCTCTCCATGCTTCCTGCCCTTCGCTCACCATTGCAACAATTCAATTACTCAGCCCCCTGATCCCCGGCCTTAGTGCTCTCCAACCTCTTCCTCCCCCCCCTTCCCTTCATTCTCCTTTCTGTCGTCTTCTTCCTCATTTTCCCTTACTATTTCCCATTCCTTTCCCCATCTCAATCCCAGGACCCCATAAAATAAAACAAGTTTTTGTACCAGATTAAGCAATGAAATTTACATTTCATATGCCCTTCTCTGTCCCTCATCTCCTGTCAGGTCTTTTACCTATTTTAATTGTAAGCTCATTAGGACAAGGACAGCAGCCAGTGCATTTTGGGCACTACCCCAAAATAAATAACGAGAATTACAACTGATCAAGATGTGGCCCAGAAATGATTTGGCACGCCACTGCGCCTTTGGCTCTAGGGAAGCACTGAACCTGTAAAAACAGAACTGGCCTGAGATGTGTTTAAGCACAGGCATCTGGCCTGCTAGATGTTGAGGGGGATTCGGTAAGGAAGGGTGTTAACTATTTACACCAACCTGAATCTGAAAAATAGGCTCAGGATCTGGGCTAAAGTTCAGGGCAATTTTTCCTCTCATACCAGTTTGCCCATCCTATGAGTGTGAGGTAGGAAGAGGTCTAAAGACAAGACTCAGTATCAGATTCCATTCACATTTACACTGGTGTAACTCCAAAGACATCAGGAGATCGCTGCTGGTTTCCATTAGTGTAAGGGAAAAGAGAATCTGGCCAATAGTTTGTGTGCAATCAAACATTATTGAAAATAGGGGGAGATATAAAGGATATATAGGATTAATAGAGTGTGGATGAGAAATTTTAATATGAGATTTAGAGAATTAACTGGAAATGCAAACTGACATATAACTAATTTCACATATAATAAAAGAAATTAAATTGATTTATTGCTTTGACTATTTGATGCTGAAAACAGACTCTTCAGCAATGCCGGAGTCCTAAAAATAGAAGTGGAGGCATTCAACATGTACTGTGAGGCAGGGGCACCACCCCCTCACACTGCTTCTTCCACACTGTTGCCAACATAGTGATTTGTTGCTAGACCTAGTGATTTTTTAGGTCTGCTTGAGATTTTTCAAGTTTCGCTATGACAAGTTGCTGAACTGTGACTTTTAATGAAATTTGGAGACATTCTAGCAACTTTTGCTAGAACTAGGACCAAAATAGCTACATTGACAACAGTGAGAGCTGCAGGGTGGGAATAACTGGGGGATCAGGAAGGATGCTAAAGTGGACTGGGTTAAGGGGGGGGGAAATGGACGCCGAGGAGATATTGAGGGTTAGGACAAGGGAGGATATAGGGGTTAGGGCAAATGGCAGAAAAGGGTGATTCTGGGGTTAGGAGCATGGGGATTTTGGACTGAGCGAGCAGGGGCATATTGATTGTCAGGAGAATATAGGTGATTCTGTAATTGGTGGGGAGATGGCTCATGGAGTCATGGTCACCCAGAATGTGCGACATTCCCCTCCTGCAATCTAGGCTGGAGTGCTGCTCTGCCACTCCAATTCCCCACTCTGGGTCCTGACTTGCCCCATCTTGCTGTGTGAACCCGCACTCCTGGGTCAGTTCACGACCAGCCTCCTGTGTGTAATCAGATCCTTACCTAGTGGAAGAGTGCTCCCACTAGTCACTCATGAGATGGTCCCCAGAAAATACCCCTCAGTCCCAGATGCAACCCTGGGAACTTCTGTCCTGCAGGTTCAGTGCATACCCACTGGGCCTTGCAGGCTCATTTACCCTTGTCCATCAATTTAACAAAGAAACCGATATGCTCCAGCTGCTGCTCTCAGTCAGGCCTTACAAAGACTCTCATTTAACCTTGCACTGCTTTAGGTAAAATGAACACAACACCAGTTTATTGATTACAATATAAATTTCAATGAACATGGGTCAAATCAATATGAAATCGGACAATTAATCAGTCAAGTAGATAACCACAATCAAATAAAAGAAAATGTTGCATTCTAAACTAAGATCACTGTTTCGGGTTGTGTTCAGCTTAGTCACAAGCTTTACCACTGATGGTTTTTAGCCAGTCTCTGCCCTGTGGGTAGGTGTCAGTCTCTGATGTTGTTTGAAAGGTGGAATACATGGGAAGAGCCTCACACAGCTCAAAGTGTCTCTTTTCTTTCCAACCTCCCACCCTCTTCCACAGTCAGGTGATTGTTTCCTGATCTTTCCTTCTTGAGCCAAGGTGCTTAAGCTGCACTATTCCTGTATGCATTCCTCTGCTGAGTGTGAAAGTACAACTCAGTTGGGATCAAGACACAACAGAGTTTCATATCTATACACATGTACGATCTTGCAGGACCCATGCAACCATAACAATAATATAGAGCATGCCATGAGCGTTCCAAAAACACTGCACTGACACACTTTGCATTAAACCACTAAACACTGCACTAAACATTAAGTAGTTACATTGTAAGGGTAAAGAGGAAAGGTACACAGATCCCATTACAAAGGTGCATGTGTAGTGCAGCATGTCACAGGTGAGAGGAGGGTACCTGGCCAATAGGCAGGTTGGCTCCTTGTGGGGTGGCTGTAGGCCTCATAGAGAGATAAGTGGCTCTTGTTGGGCAGAGGCATTGCTGTTCCTGGCCATTAGCCCCAGACAACTTGGCTGGAGGGTGCTTCACCAGGATCAGCTGTGTAGAGGAGCTCTTAGCCCTTCACACTAAGCAGTTTCCTGAACTGAGAGGTTCAATCCCCATGGGCTAAGCATGGCTGCAAGGTGCTTGATGGGCATGCTTTATGCCCACTTTGCACTCATTCTACATGAGTGTATACGACTGTGCAGAGTGCAAGGCAGTGTGGGGGTGGGATGTGGGAAATCTAGTCTGTAATAGCTAGGGGGTACCAAAAGCATGAAAGGGCTGGTCTACAGTGAGGGCTTTGGTCAATGCAACATCGTGTACATACTTATGCGGCTGCAAAGTTGAATTAAGTGCTGCTGCAAGTCGGCATCGCAACTCCACCCGCGCAAGAGGTGTAGCGTTTATTGAGATTTTAATAAGGCGCTTTGACATCAGTGTGTACAGAGAGCAGTGTAATAAGATGTTAATTGCCTCTGGATGTATCCCAGAATTCCATTCTTGCAATTCTGTCTTTCCTGATATGTTGCATATTTGCCATGTCATCAGCAAATAGTTTGGACCAGTAGCGTGGAGCCGGGGTGAGGGTTGGGGGAAGTGGGCAGCAGCATAGAGACAGTGTGGGGGCTGGGGAACCAGCCAGCGGCGCTGAGCTAGGGTGGGGGGTAGGGCACCAGGCAGCAGCATGGAGACGGGGTGGGGGGTGGGCACTTTGTTACACTGTGGGTCACCTACCCACAATGCAACACTTCTAAAGTTGAAGTAACAGCTAGCAATGGGGACGTAAGAAGCTGGAGCATCTAGTGTCATGTGGACACTCTCCTCCGGTTTTATTAATTTGACGTATCAACTTTAGATCACGCCAAAGTGTAGACATGCCCAAAATGACCTTGAGGCCTAAGTTTCAGTGAAACTCCTGCCTAAATCTCCCAAGTCATTAGAAAATTTGGAGCATTTTATCCAGGTAGTCTGGAGCACATTTTTAAAACATGGCTTTAAAAGTGATTATCTGCTATTCACATTGCCTGGACAAATCCTGTTTAAATCATGCTAGCCTTTGCTTCCTTTAAGCCATGTTTAAAGCCCGCTCTGCTAACACAGTTTTATCATCAGAGAAGACAGGGGCCTCAAAGAGGACTCGGCTCATTAAGCTGCCACCTACTCATAAATAGCAAAGGAGGATCTGAGGTACAATATATAACGTCCTACTGGGACAATACACACTAGGTCAAATACATACCTGGCGTAACGCTGCTGATCTCAGCAAAGTCACATGGGAAGAATTTAGCTCGTTTTTTTACTCTTGTTTGAGCTGGCAGTGAAGCTATTATGAGAGCCAGAACTAAGATTAGATACAGTTCCCCTTGTAGAAATAAATGAACAGGACTAAAGGGAGGAAGTGGGAGAGATGTGGAATTCCTCTTTGCTATTTCCTTTATGAGCCCAAGAATGGATACTGACTTTTGGCCTTCACTAATAATTTTTCTGGCAACATGCAGAAATGTCAGAAGTGCACCTCACAGGTAGATCAAACAGAAAGAGAAGCCAGTCTCTGGAAGCTCCACTCCAAACACAAATATGTTCGTTCTTAAGCTGAACACAACATTCACACTAAAGAGAGATCAAGCGTTGTTTTCAAGTTTTTCCCAGACTGAATTTTTTTTTTTTCCATGGGAGGTTTACGTATATCTGACTTCAGAAGATTTACTAGGCAGGGAATGCCCCAATATTAGCCTGTAACAATTTCCTGACTGTGTTGTATTCCCTGCATTCTTTCATGATGTAACTTTATGACCCTGTGTTTTGCTTTATTGATTTGTTCTTACCATTTTAGCAGGGATGAGCTGAACTGGAGAATGCCTTCTGCTGCAGTGGGTAAATAGCTTCTTGGCCAAACATTATTACCTATATAAATGGGAGTCAGATGGCAGTCAGACGGGAGGGAACCCTCACATCACATCACTGTGTTGTAACACAGCTTCTAATTTAGGGCAATACAGTAGTCATGGACCTAACCATGCCTCTGGCTTCAAGCCCAAATCCTCCTATGCAAATGTGTGTAGGGAACACAGGTACATGGAAGATAGCAGGTCTGAACTGTTAGCCCAGGGTCCCTGCATCCAGCTTTTTCTCTCTCTCTTTTTTTGGGCACAGTGGTAGAACCTGTGAGTTTTTCATGCCATGATGGGCGAAGGCATGGCAGGATTTGCCTTTCTATAATTAATTTGAGCTTTTGCAATAAAGATACTGACGGGGACACTATTTTTATGTCATTCCTCATAAGCACTGCTTTCAAAGAAGGACATTGCAGCATCTCACTATACTACAGTGCTTTCAAAGTAGTGCTTTCTTCGTGAGCACTGTAGTATAGCGAGATGCTGCATTGTCCTTCTTTGGTGTTCCTGGTGCTAGATCTCACAAGAACTACTTCAGCTATGGTATCAGTGCCCACTGTTTTGGAAAGGAGGGACAAAATGATCACAAGCCAATGAACACCTCAGTCTGCGATCTGCTCCCCCAGGGCATTCACTTCTGACTATTGAGGCTTTTAAACTATTGCCACAATTCTTTAATCAGTTGAATAAGTATCTTGACTTCCTTCCTTTAATTAATGCTAAAATGCTCAAATACCAATTTTATTTTTTTAGAACTGTCACACAAGCATTTTTCCCAAGGACTGAAAGAAATATATTCAAGTAACCGAAGAATGTAGATGGTTTTGCAGTAACTAATTTGCTATCTCTGCTACACCAAAGGTGAACAGATTAAACAAGCTACTTTGCTATCTACTAGATAAGAGGAATGTATTATCATTTTCTCTGATTACTATCTTGTGCAGGTAATTATACTTCTCCTTTGCACATAATTAAAGTGAAGGTTGATTTCCATTCATTCTTCACAGTGGTAAAATTATCAAGTTATCTTTCAACTAATTATTTTCTGTAGTAGAGCAGTATTTCAGATCTCTGTCACATTCTATTTAGCAAACACAAAATAGCTCTGAATTAGACTTATCACAGCCTGGGACTTTTATGCTATTAATTTGTGGGGGTGGGGGGAAATCTTTAGATGGATGCTATCCAAGCTGAAAATGAATTTCATTCGAAAGAATACAATCAAGATATTTTTTCACATGTAAATCTGAATCTTTTGCTCATTCCCAATTTCCATATTTTTTTTTATAGTTTAAGTTTTCCTTAATTTGTTGAAGCCCACAACACTCTTATCTTGCTTAGATTTAGTGAGTGACCAACTCTTTTCTACCAGGAGTTATTTCAGAACACTCACACATTCTTTTAAAGTCTTCAAAATGTCAAACACAGGATAGCAGGGGTAAGATTTTTTGAGACATGGGTAGAGACACAGCCAGTATTGTGATATGCAGAAGAACACCCATGCAGAAAGATTTGGCAAGAAATCCTTATGTTATCAGCAGAGCCAATTGTTGGCTGGTACTATTTTCTTTTCAAAGAGAGAATTTCTCTCTGTTTTCCCTGCCAAAAGTACTTACAGGATTCTGACTGATTCTGTTATTTACAGGAAGGAAATTTAGCTTTTACTATATTTTTCATCTCTCCATTTATAGCCCTTTAGAAATAATCTTTAAATTACATGATCTTCCCCACTCCTGATTCTTAGAGTTTATAACATTTTATTTCACTAGCCTCTCCCCTTCTATCAGTGAGAATGAAACAATTACTATTATCATTCTCCAGGTGTCCAGTTTAGAGTCACCCCCATGATGCTACTTTTTGGTGGAGGAGGGAAGAATTTTTCTTCTCCGGTCCACTGTGTTTCTCTAAGGATTTTGCTGTGTTCAAAAGCCTGAATTCTACTCTCCCTAATTGTTTTCTGCTCATGTTGTTCTCTACCAGTTGTGTCAATTTGATCTAGTCACAAGACCAGTCCTTAGAGTTGATTCTTCTCTGTTAGCCTAGCATAACTCCATTGAGGTTCCTTGATTCAGGCTGGTGAAAATGAAAGAATCTCTCTGCTCTGGGTGTTTACAGCACAGATGCTTTTTGATTAACAATTTCTGAAACTCACTTTTTGGCTGCAACAGCCTTTCTTATCTGTGGCAGGTAGTAACAATGTTAAATTCATCCCCCCAATCCATGGCTATGTCTATACTAGAAAAGTTAAGTCGACTTTATTAAGTCAACTTAATACAGAGGTGCACAACCTGCGGCCCCCGGGCCGCATGCAGCCCATGAGCACGTTCTGTGCGGCCCTTTGGGAGCAGAGCGAGCAGAGGGGAACACTTGACATGACCCCCCCCACCCCACACGTTGCATTTGTGGCCCTCGAGTGTCCTTAGAAAATGCAATTTGGCCCTTGGCCAAAAAAGGTTATGCACCCCTGACTTAATAAGGTCGACTTTAAGTCGACTTAAAGTTGACCTTATTAAATCGACTTAACAAAAGTCGACTTAACTTTTCTAATGTAGACATAGCCCCTATTCGACCTTATTAAGTCGACTTAACACTTTAAATTGACTTAATAAGGTCAATTTAGGTGCTAATCCCCATCCACACAGGCGTAAGTCAACTTAAGACTTAAATCGACCTAAAACTAGGTGTTATTAAGTTGACTTAAGTTTTCCTTAAGTCGACTTAAGGAACAGCTTAAGTTGACATAATAAAAGCCCAGTGTGGACAGGGAGTAAGTTAGGTCGACTTAAGCCTTCTTAAGTCGACCTAACTTGTAAGTGTAGATGCACCCCATATGACTATGCCTTGATAGTCTGAGATTTTACTATCAACATCCACATTAACTTTTGCTTGACATCTGGCTGGTGATCTTATACCTGATATGCTCTGTCATATTTTCCCTTCTAAATTTCACTCTCTGTTATGATAATTAAATGTTAGATCACAGAAATCTGGCTTCCCACCTCTTCTTTCTACTGACGCTTTTTACAGCCTGTTTTCATTGTTGTCCAGGCAAGGTGCCATCATTAACAATCTTGAAAAGTACAACTTGTCTGTCAGCTCCTATTTACAATTTGAAGATTTTATGGTCTGCGAATTATGGAGCAAATCATTCTACTTTCCCCATTGCACTCAGAAGTTATGACTCATTTATAAAATATTTAAAATTAAAACCCTTTTAATTGGTTATGGCACCCTCTAAATAACTTGATTTCATTTTCTCAGTGAATTTAATGCTCAAGAAAGTTGCAGATTGGCAGCTCAGGAAAATTATTATTTTTTTTAATCTATAGTCTAGGTAACAGCAAAAACCGTATAGATTTCCCCAGCACTGTATCAGTACGCCTTAATAGCAACCCAGAAGAGATCATCTTTAGGAGTAAAAGGGTAGTTTAGTCTCAATGTACATATAGAGCTTGATATACCAAAGAGCTTAAACAGATGGGTAATCCCATTGATTTCAAAGTGACTACTTGTGTACTCAAAGTTAAGCATGTGTTTAAGGGATTTACTGCATTTGCACCATTATTTCTAGACACTCTGATAAAACTGCCAAATGCCTGAAAAATTCCAGTGATAATGTTTCTATTCACTGGAAGATGAATTGTGACCACCAATTCAATCACACATCTGACAAACAGCTGCCCTAAAATAACAATTTCTGGCCACTTGGAACCTGGAAGTGAAAAATCATTCTGTCCTTTCGCCACCCAAATAAACTTAACAACTTTACAGAAATCAGGAGAAATTTCTAGATTCTGTTTTAGAAACTGCTCCATTGGAAACCATATTCTGACATGACTTTTGTATCTGGCATTTCAAATGGCTTTTATTAATGCTTGAGCTAATCTTTTCTTTGTGTGCTTCTGAGAAGTACTGTGTATGTGAATGATTTTGTTTTACATGAAATAATCATGGATATAGAAAAGGGAAGTGAGAAAATATTCTCTGCATATTTCACACCTGGGAGCAAACTAAGGCTTTTTAATTACTAAAAGTGGATTACAGAAATACCCTCTCTAATGGTCCTTTCCACAGCTTCTGTGTATGTCATCCTAGACTAGAAATGAATGCCCTTTGAAACAAAAGAGGGCAACATTCAAAAATTGAGACTCTGTCCAGGAAAGATATTTTAACTCAATGAAGAAATAAGCCACAACAGTGTTTGCAATATCTTATTACCAGTGCAAGTTTTCAGTGTTTTGTTAGGATGAGTGCTAGACTTCAAGCAACTGAAAACTGCTGCAATTTTCAGCTAATGCACACTTCAGAAACACAAGAGCTTATTTTGAGAGAAAAAAGTAACTTTTCTAACTAGTACTGTGATGGGAAAGTAGATAATAGATAAAGAATACAAATTAGAACTCTTACACGTGTGGTTCTATTTTGAAAAGAGAGTTTGGACAAATGATATCTTCTTACTCACCAGTTACTTGTTTGTGTCAATGACTCCTGATAATTTCTATTAGCACTCCTAGCTAAACAAGAGTGAGCTGAATGTATTTTGATTCATAAAGGAGCAAAAGAATTGTTAAATGAGTGCCAACCTTCTGGGCCCAGCCAAGAATGATGCGTAGGTGTAACTGAAGGCAGAATGTGGCCCTGCAGAATTTTTATTACTGATGATGAATCATGATGAGGGAAAGAACTCAGCTTGACATAGGATTTAGTATGCAGAGGTAAGAATTAGAGAAAAAAAAATCTCTCTTGGCATGTAATGGAAAGGGACCTATGGCTATGTCTACACTTGTTAATTTAAGTCGACTTTAACTAAGTCAACTTCGTGTATCTGCACTTAAAATTAAAGTCGACTTAAAGGGGAACTTACAAAGTCGACCTAGAGCGTCCATTACAACCATTGTCTCCTTAATGTTAAGGAAGCTCCCACCTACAATGGGCCAAAGGGAGAAACCTCATGAGCCATTAAGGAGACAATGGTTGTTCACACCCTCCTGTCTAGGGCATTTCTCCAGAATGACACAAGTTAAAGTATAGATATAACACCAAATTCCTAACTAACTAACTTCTAATATAAATACAATTCCTAGACATAAACTATATAACCATTCCCAGCAAATTACTACCTTTCTATTGATACCCAACATGACATAGTTCCTATGGATTATAGCATTTATGAGATAGCCATAGAAAATAATATCATAAATGCTTCCCTAATTCCAGACAGCAGCACACAGGGCTCTGCCCTGCCGTTTGGATGGCATGCCAAGTTCCCCCTGAGCCCCCCTGGCAGGGAGGGCATTGGTGTAGTCCTGGGGTAGCCCTAAGTCGACTTAGGGCTACCCTATGTCTACACTGGCTTAATTCGACTTTAAAAAGTTGAATTAAGCCTTAAGTCTAATGAAAAGGAGGTTTAATAAAGTCGACTTAATTTTGATTAAGTTGACTTTATTTTCCTTAAGTTGACTTACGCAAGCTGCTTAAGTCGACTTAAGGAAACTGTAGTGTAGACACAGGGTAAATTAAGTTGACTTAAGCAAGCTTAAGTCAACTTCATTTACAAGTGTAGATGCAGCCAATGGGATTTCCAAAAATACATAAGCAAGTGAGGTGTTTTAACTCCCATTGATTTCTACAGGACTAAGGCACCTAAAATGCTCAGGTACTTTTAAGATTGCCACTATAAGAGTCCATTAGGCTGTACTTGTGCAAATAATGTTGCGGCAGAGTGCCTCAGTTTCCCCATCTGTAAAATGGGATAATGATGCTGAAGTCCATTGTAAAGCACTGAGAGACCTACAGATGAAAGGAACTATAAGACAGCTAGATATTAATAAATAAATAATAATTTTTTTAAAATTATTATTATTATTATTATTATTATTCCTTACTCCATACTTATCATGACCCTAAGAACAGTAGGAGTGGGGCTGTCATGAAGGATGGTAGTCTAGCTCTTTATCAAAGTCAATCACATTTTTTGAGAATGAATACTACTTTATCCATGAATAATCTCACTGAAACCCAAATAGGATCACACAGGGAGTTACTTAACATGAGTAATGGTGAATCTGTCCCAAGATTATTTCCAAGTATATATGTATCTTTTCAATGATGAGCTGCCAGCTACCACTGTGTACTAGGTTCAGGGCCGTCATATTGCCGCAAAAGATCAAATTTACCCAATAGAAAATGACTGGACCCCATCATTCTGCATTGTCATTTTATAACTTTTGCAATGAAGTAATAACTTTTGTTCCAGAGAATTCCATGTATGAAATAGAATATCATAAAAATTAGTTTTACCATCAGTTAAAAAAATATTTTTGCAACTTCACCCAAAATGTTCCGCTTTCCAAAAGTTTTAGAAATACAAATGGAAAGAGGAAAATATATAGATTGAATTCATAAAACTGCAAGCCATATTATTTAATAATTCCTCAATCCCATCCCTGCAAAATTAATAAGTCCCAACAATTGGTAAAATTGTTCACTGATGAATAGTACATTTTGCCTATGTAAGATGTGTGAAGATTAACAGCATGTCCCTGGGTTGAATATCCTCTATTAGCTATTTTTAACACCCAGATACCACCCCTGAAAGGCTATTTGCAAGCAAAACGGCATGAAAACTCACTGAAACTGCTGGTTTGTTCTGCCAAAAAACGGAGATATTTCCACAATTATATATGAAACCAAAGTTCAATCCCCTTTCCCTCCAAAAATCCCTCAGCTCCAGGTAGCCTTATGAAAACATACATCAATGAGAAACTCATACTAATACTCAACTCTTATATAGCACTTTCATCAGTAGTTTTCAAATGACCTAATTACCCAATTAACTAAGAGAGGGTTAAAAGTTGCACATACAACGATGTTAATTTTAAAAGTGCAAATGTTACTTTCTGTCTCAAAGTCAAACTTTAAAGCCCTCCTTCGTTACTGTTTCCCAACTGACAAAAGTTGGAAAGCAGCCGCAAAGTATGAAAAAATAGTTTGTTTCCCACTTTTCAACTCTTTTCCAACTTTTGTGCTGGTTGGGAAACAAACCACAAAATACAAGAAAGTGGAGAGGGAGAAAAATAAACTTGCCACATTTGTTACTGTGTGCCAATAGTTGGGACACAATCTAAAAGTAGCTTTTTGGAACTTCTTTTTCTTTCCCTTTTTTCCCCCTATGAAAATTCCCATAGGAAAAATTCTCATTTTCCATCTAACTCTACCTAGTGCTTTTCATTGTCCCCTGAGGCAAGGATGCCTTGAATCTTTGCCATGCTGCTTCCTAGATTCTTTTATATGTTGGAGGCTCAAACACCCTTTTATTTCAGTTGTCATTTTCAGAGATTGGATTTCAGTGCCATTTAGCAATTTCCACTTATTTATTGACAAGTGGATGAGGTTATCCATAGGGACTGGGTATTTTTAACTGTCTCTCATCACTAGTGGTAAGTGAGGTAGCTAAACAAGAGTTCAGCAGATGCTCCTTCCCCTGCCCCCTTCTTAGGTTCCCAGCTTTGTTCTAAGAAATTTGACATATTTATATTTTATCAAAAGAGAGGGGAGAAAAATGAATGGCAGAAAAAACAGCTGGATTCTCAGACGTTTTGTTCTCTTCCAGGCAGCTATTTCATGCTGTGATATAATTTTTCAAAAGCTGGCTACTGCTGTTCTAAGAATAAGACTAAGGAACTCATAGATTTCAGCTGTGAGGAGGGCACCTGGTTGGACAAACAGGTGGCTCTTCCCTCCGACAAGAGTCTGTAATTTCACAGTTGCAACTACATGAACTGCTAAAGACCCAGCACACATACTAGCTCATCTCAAGAATCATCTAAGTTGAACAATTAAACAGTTATTACGTTTCAAAATATTAGTCTATGTTTTGTAGGGAAGAGTAGGTCAGGCAAATCTTGTTGTGTATTAATATTATCAAACTGGTTAAAACATATGCAACTACCTTTCATTTATTATCCTTTTCTCTTAATACTGATTGTTCCCAATCTGCTTTTTCTGCACACCGTCTTCGGGCTACTCTCCAGCTTGAGGCAATACACTCAATAAAAAAGTTATGACCCAGTTGTTTAGTAGATGCCTTCGTTCACTTTTCCACAAGCATATTTGTGCTTTCTTCCACATTATCCCTTACGTATGGAATGCACTCCTTAACTAGTGCCATTACTCTGTCCTCCTTCAAATCACATTTCAAATTCCACTGGCACCATGATGCCTTGTGGTAATAGCTAGGTAGATGGCCAGAAGGGAATGGTGACACTTATTTTATTCACTTGCTGATTTATGTCTTGTAATTAAAAACCCCATCAACTTCAATGACTCAAAGCCACCTGACTATGCTCCTACCTAGACTTATGTATCAATGTGTCCCCATCACTGTTATCATAATCCTTTCCCCCCAATCCCTCCAACAATCACACCCACTGGTTTGCCTAATCAGCACTAAAGAAGAAGTGACTGTCTATTATATCATATTTGTGTAGTGCCATATGGTTAAATGGTAAGGAGTTATTCAAGCCATACTGGTATTCCTCAGAAAATGGAGATAACCCAACTGAAGCCAATAGAAAGGAACATAAAATATGGTAGGTAAAATGTAGCCAGATGGAAGTTAGAAGGCAGAAAGGGAAATTAAAGAACAATATTGCTGAAGACATAAAAACATAAATTCTTTACAAATATCAGAAACTGGAAACTTGTGAGAGAATTTATGGATCAGGTGGGCTACCTGCTTAAAGAAAGCACTTACAGAGGCTAGGGTCACTGGAAAATAAGTGGTATGGCAGTTGCTATGTTCTGCTCTTTGAGTGAGACATGGAATCTGTTTTATATACATACAATAATGATAATAATACTTTGCACTTCAAAAGCTATTTCTATCCAAGAATCTAAAAGATTAATGAATTAGACTTCACAAAACCTATGCTAGTTAGCATTGAATTGACTGTAGTGTTTACAGTGCCATGCACATCTTTTTTAATATAATAATTTAATTGAAAAGTTTACTTTTTATTATTTACTAAACTGCAAAAAAGATGGAATTATAACCATTATGGGTCAAATTCAGCATGCTTTACTTATGCAAATAGCAAGAGCATCAGGAATCAATCCTATCTGTTTCCTGTAAGAGGAAGCAACACATCTAAATAATGGAGTTCTAGGGTCTTATTTTTTCTGATGAACATTATTTTCTTCTCTCTCTGAAATCTTCATACACAGCATATGTCTTTGCCTCAATCTCTTTACATTGGTTCGATAGATATTTCTGTTCCTTCTTCTCCTGTGAGAGTCCTTATGCCTGGTAAGGGTTAGGGCAGGTGGGATCAGTGCTCTTCCTTCACCATTTTTTCCTAAGCTGCTATTACTTTTTCCTGCCAGAATTCCAAAACCTACAGTATGTCCTGTAAGGGATGTGCTGTAGGACACAAATTGTTATTCATGCTGAGGTTGCTAATAGTGCAACTCTAGCATGGCGATCCTGAAACAGTGCTAGAAAATATGTATTGGTGTATAATGATCTCCTCTCCCACCAACCACCACATACACTTCACTTGTCCTCTTTTCTCAGACTCCAGGCACATGAATCAGCTAGCCCTGGTTATTGCAGTCCAGGCTGCTCTTTAGTCTAGGATCTAGGCTCTTTTATTATTTATTCTATATTTTATTCTTTTATTCATTTATAGAGATACAGGAGAGAGTTTTCTTTCCTGAGTACTCAATTCCTCTGGGACGTTCAACCTCCTCTGAAACACTTAATGGAAATGTAAAGGACAGGAGGAGATGATGTGGTCTAGAGAGACCTGCCTGACTAACCTTGACAAAAGTCATCAGTCACAAATCCTAATCTTTCTCCAAAAACAAAAGTTTTCCCTCTACTTTTTCTCCTGTTCCTGGAGAGTCAATTTTATCCCACTTATGCAGGCACTTTCCCAATGAAATGGTGATTCACCCTGTGCAGTAAATGTGATTCTTCGAGATTTGTGTGCTCTACTCTAATTGCACTAATGCCTTCTGCATCTTGGTCTGGAGATCTCTCAGCACCCATTCAGCTCCATATGCATGTCAGTCTCATGCCCCGAGACACAGCAGCGGGGTGGGGATGTGTGTGAACTGCCCTCAGTTCCTTCTCTACCATGAAGCCCCATGTCAGAGAACTCCAAAGCAGAGGGGAAGGAGAGTGGATAGTGGAGTGCACATAGGGAGACTGATCTCGAAAAGTCACAGATACCATACTGTGGGAGTGACCATTTTTTTATCTTTGAGTAGAGTCCCCATTGGTGCTCCACTCTAGCGCTACACTTGAAAAGTTAGGTCAACTTTATGAAGTCGACTTAAGAAGGTCCACTTTAAGTCGACTTAAAGTGGACCTTATTAAGTCACGTTAACAAAAGTCGACAACTTTTCAAGTGTAGACGTGGTCCCTTTTCAACCCTATTAAGTCTACAAGGCGCTAATCCCCGTCTCCACTGGCTTAAGTCGACTTAATAAAGTCAACTTAAGCGTTAGTTCGAATTAAAACTGGGTGTTATTAATTTGAATGAACTTTTGCTTAATTCAATTTAAGGAGCAGCTTAAGTCAACTTAAGGAAAGCCCAGTGTAGATGTGGAGTATTTTAAATCGATTTAAGCCTCCTTAAGTCGACTTAATTTGTAAGTGTAGACGCACCCTAGGTGAGTACCAAGCAGTGCTCTTTAAGGTGGAGGGAGCCTCAGTGTCAAATCCAGTACACCAGAAAATACAGCTGAGCTGAAGAGAGTATTGGAGGCAAGTCGTGAGTTATTGCATAGTGTTTGGAGAACGTATGTATAGATGCCAAAGTCTCAGCTCTAGAGATTTTGATTATCGGTAAGTTTTTGAAGAAGGCCATGGAAGTGGCTATATTCCTAGTAAAATGAGTTTGTATAAGTAAAGGTGGATGAATGTTAAGAGACTGATAACAGGAGTTAACAGATTAGATGATCATATCACTTCTGACCTTAGAGTCTATTAGTTAATGCAGTCTGATGTCCAGTTGGTTAGTCTCTAGTTAGAAATTGCCAACCCCTTTGGTTTGCCTCTTATCAAGACAAATAACTTCTCAGTCTTTCCGAAGGGCTTTGCTCTGTCTAGATAAAAGGCCAGACCTATTCTGACCTCCAGGGTATGCAGCAGTGCATTCTGGGGATTCAGATGTAGTTTGGGATGAAGAAAGGCAAGTGAATGGACTGATTGAGATGGAACGCAGAAAATTGTAGATAAAAATCTGGGGTAGGTCCACAGTGTGATCTTGTCCTTAAAAAAATTGTGAAAGAGAAGGGTATCCCACCAAGGCCCCTATTTCATCAGCCTGTCACTCTGACGTGATGGCTAGCAAGAATACCTCTTCACTGAAAGAAGGAAAGAGCAAGTAGCCAGAGCTTTCAAGTGAAGTCTTGTGAGGCACTTAAGGACCAGACTGAGGTCCCCTTCTGGGGATAGGACACTGGACCAGCAGACAGAGGTTTTCCAGCTGTGGACATGTGTGTAAAGATGGAATAACTCTCTACTGAGTGGTGAAAAGTGGTGACTGCAAGGTGGACTTGTATAGACCTCATTGATAGACTCGTAGTTTTCAGAGCAAGGATGGATTCTAGTATATATGGAAGTGATGTGGTCATTGGGGAAAGGTGCCGTGGTCATATCAACAGAATCATAGAATCATATGGTTGGAAGGGACCTCATGAGATCATCTAGTCCAATCCCCTGCTAAAAGCAGGACCATGCCCACTAAATCATCCCAACCAGGGTTTTGTCTAACTGGACCTTAAATATCTCCAAAGACGGTTATTCCACCTCCTCCCTAGGTAACCCATTCCAATGCTTCACCACCTTCCTCGTGAGAAAGTATACGTATAGTGAGTAGACTGTTTCTAGCTCTGTAATATCCATCTTTTTTGTATCCTCTGAGTAGGCTCTCTTCAGCCCTATGAGTCATCAGCAACCATTGCTTTGAGATGAAGCATCATAGGATGAGGATGAAAAAAATCATCCTGCCCTCCTTGGAGAGGATATGAGGAGCGGTGTGGGCAGTGAGGAAGGAAATGACATTTGCCTGGGCCTGGTTAGATCTAGCAGAATGACTCTGGCTCTGTCTTTTTTTTTTTTTTTTTTTTTTAAAGCATAACTTTGGCTATGAGGTCAGTCAGTGGCAATATATACAGCAGGGTTGATGACCACTGAAGATGACAAATGGCCCTTAAGGATTGGTGACCCAATCAAGTAGGATTGGTGACTGAATTGCCTCTCAAGCAGATATGGGTGTATTTCTGTTTCCCTTTGTGGTGAACAAGTATATCTGGTGAACAAGTATATCCGCCACTGAAGGAATATGTTGGGGTCCATTTTCCATTCATGGTTTTGGAAGAACTGTTTGCA
>ML685808.1:2386306-2429023 GCA_007922175.1 Pelusios castaneus
CAATGGTCCCAGGCAGTTACCTGATGAGCCATTAGGACACAATGGTTGTATTCCTTATGTCTTTAATGGCTCATCAGGTAACTCCCTGGGACCATTGTCCTGGCACATTCCTAAACATTAAGGACACAATGGTTTTAACATAGGTTAAAGTATGGATATAACACCAAATTTTAACTTCTAATCACAATAGAATTCCTAGACATAAACTATATAATCATTCCCAGCAAATTACTACTTTTCTATTTATACCAAACATGACATAGTTCCTATAGATTATAGAGCATTTATGAGATATCCATTGAAAATAATATCATAAATGCTTCCTAAATCCAGACAGTGTCACACCCTGCCCACATGCCTGCCAGGGTCCCTGTCCCCCTTTGCCCCATTGCACACAAGAGGTGCCCCCCTGCCACCGTGGACCTACCCAAGGTCTCCCAAGCCCCACAAAGTCGACCTAGAGCATCCAGTGTGGACGCTCTAGGTCGACTTTGTAAGTTTCCCTTTAAGTCGACTTTAAATTTAAGTGTAGACACACTAAATCGACTTAAAAGTGCAAATGTAGACATAGCCATATGCACTAGCTCCAGATTTTGATGGCTCTGCTGCAAAGGGAGGGGGATCTTGCTCCTCCTTGGCCGTTGATATAAAACAGGCATTATATATAGTCTGCCATGATCTTTATGTGTCTTCCCCTGATTAGTGGTATGAATAAGAGACAGTCATAACTGACAGGTTTGAATTCCAGAGATTGATGTGTAGCATTGTTTCTTGTGACTTCTACATACCCTGGATTGTATAAATGTCAAGATGCGCTCCCCACCCTGGCAGAGAAGTGTCCATCATTATAATGACTGTTAGGGAAAGACATGGAACTCCTGTGAATATGGAAAGCATAGCTAGATTGAGCCTGGGAATCAGTTGTGAGTCACCCTTGAAGGCAGTGCACTTGAAGTCTGGAATGTTCTGTCACAAAGGTGGTGGCTGCCATATGTCTCACTAATTAAATGCAGTTCCTATCCATGGTTTGTGTGCTGAGCTGAGTTGTATTTGTTGGAAAGAGCCACAAAGCTGTGTAGGTATTCTCTTGCTGTCAGTAAATCGAGATATGCCTGTATAAACTCTAGTTTCTGTACTGGGATCAAAGCGGATTTTTGAACATTCAGTTTGTAGGTCCAATTGGAGGGATAGAACTACGGCCTCAGAAGTTGCCCAAGACATCAATTGCAGGAAACAGCTTTTTTGCAATCAATTATCCAGCTAAAGGAATACTAAAATACCTTTTTATCTGTGCTGTGCTGCTACCATCGACATGACCTTCAAAAAGACTGTCAGCCTCAGGCCAGATGATAGGCTGAAGAGGACCACATGGTATTGCCCAACAATAAAAGGGAGGAATTGTGTGTGGGAAGAGGGGACAGCAAGGTAGAAATATGCATCTTGAAGGTCAAGGGCTGAGAACTTATCCTATTGCGCTAATGAAGGAATTATCAATGTAAGCATCAACATTTTGGACTTGTGTGTCTTCACATAAATATTGGGTAGTCTTAGACCCAAGATGGATCTCCAACCTCCCCTCTTTTATCATACTAGGAAATACCCTGAATAAACCCCCTTCCCTCTGTGCTGTATGGGAACTGGTTCTATATTTGCCATGCCTAAAAGGTTGTTTATTTCTTGACTAAGCACACTCTTGTGAAAAGAGTCCTGAAGAGAGACAAACAAGGGGAATTCATTGGTGACAGTGAGGCAAAGTTGATTGTGTAAGCTGTGGAAACTGTCTCCAAGACCCACGTGTCCACAATGATTGATTCCCCAGGCTCACATGAAGTAGTGAAGGTGGTCACCAAAGGGAGGAAGGCTATTGAAGTGGTACAGCTGCAGAGAAAGGTATTGTATTTCAGACTCTGGAACAATATGTCAAAATTGATGCTTACTGCTGGACATGCTGAGAAGCAGATGATTTTCTTCTTTGAAACCTCAGTCTCTGGTGTGGCTTATATATCTTCTGGGGTGAGAGGAATTGGAGAGGGTGGGATCTCTGAGTTGTGTGAGAATTACTGAATTTTCTCTGGTATATAGGAGTGTAAATGACAACATAAAGTCACTCTAGAATCTTCAATGTTCACAGATACTTGTCCATAGTTTCTGCAAAAACCTTAGCTTTGTCAAAAGGGAAGTCCTCAGTGGTCTGAACCTTTTGGGGAACCCAGAGAGCTGGAGCCAAGAGGTTTTTCTCATCACCACTGCTGTAGTAATCAAATAGGCAGCAATGTTAATAGCGTCAAAACAGGCTTGCAAGATTGTCCTGACGAGCAGTTGGCTCTCTGCAACAACTGCCTGGAACTGTTCTCTGTGTTTTGTTGGATGGTGGTCTGTGAACGAGGTTAGCTTGATATAATTGACATGTTGTGTTTTGCCACCAAAGTCTGATAACTGGCAGTTCTAAATTGGAGGGCTGCCAAGAAGTAAGACTCTCTCTGTAGTAGGTCCAGACACTTGTGGCCTTTGTCATAAGGCATGGAAGCATAAGGCACAGTGCTGCGTACCATGTTTATTCTCCACATGTATTCCCAAAGAGTTAGGTGAGGGATGTGAAAATAAAAACTTGGAGTTCTTTGTTGGGACATAATATTTCTTGACTACACTTTTACATATAGGCAGTATAGAAAGGGGTGTGTGCCAAATGATCTTTGCTGGATCTAAAAGATCCTCATTGAAAGGCTATTGAACAGCTTATCATGAGGCTCTGCAACCTCCTTGAGGTAAATCTGTAAGGAGTCTGCAACTATCTTCATGAGATTCTGGAATCGTTTCAATCATCCACCAGGGATGGAGGAGAAGGCATGACTGCTTCATCTGGAGACGAAGAGGAGATTTTGGTGGCAAGATAAACCTTTTCATCAACTCTAGCCTCCTGCTCCCAGAAAGAGCAGGTGATGCAGTTGCTCCTTTCTGTGCCAGGTGATTCTGGATACTCTTGAAAATTGTTGGAGATAAACTTCTCCAGGGTCCAGTATGGCCAAGGAGGAACACAGGAGCTGACACCTATGGGTGTTCATACCACTGAGGCACTGGTGTTAATCATGGGCCATAAGCAGCTGTAGCTTCAGCAGAAGCCTTTGGGAAGGGACCTCAGAAGGAATGAGGACCAAAATCTTGGACTAAAATTGTGAGACCAAGGTGAGATCCTCATCCTCTTTGACAGGTTCACTCAGGAATGATGGGGCACCTAGAGAGATTTCAGGTGAAATAATTGCTACTGGGTGAACTTCATGTGATCTTGATGTTCTCAGTACTGACAGCACATCAGAGCAGACAGTCAGGAGTCTCAGACATAGCAAGGTCCTGGTGAAACAAAACTCTTTTGGTGTGGGATATTGGTACCAAACTGATGACTGTGCCAGAGTATTTGTGGATGAAAGCGCTTACAGTACCACAGACATTAGGTGCTTGGAGGGAAGAATGGTTTCTGATGGTGCCGAAGCCATGCATGACAAAGGAGATGAGGCCAGAGACCAAGTTGACTTCTTCAGTACTCAGGAAGCAGAGGAAAAACTCTTCTTACTGCCTCACTCTGATGACAGTACTGAGGGTCTCTCTGGGCCTGTGGCCTTGCAGTCTAGCCGTGTCCCAGGTACCTGAAGAAGTGGTAGCCTCATCAGTGCCTGCCTGGAGAGCTGGTAGACCTGGAGTAGCTAAATAAATTTACAACTGCAGTTTTTAGAGGTAGAATCTTTAACTGGAGAACCAAGGGCACATTCTTTGAACCCCTTGCGGGGGAGTCCTGTATCTTCCACCTGGGTGCTCTAGAACTGTGGGACTCAAGGAGAGCAAACTTGCTCGGGGATTGATGTAAGCAAGGAGTCCTTGACAAGGACAGGAAGCCAGACATAGAGAGCTCTTCTTCATAAGGAGGAAAAACATGTATTTCTCTATTTTTCCTGGCTCTTGATTTTAATGCCAGACACAAATTGCACTTTTAAATAACATGTGACTCCCAAAGGCAATGGATACAGAATGAATGTCCATCACTGACTGAGAACACCTTGTAGCATGACAAACAGCACTTGAAGACAGGAGAACTAGGCATCACCTTCCGGGGGGTGTGGGGGGGAGGAGGGGGGAATTACATCTGTCTAAATAGTAGTGGAAAGAGAAATGTTTCTGTTTTTCAAAGAGAGACGTTAGAATAAAGTATCTACCAACTATGGAAAAACTAACAGTGACACTACTATTAATAATCAGCAAAGAAGAAAATAATGTTGAGGAAATCTAAAGAGAATAATGGATAGGGGTCTGTGTCAGGCTGAGATGGTTGAAAATAATTGCTGGTGGTTTGTTTTCACAGTGCTATATAACAACAGCACAGGACACAAGACTGAGTAACACACATGTGCAGGCTGAATGGACACTGCTATGAGAAATCTCCAATGAAAGGCATAGGGGGTGAAAGTGCTTCTCGAAATAAGCAGCAGTAGGGACGCTACTTAAAAAAGAGTCAATCACTCCCCAGCAACGAAGGTAGCGTAATACTGGACTCGATGTGTGTGTGTGTGTGTGATTTTCATGTCTTTTTCATCAATTTAATTCCACTAATTTCAGTCGAATAATTCTTTATTTATACTGGTATGAGCTAAGCCAAATGCGGCCCATTCTATTCCTTTCTCTGCTAATTTGACTTACTCTGCTTACCAGAACTACTATGTTTGGGAAATTCATTCTCCTATTTCCAAAACCCAAATCAACCCAGAGTTTTCAGAGGCTCACACTAGGCCCCATATATCTTTAATGTCCTACTACTTTTCAGAATAAGTAGCTGCACAAACAACCACCAGAATTGCTACATCATACCAGATTGGTCCACTTAGCCCAGTGTCCTTCCTCAGGTAAGAGAAAATTCCTTACATTTCAGAGAGGCAGAAAAACAAAGCAATGAACACAGCTAGTTGTGTAATAGAGTAGAAAGTCAGGAGAAATAAGATTCCTTCCTGACCCCACAGGAGTTCATTGTACAGCATGCCATGTAATATGAGATTGACCACATTTTTCTTTGTATGTCTTCTGAATTAGGTCACAAAATAATCAAACATCAATTGAAAATCCAACTACAGTTCCTGGGAGTAATTTAAGAGTCTATGTTCTTTGCGCAGATTAATGGGGAATGGGTAGAGAGGTGCCAAATTCTGGTTTCATGTGCACCAGAGGAAACTCAGAGGAGCTCCATTAACTTCAGTGGAATTATTTGGTTTATATTATTATGACAAAAGATCAGAATCTGATCCTCAGGGTGACATAATTTATTCCCTTTCTACCCCCAAGGGGAAGAATTAATGTTCATATCTAAACACTTTTCTCCTGATAGAAGGGCAGAACTTGTTGAATTCATTATTGCTGCTGCCTCTCACATTTGTGGCTCAAAAGAATTGCTAAATGATGCAGGTTGGGAAAATATGGGGCACATCTCTTAAATCAGATCAGCAACAATGGTAGCGTAGCCACTATGGGAGGTGAATATAATGATAATGCTACTGATGAGAGCATTAATTTATTTAGCAGGTTAGTAATTTAGAATGGTAATGAAGAGTCATCTACTTGTCTAAATCCTATCATCTGTCACCTGCCGAGACAGCGTGACTCATCCTAAACATTGGGCCTGCTGTTAGCCCTGTTAATAATTTCATAGTTCATTTTGTGCTCTTATTTTGGTTCAAGTAACTTTATATGTGTGACTAGAAAACAAAAAAAGAAAATAAGCAAGCAGCAGCCAGAATGCTGTCTTAAAGGCCCTCTGGCCAAAACACTGACATTTTGTCATTGCTACCTCACCTGATTACTGTAATTTTCAATTACATTAAATGAACTACTCTATTTGGTCTTCACTAGATCTTAAGTATTTCCCCTCTTCTGGGTGAAAATGGAGCATTATTGGGAAATTGTTGCTGTTTCTAAGAGGACTCCAGTTTATTATCTGTTTTAAAGTCCTGGGAACTTCCATTTTGCCATTTTCTATAGAACTTGTCATTTTTGTTGTTGCTATTTTTCCTCATGTTAGGTCTCCTAGGCTGGCACAAAATCAAAACGGTGCTCTTACAATTTGGAGTCTTCAATCCTTTCAAGAAGCCAGGGAGTGAGCAAAGCCTGAGTTTTGAGGAAGGTTCTGGAATCTGAGCTCTTCCCTTGCTGTTGACATACAGCAGGCTGGAGAGGAAAGTGGATGAAGTACCTGACTTTTTACTTAGGCATCAAAATCTAAAGAATAATAACTGTGTCTGGTTCCTCCCAGAAAGTCATAAGCTGTATGGCTGCATCTACACTAGTAAATTAGGTCGACTTAAACTTGCTTAAATCAACTTAATTCACCCCGCGTCTATATTACAGTTTCCTTAAGTTGACTTAAGCAGCTTGCTTAAGTCGACTTAAGGAAAAGAAAGTTGACAATGAAAATTAAGTCGACTTTATTAAGCCTGCTTTCTAGTAGACCTAAGGCTTACGTCAACTCCCTAGAGTCGACTTAAGCCAGTGTAGCCGTGGGGTAGCCCTAAGTCGACTTAGGGCTACCCCAGGGCTACACCAATGCCCTCCCTGCTGGGGGGGGGCAAAGGGGTAGCCTGGCATGCCCCCCCACCTGGCAGGGCAGAGCCCTGCCCACCCTGCCCCTATGCCCTGCCAGGATCCCTGACCCCCTTTGCCCCATTGTACCTAGGTACAATGGGGCAAAGGCTGAGCCCCCTGCCCCCGTAGACCAGCCCTAGGTCCCTCTAGCCCCACAAAGTCGACCTAGAGCATCCAGCGTAGACGCTCTAGGTCGACTTTCTAAGTTCCCCTTTAAGTCGACTTTAATTTTAAGTGTGGACACACTAAGTCAACTTAAATTCACAAGTGTAGACATAGCCTATGATATCTCCATTCCCTCTGCACTCTAATTAAAAGAGAAGGAATACAACGGCATTTTACAATAATGGTCCTAGCATAAAGGGTTCTCTTTGTTTGGGAACTTGATGTAGGACAGTGTCTTGTTTTAATGACATTAACTCTGTGCCACGATATGCAGTGCGGGGCGTCTGCTGCTAAAATAAATTTCTTTTCAAAGCCCTTATCCAGGATTGCAGGTGTACATACATACATTAAAGACATACAACCAAAGAACATACTGCCATAGAAAAGTTTTACTTTTGTTCCCCAAAGTCAAACCCATCTCTCAAGGTATGAATTGCCCCTTTAATCAACACACCACAGGTAACAGTTTTCTGTAGCAGCCCAGCTCTTCTGGTAAACAGGGCCAGCCCAAAGGTTTTTTATGCCCTAGGGTGAACTATGACTTTGGTGTCCCCGTCAGAGGGCAATACTTTCATTTATAAGAGATAAAATATTAATATATTTTTTTAAATAGAGAAAAAAATTCACTTCCATCGCCCCTTAAAGCCTGGCACCCTAGACGACTGCCTAGTTCACCTGTATGGTCGGGCTGGTCCTGCTGGTAAAGCCTAGGATGATAGATGGCACGAAGGGGAAAGGGAAGCAAAAAGAAGACTGTCAAAATAATTCGACTGAGTAAATTCCTCTCATGAAAATCATCCTGGCCCTTTGTAAAGCAGAGTGCTATTAAGTAAAATGCCCCTATAGATCCCAAGTGCTCTTGCCCCTTAGCCCAAATGGTTAGCCCATATTCAGGGTCTTGGGTAGTTTTTGTTAGGAGGAGAAATTGATGAGAAGAGTCAGGTATTTCTTTGGTGCAATCCTGTTCGTTTACAAAGAATGTAGACAAAGTCCTGCTTTCCCGAACATGGTAGGAACAAACAGCAGCAGACAGTTTCCTTGTTCAGAAATCCAAGCCTGCTTTCCAGCAAATCCTTTGTCCAAAAGGAGCTCTTTCTCTTAGTTTAGTGTAACATTTCACTCACGTTCTCCTCGGTTACTGGTTCTGTCTGCGTCTGATATACAGAAACACACAGCTCCATCAGTTAGTGCCCCACTCTCTGTATTTGCATTCAGTCCCAGGGAAACCCCTTATTGTCTCCGAGTTAATTCTTGTCCAGATCTTTCAATGTCATCCTATGCCTTGGGCAGAGGCTTTTATTATTTCAGCTAACTCCAAAGAAAGAGGCATTTAATTACATTTAAGCTGAACAAAAGGTGGCTGGCACATCCCTTAGCATGAGGTCTGTGATTGCTCATAGGTCAGAGACAGGCTTTCTGGCAGCCACCAACACTCTCCAGTATAATGATATAGAGAATCAGATGGTCAGAAAGGTAGATCCCTCAGAGATTGTAAGGTTTATATTAGTGATGGACAAGTCTCTATTCTTTCCAAGTTCAGAATAATATCAAAACGTTGAAGTGCTTACCCAGAGATAAAGTTCTTCACCCCTCTTCAAAGCTTGGAATCATAGAACCAAAGTCTTTCTTTCAACTTTTCCAGACCTCCTATTTCTTGTCATGCCAATGAATGCATTCCTGATGTACCCTGATTCCTGATAGTTCTGAGGAAATCTCTCACAACACAAATTTCCTTGTATTTGGAACCTCGGTGTAAGAAGTGTGTCTTTGTCTGAATCTCTCCTCTTTCACATTGGTTGCACAGTCACTCCCCTGGGTCTGAACTATGTTACATGCATCCTAATTTCTACCTCTAGTTTACAGTCACTATTACTAGATATTTGGTCAAATATTTGATATTTAACATCTCACATTTGACTGTGGTAGGTACTCTGCCAGCATGACAGTTCTCTGCAAAGATCATAACGTCCTTTACCCATGCTGCTTTTCTGAAACAATACTTTCAAAAATATAAATGATAGACAAAGAAAGGGATGATTGTGAGGGGTTTGGCATTTTTCCTGACCCAGTTTCCTATACCTCATTTCTATTAGGTTCTCAGAGACAGATGAACTCCTGCATCTTCCTTCCTCTAATATCTTCTGGACAACTCCATATGGATCCTTTCAAAACCCTGCCTTATTTTTCATCCTTCCTTCCCTATTCTCTTTCTGCATCAGTGCCCTAATTTTATTCCTTATTTCTTGGTAATTGTATTCAAAAATCTTTTTGTTTGTTGTTTGCTAACTTGAATCCCTCCCTCTTATCTAGTCATCTTATCACTTCATTAGTCCTTTTGATTAAGTTCTCAATTCATTTAGTATCTTCCTGTTTCTCACCAGTCTTTCCAAACTAAAATTGTAAGCACTGCAGGGAATACATGTATTTACCTCTCCTACCCAAGGAAGCTTTCAGACTGACTTGCAGGCTGCATAGTGTCGCATAAGACTTTCCAGCACAGACACTAAACTATTTCACTCTTTTCTTCCTATTTCCCTCGGACAACAGCAACAGTCCTACCTACTAGCCCCCAGGAAGGTCATTTTGAATGACAGTTTGCTTTTGCTTGGGTCCTCTTGTGGTTATCAGATGAAGTGAATAACCTACATCTTTTTGGCACTTAGACTCATTGGGTGCATCTACACTAGTAAATTAAGTAGAATTAAGCAGGCTTAAGTTGACTTAATTTACTCTGTGTCTACACTAGAGTTTCCTTAAGTTGACCTAAGGAAAAATTAAGTCATAAGAACATAAGAACATAAGAAAGGCCGTACTGGGTCAGACCAGAGGTCCATCTAGCCCAGTATCTGTCTACCGACAGTGGCCAGTGCCCAGGTGCCCCAGAGGGAGTGAACCTAACAGGCAATGATCAAGTGATCACTCTCCTGCCATCCGTCTCCATCCTCTGATAAACAGAGGCTAGGGACACCATTCTTAACCCCTTTCTGGCTAATAGCCATTTATGGACTTAGCCACCATGAACTTATCCAGTTCCCTTTTAAATATTGTTATAGTCCCAGCCTTCACAACCTCCTCAGGTAAGGAGTTCCACAAGTTGACTGTGCGTTGTGTGAAGAAGAACTTCCTTTTATTTGTTTTGAACCTGCTACCTATCAGTTTCATGTGGTGACCCCTGGTTCTTGTATTATGGGAGTATTTAAACAACTTTTCCTTGTCCACTTTTTCCACATCAGTCATAATTTTATATACTTCTATCATGTCCCCCCTCAGTCTCCTCTTTTCCAAGCTGAAGAGGCCCAGCCTTTTCAATCGTTCCTCATACGAGGCACTCTCCAAACCCCTAATCATTTTAGTTGCCCTTTTCTGAACCTTTTCTAGTGCTAGAATATCTTTTTTGAGATGAGGAGACCACATCTGTACACAGTATTCGAGATGTGGGCGTACCATGGATTTATATAAGGGCAATAATACATTTGCAGTCTTATTTTCTATCCCCTTTTTAATGATCCCTAACATCCTGTTTGCTTTTTTGACCACCTCCGCACACTGTACGGACATCTTCAGAGAACTATCCACAATGACTCCAAGATCTTTTTCTTGACTCGTTGTAGCCAAATTAGCCCCCATCATATTATAGGTATAGTTGGGGTTATTTTTTCCAATGTGCATTACTTTACACTTATCCACATTAAATTTCATTTGCCATTTGGATGCCCAATCACTTAGTTTTGTGAGATCTTTTTGAAGTTCTTCACAATCTGCTTTGGTCTTGACTATCTTGAGTAGTTTAGTATCGTCTGCAAACTTAGCTACCTCACTATTTACCCCTTTCTCCAGATCATTTATGAATATATTGAATAGGACTGGTCCTAGGACCGACCCTTGGGGAACACCACTAGCTACCCTTTTCCAATCTGAGAATTTACCATTTACTCCTACCCTTTGTTCCCTGTCTTTTAACCAGTTCTCAATCCATGAAAGGACCTTCCCTTTTATCCCATGACAACTTAACTTACATAACAGCCTTTGGTGAGGGACCTTGTCAAATGCTTTCTGGAAATCTAAGTACACTATGTCCACTGGATCCCCCCTGTCCACATGTTTGTTAACCCCTTCAAAGAACTCTAATAGATTAGTAAGACACGATTTCCCCTTACAGAAACCATGTTGGTTATTGCTCAACAGTTTATGTTTTTCTATGTGACTGACAATTTTATTCTTAACTATTGTTTCAACTAATTTGCCCGGTACCGACGTTAGACTTACCGGTCTGTAATTGCTGGGATCCCCTCTAGGGCCCTTTTTAAATATTGGCGTTACATTAGCCGACTTCCAGTCTTTGGGTACCGAAGCCATTTTAAGGGACAGGTTACAAATCTTAGTTAACAGTTCCGCGACTTCACATTTGAGTTCTTTCAGAACTCTTGGGTGAATGCCATCTGCTCCCGGTGACTTGTTAATGTTGAGTTTATCAATTAATTCCAAAACTTCCTCTAGTGACACTTCAATCTGTGACAGTTCCTCAGATCTGTCACCTACAAAAGCCGGCTCAGGTTTGGGAATCTCACTAACATCTTCAGCCGTAAAAACCGAAGCAAAGAATCCATTTAGTTTCTCTGCAATGACTCTATCATCTTTAAGCGCTCCTTTTGTATTATCATCATCAAGGGGCCCGACTGGTTGTTTGGCAGGCTTCCTGCTTCTGATATACTTAAAAAACAATTTGTTATTACCTTTGGAGTTTTTGGCTAGCCGTTCTTCAAACTCCTCTTTGGCTCTTCTTATTACACTCTTGCACTTAAGCTGGCACTGTTTGTGCACCTTTCTGTTTGCCTCACTAGGATTTGACTTCCACTTTTTAAAGTCGACTTAATAAGACCTCGTTTTAAGTTGACTTACAGCTTAAGTCAACTTCTTAAGTCAACTTAAGCCAGGAAAGTTGACTTAGGGCCAGGGAAAAAGGGAGCCCCTGCTCCCTTCTCCCCAGGAAGCCACTAGTGGCTTGCCCTGTGGAGAGCCTGTCCCGCGAGGGGCTGGTTCTCCCCAAGAGTGGCTTGGCTAGTGGCTCGTCCCAGCTCCCTTCTCCCCGGGACCGCTCCCCTGCAGCTCCTTTACACCTGGGACCACACTCCAGCTGATAGGGAAACCCCAGCTGGAGTGCCGGCAACTGGGGAGCTAGAGGCTAGGGAGCTAGCCTGGGGAGCCAAGACTCCAAAGGAACCTCGCCTCCCCCTGGACCTAACCAGTCCACTTAGAGAGTCAAGTGCAGACTCTCTAAGTCGACTTAGTAAGGTCATCTTTAAGTCGACTTAAGAGTCTTGTGTGGACTCTCTAAGTCGACTTAATAAGGTCGACTTAAAGTCGACTTAGTAAAGTCGACCTAAATTTCTCAGTGTAGACATAGCCATAGACTCTAAGGTCAGAAGGGACCAGTATGATTATCAGGTCTGACCTCCTGCAAAATGCAGGCCTCAAAACCTCATCCATCCACTCCAGCAATAGGCCACCAACCTAGGACTGAGTTATTTACCTCCTTAAATCATGATTTAAGGACTTTAAGATATAGAGAATTCACCAGTAGGTGAGCCATGTCCTGTGCTACAGAGGAAGGCAAAACCCCCCGAGCCCAAGCCAATCTGCCCTGCTTAAAGCGCCGCAGCTCCTTCTGACACCCGGAGCCCGGGAGCTGTGCTGGGGGGCCGGCTCGAATCGGGACAAGTATTCTCGTGTATACAAGGCCTCAGTCTCCTCTCATAAGGCAAGTTTTCCACTTCTCTCCCTTTTTGCAGCTGTTCTCATTGGAATTCACCCTTTTTAAACATGGGGGACCAGAACTGCATGCAATATTCCAGATGGGGGTCTCACCAGTGCCTTGTACAGCGGCACTAACATCTCCCTGTCTCTACTTGAAATACCTCTCCTGATACAACCTAGAACCGTATTAGCTTTTTTCATGGCCACATCACATTGGCGGCTCATAGTCATACTATGATCAACAAGTACTTCCAGTTCCTTCTCCTCCTCAGTTTGTTCCAACTGATGCATCCTCAACTTATACGAAAAATGCTTGTTATTTGTCCCTAACAAACTGCTGCAAGGGGGAGAAGCAATGGATTGTTACATCAGCTGAACTTTTCAATGCACATGCAGCGGGACACTTTTTCACCAAACCTCTGACAGATGTGGCAGGAAACAGAAATAATACTAGTCTGCAATTCTGCTGGGATTTATCTCCTTCCTTTAAGGAAAAAAAGGGGTAACTAGCAAAAAAAAAAAAAAAAAAAAAAAAAAAGCAGATGCCAAATTTAGTTATGTTTGTTTAGACTTTTAAAAGTCTTATTATTTCTACAGACCCTTTTACCTTTCATAGATACGGACTAGTCTGCAGCATTTCTATCTGACCCATTAATACCAGAAAGCACAGTATTTATTTTGCTGAAGTTGCTTAGTAACCATAGGTATGGGGAGATAATGTCTACTCTGCATTATGCTGGCTTACATTTAAGTCCATTGCTTAATACGGATAATAATCCATCATTGTTTTTACATATTAACCAGCTGATCTAGTCCCTTATATTTAAGGAACTCTTAGAAGAGCATTTCTGTGATATTTACTTTCAGCCTGTATGAATCTGATATGAATCAACCCAGACCTTTCCATTATGCCATGTCTGAACAAAAGCAAAGTATTTCCTTACATTTTTTTCAGAGCCATTCTGGCCTCTCTATTGAATACATAGAAGAGACATTTACACATGCACACGCACGCGCACACACAAATTTTGCAGTTATTTAGCATATGAAACACCCATTAGGACAGTAGTGCTTAAGATTTTTCATAGGGTAGACCATCTCTTAACAAATTGAGTGATGCACAGACAACTTCCCCTTACAGTCACGATGCTGAGAACTATCGCCACTCCAGTTGTGATTGTATAGTACCCAATTGCTTATTGGAAATGCATCATTAGGGAAGTGTGAAGCACCAAGCATTGTCCTAATTTTCCATCCACTGAAGTCAATAGGAGCAGTTAGGCCAACCCTGAAGGTTTTTGAAAATCTACATGTGTCTTTAACAGTTGTTCAGTGTGATTTAGTAGGTGAAAGCAAAGAGGAGGAGTCTATATCATGTGACCAGCCAACTCTCCATTGATCAACACATTATATTACAGTGGTGAATGACCCTGTATATGTCGTATGTATCATCTTTCTATAGCTTGCCACTTTTACTCTGTGAGCATGCTTTGTTACCCCTTGGGGAGCCATATCCTGAGCATAAGAGGCTGATCCTACTCCTCCTAAAGTTTTGCCATTGACTTCATCAAATGTAGGTTCAAGGCAATGGTATCTGGTTTTGTATTTACGTATAGGTTATTACAGATAAAAAAACCCATCTTTTAAAAGTTGAGTGCAGGACCCAGTTTTGAATATATTTATGGACATATGTCAAGAATAAACTATTTCTGTACCTGATTATGGATGGTTAAAATGTGTGTGTGTGTGTGAGAGAGAGAGAGAGAGAGAGAGAGAGACTACATCTTGTTTTTTAATGTGTGATTCTTATGAGAGAATGGGTTATTGCTTTGCTACATGGTATTATTCATCCTCAACTCCCGAAGGCAGATTTGTGCTGCTAATGTCTGGCAGGGTTTGGTTAGACACAAGCTGGTGGAGTACAGATCATAATTAATGCAAAGAGGGAAGGGTAAAATTTGAAGATAAAAATGTGACACCAAATGTGCATGTTTTGAATGAAAACTCATGGGAATTGGGTGTTCAGGCACTGATAAGAAGAGCCCGTCCCTGATATACTCAAGGATGGATCTATCTAATCTTGCTGTATCAATGTAATCAATTTGGTTGCAAGGTATAATTGGAACAAAATATGGCCTATTTAGCTTACGTAAGATAGAAGTTTGTGTATTAAAATTATGGCACACTAAATGTCATTTGAGTTCAGGTGATGAAATACCGCAATTGGGCAAAGCTTCCCCCCTCCCTTGCCATCAAGGAATTAATTCCAGATGATAAATCATAACAAACACATTACATTTCTATAGTGTGTTTCATTCTGAAGGACCCCAAATTATTTTAAAGAAAATAACCTAATGGCTGCCTCAGTTACTTAGTCCTTACGGAGGCAGTGAGGTTTCAATGGGAGTTTTGCCTGATAAAAGACATTTAGGATTTTGGTCTAATAAAGAAATCAATTAATCCACCTCAGAGATGAAGTCACATCTCAAAGCTCCATCCAGTTGAAGATTACTGAATCCAAGTCAAGACTAATGAATTCAACTGAAATCTCAGTAGGAAATTTAGGAGGCAAAAATGCAATTGTAAAAATTAGAATCAGAACCAACAACCTGACTATCAAAAGCATTAGAGGCTTTTAAATGACCACAAGTAATAAGCATGGAAATGTTTGCAAGAGTGAAACTAGCAGCAGCACCCTTAAAGCCAATCAGTTCAATTATGGCTGGCACTATTATCAGCCACATGCACTGGTGAGCAGTACTTCTTTTCATTCTCTGTTATCCAGCACCTAAAATGTGATCCATTGTAATACATGTCACTCAGCAAATTCACAAGTGTAATAAAAAGAACTAGATCATTTCCCTCAACTAATGGAAAGAAAGAGGAAAAAGGGTGAACAATAAAATCCCATTTCAGAGTTCTGCCAGCTTTTCTGTATTTGAGGCCAGCAGTTCCTCTTTAGTTTTGTGTACATTGTAAATGTAGTGGCCATTATTTATTCGGCATATTTGTCTTTTGTAAAGTCATTTTTAATTTTTAATATTCACATTGATAAGCTTTGTTCACCAGAGTGGTGCACAGGGGCATAGATCTGTTTATATTTATTCATTAGTGTGTTGCTAATTAAAAATGTGTTTAATTAAACTTGTAAAAAAAAAGATAAGAGAATGAACATGTTGAAGTAAAACACCCAAAGGCTATGAAATACCTTCCACAGTTGAGTTGTTAAAGCTAATATGGGCAGCAGGAGTGTCAAAAGCATCTAATGCCTGCTACAGAGTACAAAGTTTAAAATGAAATGCTTGTGCCAAACGTGCCAGGTAAAGTTAAAATGTACCTGCCACACTTAGAATATTCATACCCAGGAATGAAAGAGCTTCACTCGCTTCTTCTCTGGCTGCTCCCCTGGCTGGCTTTTTGCATTGTTTTCTTAGAAGTATGTCTTTGCAAAGACGTATAAGATCACACTGCATATAAATGTGTACTGCCCTTACAGAGAAAGTGATTGCACATTTTGGCCATCTCTGGCACTATCTCCCTCTCTAAGCCTTCATATAACCTTGTCTGACTGCTGAAATGACACAGCATCTTCAGTGTTCTTCTCTTAGATCCCAGTTCTGCAAAGAGATATTCTTGTGCATTTATTACATCCGTTGACAGTGAAGTCAGTATTCACTATCTACTTCTCACCTATTTAACTTGAGAGCAACCAAGAGCTGGAGAAGCTCCTGACAACAACAAAATTGGTGTGGTACAATGCATAGGAATATGTATTGTGGATCTGTATAGAGGGGCCTCACTGTGAAGAGGTTTTCTGGAAGGATGAGAGGTGATTTGGGCCTTAGAAGGAGTGAGAGCACCACTGATAGATCCATAAAGCTGCAACAGCAGAGTTGCTATGTAGCTATTCTGTAGTCCCAGGAAGATTGCTGTCCCTCTGTACCCAAGTAGCTCCTAATCAGATAGTGTGGCACTGGGTCCTGGATTTGGCCCCTGCTTATTTGGATATTATGTACTTATATAGATACATTAGTTTGCCTGTAGAATATGGAGTCATTCTATTTGACCACTCAGGACTATTCTTCCCCATACAATTTCCCCACTAGATTTGAATGGATGTGGTTTATAGTGAAGGAGAAAACGTACTGAAAGGAAAAGTATAGTAAATAACAAGAACACAGAAGAATGGAAGTCTCTGTCATTATCTATGATAAGTGACTGATCCACAAATAAGAAATGATTCAGTTGCTTGGGATCGAATAACCTTCAAAATGAATTAAAATTTAGGCATATTTAATGACATATGGAGTCTTTTCAGTCAAATTTAAGATGAAAATTTTATGATTATTTCATCAAACTTTAACTATCATCTGGAATGAATGACTTACATTTTCATTATTTCCTTGGGATATTTATTTAATTCTTTGTATATTAAAATATTAATGTTCAATTTTGTATACATTTCCCTTACCTTCTTACAATCCCTCCAATTTGTCCATTAAAATTTATAGAAAATAAGTTAATTAAAACATCTTCCTTAATGTTTATAAAGTATTTTCATTATGAAATATGTTTAGCATGTACATTTACACGACACTTTTACAAGCAGATTGAGCTCTCTGCCCAAAAGACCTTGCAGCATACAAGGAAAGTCAAAATACACATACACTATAAAATACTGGACAACAGTTGATGTCAGGGAGAGTCTATGGGATATTGACAAGGAGAAGAAAGAAAAGATTTCTTGAAGACATGAGGTGAAATTATAGACTCACTGAAGACATCTAGAGTTTTACCCTGACTACAGTGGAGTAAGATTTCACCAATGGAATTTAAGGAAAAATTTGAAGGAGGACAGAAAAGTTGCCAGGTTGAGAAGACAGATTGTTCCAGGTGTAGGAGTTAGGCCAGATAGCACAATGATGGATCAAGATAGATAAGGCTGTTATGATCGAGACAGATGAACAGATTAGATGAATTAGCATGGTTGAAGGTGCTTAGACTGGGGGAAGGAGATATAAAGTTCCCATTGACATCACTGGTGCCCCAGCATAAGGTCCAATGGACTGGGAAGTCTGAGGAAGTATGAAAGAATTAGAGGGAAAAGAGATAAAAAACATAACCGCAGGTAAGATTATGGTAGGCCAAGGAACTTCCATTTAAAGCAGTAAGAGAAAGGAAGTCAATTTTGATATCTATGTTACAAGGCACATTTGCAATTATTGGATTCAGTAAGTACATTTTAAAAGGTGTATATCTTATATAATAAAAAAGCCAAACAAACAAAAAACCAAAACAGTAAGAGGAAAAAAACCAAACCAAAAACGCAGAGCAAAAGAGTCAGAGCCATATATATATATATATATCTTTTAAAAATTGGAAGTCAAATCCTGCTGGGGAAAATAGAAAGGAACATAAACTCTGGCAAGTCAAGTGTAAAACTATAATTAAGGAGGCTAAAAAAGCATTTGAAGAGCAGCTACCAAAAGACACAAAAACTAAAAGCAAATTTATTTTTAAGGCTATCTGAAGCAGGAAGTTAGCCACACAGTCAGTGAGGAACACTGGATAAATCAGGAGCTGAAGGAGAACTCAGAGAAAACAAGGCCACTGAAGAGAAGCTAAAAGCATTCTTTGCATCTAAGTTCACCATAGAGGAAGTGGGGAGATTCACACACCTGAATCATTATTTTTAAGTGAAAAAATTGAGAAACTGTCTCAGATCGAGGTGTCAATAGAGGAGGTTTTGGAACAAATTGGTAAATTAAACAGTAATAAGTGACCAGGACAGATGGTATTCACCCAAGTGTCCTGGAGGAACTCAGATATGAAATTGCAGAACTACTAACTGTGGCATGTAGCCTAGCACTTAAATCAGCCTCTGTACCAGATGATTGGCAGGTAGCTAATGAAACACTATTTTTACCAAAAGGCTTCATAGGTGATCCTGGAAAATACAGGACAATAAACCTGAACAGGCAAATTGATTGATATTATAATAAATAACAGAATTATGAGATACATAGATGAATATGACATGCTGGAGAAGAGTCAACATGCCTTTGGTAAAAGGAAATCATGATTAACCAAACTATTAGAATGGGGGACAAGGGTGATCCAATAGATATAATGTCCTTGGACTTTCAGAAAGTCTTTGAAAAGGTCCCATTCCAAAGGCTCGTAAGCAATCACTGGATAAAAAGGAAGGTCATCTCATGGATCTAGAGCTGATTAGAAGCTAGGAAATAAAAGGTAGGAATAAATAGTCAGTTTTCACACTGGAGAGAGATAAATACTGGAGTTCCCTAAGGATCTGTACTGAGGCTAGTGCTGTTTAACATATTCATAAGTGACTTGGAAAAAAGGGTAAACAGTGAGGTGGCAAAATTTGCAATACAATATCAGTCAAGATAGTTAACTCTGAAGCTGGATGCAAAGCATTATGAAGGTATGTCACAAAACTGGGTGATGGGACAAGAAAATGGCAGATGAAATTCAATGTTAATATATACAAAGTAATGCACACTGGAAAACATAACCCCCAACTATACATACAAAATGATGGTGTCTAATTAGCTGTTACCATTCAAGAAAGGGATCTGGAGTCACCATGGATAGTTTTACGAAAACATCTGCTCAAGGTGCAGCAGCTGTCAAAAAATCCAACAGAATTTTAGGAACTATTAGGAAAGGGATATATAAGAAGATAGAAAATATAATGGCACTTTGTAAATCCACAATATACGCACACTTTGAATACTGACTGCAATTCTGGTCACCCCATCTAAAATATATATATATATATATATATATTCCCATTGGAAAAACTTCTGAAAAGGATAACAAAATGATTAGGGGTATGGAGCTGTTCCAGCTTCCACATGATAAGAGATTAAAAAGACTGGGACTTTTCAGCTTGGAAAAGAGACCATGAGAGGATATGATAGAGTTTATAAAATTATGAGTATTGTAGAGAAAGTGAATAAGGAAGCATTATTTATCCTTGATATAACACAAGAACCAGGAGTCACCCAGGTAGCAGGTTTAAAACAAACATAAGGAAGTTTTCACATAATGCACAGTCAAACCATGGCACTGTTGTTGTTTAGGCTAGAAGTATAAACACGGTTAAAGGAGAATTAGATAAGTCCATGGCAGACAGGTCCATCATTGGCTATTGGCCAAGATGATCAGAGATGCAACCTCATTTTCTGGGTTCTCTAACTCTCTGACTGTCAGAACCTGAGACTGGATACCACGGGATGGATCACTTGATAATTACCCTGTCCTGTTCATTCCCCGGGAAGCATCTGGCATCAGCCATTGTCAGAAGACAGGGTAATGGGCTAGATGGAGCACTGGTCTGATCCACTATAACAATTCTCATGATCTTATTTAAGTACCTATAGCTACCATTTCAAATGAGCATGATCCTGCCTTTGGGCCTCTGTAGAGATGCATTCCCCTCTTCTCTTATTTTTTCCTGGAAGTTGAATGTGTTGCTTGGCAAGAGAATGTTGACTACTCCCATCTGCTGACCAGTAATAGAGTTACTCAGTTCCCAACATTGGTATTGAAAGGATTTCTGTGCATGTATTGAAACATTCCCTTGAAAACAAACAAACAAAAACCTGCACACATAATTGCTTGCTGCAATTGCATGCTCTGAAACATGAGAATTTTCCTCATGCCGTCTTTATGCATAGGTTCAATTCCATCTGACTGCAAATTCATACATTTCTTGTTCATAATAATTTTTCCCAATTCCCTGCTGGACTCTGCAATATGATGTCCTGAGCATTATTCTCAGACAGAAGGTTAAACCCCACCCGCCATGTTTTGAGGTATACCATTTGTTTGTGGCCTTGTCAGTCTTTCCCTGAAGTGCCAGAGGGCTCATGTAAATACAATCCCATTTAAAACAATGACTCCAGTATCCCAAACAATATTGAGAGGAACCCTGGTTTTGGCTCCAGTTATCATAGCAACAAAAGTTTACTTCTTAAGAATGTAGCCAATGGAGTCCAGGAAAAGTCTCCATGGACTCTGAGTCTCTAGACTGCTCAAAACTCCATTGGGACTGGCACATGTGCCAAGTAGTTTCAGAATCAGAGAATGGCAACCAGCACCTGTAAAGCCCCCCCCCCCCCCCCCCCCCGGCTGCTGCACTTAGAAGCTGGCCTCAGCAAAGGATCTGGCCCACAGTGTGCAATTCTCTAAGGCTATGTCTACACTTGTCAAAATAAGTCGACTTTGCTAAGTCGACTTAACAAAGTCGACTTTGTTAAGTCGATTTAGCATGTCTACATTATAAAATTAAGTCGACTTAAAGTGGACCTTGCCAAATCGACTTAGAATGTCCACACTGGAGGCCTAAGTCAACTTCTAGGGGCTAGGTGGACCTGGGACTGGTCCATGGTGGCACGGAAGGCACCCCTTCCAAAGTGCCAGGGGGATCAGCATTTGCCCCATTGTACCCTGGTACAATGAGGGCTGAGTAGGACAGGGACAGGGGCAGGGTACAGGAGCGGGGTGGGCAGGGCTGTGTCCTGCCCTGTGGGTGGGCACGCCAGGCTCTGGCTGTGCCAGCCACCCTGGCAGAGAGGTCAGTGGGGAGCCCTGGGGCCCTTTAAGTAGACTTAAAGTTGATTTAGGGCTAATCTGCGTCTACACTGGCTAAATTGACTTTATAAAATTGACTTAGCCTTTAAAGTAGGTTTAATAAAGTCAACTTAAAATTTCCTTAAATTGACTTAAGCAGCAGCTTAAGTCGATTTAAGGAAATTGTAGTGTAGATGCAGATTAAATTAAGTCGATTTAAGCAGGCTTAAATCGACTTAATTCACAAGTGTAATGCACCCTAACAGTTTAGAGTCTAACTCAAATCAATCCCTTTCTCCAAATGAAATATTGAACTGTGGATTCAAAACAAAGGCAGCCAAAATATATGATCATAGTGGTTTTAATTGAACAATACTACATTTCATCCAGGAAGTAAGGAAGTACGTGCTGGGGAAGTCTGGATCTGAATAGACCATAACAAAGAAATCAGACCATTAAATGACTCTTTTTACTCTGTGTTTCTATTCTTGATCCCTCTGTTCTTTTCTCATTCTCCACAGGTTCTGCCAATGGTTTGGTCACCCAGCCTTTGTCAGAGCTGCTGAAATGTTGGCAGCCCCTGGACAGAAGAGAAAGGAATAGAGTTATCAAGGATAGAAATAGAAATTATGGTAACTCATTTAGCTATTTGGGGTTTAATTGCAACAGTCTATAACAGTCTATAACAAATCCCCACTCCATTAAACCTTTGAGCATCACACCAGGTACACACTCAGGAGTCATGCATTTTTGTGAGGCACCTATTGACCTCCATGAAAATTGTATAGAGCTCTGAAACTTACAGCATATGATCAGTGTGCCACATGTGTGCCACTTTGATGGATGGATGTACACTGAGCAAATTGCAGGGCAGAAAAAGGGTTATAAAAGTAAAACAATTTCTTATATTCTTATTGAGTCTGCTACACTTCTTCTGACTATTGGGTCATATAAGTCAGCTTGCTGCCAAGCATCTGATTATTAATTATTATGAATATGAATATGCTTCTGTGCAAGGCAAAAACCCCACATAGCCATGATGCAAGCTGTGAATTGTGAACTATATAATGCTGTTCAGTATGTGGAGTGGGAGTACATTCCACCTTTACCTTTACTGGTGGTCAGTTTATGACCTAAAACAGGAGATTTGATTACTCTTATAATTATCCTAGCTGGCATGACATCTACAAGCAATGACAGTGGTCGTAAAATTATCCAACCCTTTTCAAAATCTAGCTGTAGTGTTTGTCTCTGTGACCTGCTGCATCCGTGAATTCCATAGATTGCTGCTACCGTGGGTAAAGGAGGTCTCTATTTCCTTTTATGGCTTCTAAATTTATTGCTCATTAATTTCAGTGATTGCCCTCTTGATTCTATATTGCCAAGCAGGGGAAGAAATGGAGGGACTGATTGATTTTCCTCACTTCATATACCTCAGTCAAGTTCCCTCTAACACCTAACCTTTACAGGCTAGGTTAACTAATTCTACCCATTGCAAAATGTTGGACCCTTGATGTTTTTCAGTGCCTTCATAACAGTTTGCAATATATATATATAGGAAGGATGAAAGCAAGCAGCCCAAAATTCCCTGTGGGAAACCAGAAACATTTTGGGACCAATTCAAACCATGTCCCATTTCAATCAGCAACGGGACTTGAACAAATAGTTTCTTCTTTCAAGCTCATCTTGAGCCTATAGAATCTGAAGACCTTTTGGAATAAACCCCCATGAGGGATTAAAAACAGGCCTGATTCACAACACATGGATTTCAGTTATGAATGTGTCTAAAATTCAGGTGAGTTTGAATCCAAGTTTTGGTTTGGACTCATCTCTAGTTGGAATTAATCCTCCTGCTTGTTGGTTGCTGGTTGGGGTGGGGGTGGGCGGGTGGAGGTGAGGGGAAGGGGTTGTACATATTAGCTCAGACAATGTTATTCCATAGCAGTAGTACAATTTATGGGGAGAGTAGATGACATTTTAGTAGGTCGTAGAACAGTGTACACAGAGAGACATGAACATGAAATGTCTGACAATGGTTTTACTGGTAGCTAATGAAGTTGGGAAACCTTATGTTAGACAACAGAGGCAACTATCTTGGTAGCACTGCAAGAGAAATCCAAACAGAAAAAAACATCACCACTTCCACTGGGCCTGCTTCACAAGTTCCAAAGACTGACACTCAAGAAGAAAAATGCGTGTTCTCCTGTGTTCAAAGTATGAGAATCTGTAACATTCAGAATTTAGCAAAGCATACACAGAGGTGAAGTCCTCAGAGAAAGGCAATTAAAATGCCCTGAAACTCATCTTTTCCATCCACTAACTCTTGGCTCAATGAAGCAGTCTTCTTATAACATGCCCTTGCATATTTTTCCATAAACGATGAGGATAAGACGTTCAAAAGCACTTAGCTTTGGCTCAACTGCTCCATTCAAGTCAAATGGAAAGCAGAGTTAGGTGAAAGCTGGGTGCTTTTGAAAATCCCACCTGTATTGTTTTGGCTTACATGAAGTGTCAGATAAGTGATTTTAGTATCAGGGTAGCTCATACATGATCTGTTAATAATCTACTCCTAAAGGAACTGGGATAGCCAGTGGCTGGAGCACCTCAGGCCGTGAACTATCAACTGCCATTAGTTAACCACCGTTGGTGGTCAGCAGTGGAAGGAGGGAGACATTAAGGGAACTTTCCTCTATTAAACAGCTGTACAGTATTGCTGTGGGAACAGCTGACAAGTTTTCACCTCAGAAGTAACTACACTTCAGTGACGTGATTCTTGTAGCTTGCAAAGGCGCTTTGGGGTTGTGCAGGGCATATGTTAGTGCATGCAAAGGTACAGTATATGAATAATAGGATTGCATTTGTGGCTTCACAATAAACTTTTTAACATTTACTTTTAAATGGAATATTCTTTTGTAGAGATTGCATGCTATACTGTGGGCGCTCTAAGCATGCTACTTTTTAGTATCTTCAAGCTTCCTTCAGTATCGCTTATTGTATTTTATTATTTTCCACTATATATGCTGTAAAGCTGTGATATATAATGTTGGTATCTTGCTGAATTCACATTTTGTATTTGTTTATTTTTTTTTATGTAGGGATACCTATCAATCATGTTGTCAAAACAGCTTTGTTGTATTATCTATCTAGCATTGCCTGTCTTTAGGAATGTTTAAAGCTTCAGTGATGTGGAAACACTCATTTACACTCTGATGTTTCTCAGACTGGTCTTACTATAATTGTCTATAACCTGGCCTTTCACAAACTTTAATTAGGAGATTACAGATTGTTCAAATGCCTGCTGCTAGACATTTTACTCTTTCCAAATTCAGGGACATTACTTCTACTATATTGTATTGATCACAATGGCATTCTATGCAATAACCATGTTTATTTCAAAATTCTTACTTTGACATTTAAATTTCTTCATGACCTTTTCTCTTCCACTCTCCCCCTCCTCTGCTTGACTAAACTTTATATCCCTCTGTATTGTTTTAGGTGTGATATTTCTGAGTTGGAACAGAAATAAGCTAAGAATAAATGGGGCTGCATCACGAAACTTTTACTTTATTAAGAGCCCACTGGAGACGCGGTGCTTCCTGCTTACATGCGTTATCAACTCTGCTCTCTGCATTCTATTACCTCACTGTAACTTTAAAGTCACACAGAGGACTTTATAAAGTCTGGAATTAATTATATTGTTCAATGAAATGGAGTCACATATTATGGAGTGGATTTTGTACTCCAATAAACTAGTTGCTACATTACACTGGGGTCAGCTAACCATAGCTTATTTTATACAGAACCACTAATATATTAGGATCTGTCTGAGGGGGCTTCCTTAAAGGTATATGGAGGTGCTAAATGAAATTGAGAGGTGGGAGGCAGACACTTCAGAACATCATGGTGATGAAGGAGGAAGTTTCAAGGGTCGAATAAATATCCAAGAGTTTGGATGCATTTCTGGAGTGATTAAGTTTTCCCATCTGAATAACTCTTAATTGTATAAATGTCTGTAGATGGGATGGTTTATCCATAGGTCTGCTATAGCATAGTAGCAGCTGTACAAGCAGTTGTGCAATTGCAAGATTTACTAAATTGTTTACAACCAATGTTGGAAAATACACAGGCTATACAAGGAAGGAAGAGACAAGAAGGAATGTACTATCAAGTATTATTATTTTATTGCAGTAGCTCCTTTATGCAAGGGGCTCTACCAACCAACCAACCAACCGACCAACCGACAGTTCCTGCTCCAAAGAGCTGCCAATCTAAACAGATTGTTAGCTTAGGTATGCGTCTTATTGGTTCAAGGTATTTTGAAAGTTAATTTAATTTAAGGTTCATTGGATATACATTAACTGATTCATTTAGCTCCCTTCCACTGCTCTTCATGGACTTTTCACAAGATCCTGGTTTCTGCAAAGGTACTTATTGTTTGCAATGATTTCCTGGGCAGTGTGGACACACAATGATAGGAATTAATCATTTTAGTTCATTCTTTGAGAATATTATTATCTGGACAGAGGGTTGCCATCACCCAAACCTGGTCACAAAAATATTTGCAAATTCTGGATCTGAGTGATAGCAAGGCAAGTGATTTTAGCAGCAGCATGTTGTACATATAGATTAGAGAGGGGAAATAAGGGAAGCAGGTAAGTTAGTGAGAAGGAGGTTAAAGTAATCAAGGCCCTGTTCCTGCAAAGACATATGCATTGAAATCAAATTGATTATTCACAAGTATAGAGGTAATATCTTTATTAGACCAGCTTCTGTTGATGAGAGAAACAAGCTTTTGAGCTTACATGGAGCTCTTCTTCAGGTTTGCTTCTCTCTCTCACTAATAGAAGTTGGACCAATTAAAGATATTACTTTACCCACCATGTCTCACTAATATCCTGGAACTAACATGGCTACAAGAACACTTCATATTCATAATATGCCATGTTAAGTATGTGCATAAATCTTTGCAGGATTGGGATCCAGATGAGAGATGAAGAGAATAAGGATCAATGAGAATATGAAAGCAAACAGGTTTGTAGAGAGAAAATAATATGGAGAAGTGAAGTCAAAGAAAAAACAACAGGGACAGCAGAGTGAATAACATCCAGGCTCCTCTATTCCCCTTTAAGGTCACTTGTTAATGAATCTGTTAAAATTCTAGTGTAAACAAGGCATGTTGTTTGTTAACATGTGTTAGCTGGCTGAAGTAACCAAATGTTCACCTTGACCCAGCTCACATGTTAAAATTACAACTTGCCTTTTCCACACTGGGGTTTTAACATGTTAGCTAACATGCCATTTTTCATGATGAAGGCAAGATCTAAGGTACTGTGATATAAATGATAATTGTTCAGTGAAGCCTAAAATTGCACTTGATAACAGAATTTTGCCTAGTTTTTTGTAGGAAGAAAAATGTATAGAAATAATGTCAGAGATATCTTATTAAGCCCAAAACATAGCACTTTCCTTTAGAGTGCACAAATATGCATCTGTTTGTCATATGAAGATAGATGCACTGTTATGGAACTGGTGTACTGGAGCGCACTGTTGATCAAAGTAATTCTAACCTGTTGAAAATTATATTTCTGCTTTGTTAGCTCCAAAATATTCACCAAGTTACATGGAAATTCAGTGAACATCTTTCTCTGTGGCATCTTTAGGGAAAAGCATGCCTAGTGAGTTTTTAAAATGGATATATTTTGTTTTAATAAAATGTTCATCTCAGTATACATAGACTGATATTTGCTGTCAAAATGTGTTATCTCCCCAGATAACTGTGCAACAGTAGAGTATTATATCACACCTTTTAAAAGACTATTTTGCCTACTTATTTTATTTATGGTTTGGGTTTTTATTTGTTCTTAGTTTCAGAGCTTAGTCTAGTCTCTGTGTTTTCCTCTGTATTTTCTGCATGACTTACTGGAAGCTTAAAGGGAGGCTGTCAAGATTGGTAGCTCCAAAAATTGACCTAAATTTCTCTGTCTTTATACTGTACATATATGCAGAGTTTCTTTTAATTCTTTATGGACCTGATTCAAAACTCATTAGTGACAATGGACAGGCTTCTATTTACTTCAGTGGGCCTTGGATCAGGGAACAAAATTTGCTGCACCTGAATGAATAAATAAATCTCAAGTATTTGGACTTTATAGAAGAGGTGTGCGTTGGGTGGGGATGGAAGGCAAATTTCATCCCATAACTAAGGTTCAGAATGCAGGATAACTAATGGATGGGATCTATATGTATATTGTTTAGTTTTTGATAAAAACACTTCAATGTTCTTTTCTTTTAAAGAAAATAAATCAATGTCAGTGTTTCAGAAGTGGATACTTACCAGCAACTACAGATCACACAACAGAAACACTAAAGCAGGAACACAGCCCTGCAGCAGACCACACTGCCAACTTTGCCCTCATATCTACACTGATGACACCATCACAGGGCCTAATCATGCCACCTACTCCATCAAGGGTTCGTTCACCTGCTCATCCACCAATGTGATTTATGCCATCATGTGCCGGAAATGCCCCTCTGCCTTATATATTGGACAGACAGGACAGTCTCTGTGCCAAAGAATCAATGGACACAAATCTGACATCAGAAATTGCAACACTGCAAAACCTGTAGGGGAACACTTCAATCTCCCTGCTCACTCCCTTGACGACTTGTTAATAGCTGTGTTGAAACAGATGAATAACAAATCACAGCTTCAAAGAGAGACTGCAGAACTCGAACTTATATGCAAATTTGACTCAGTTGTCTTGGGGTTAAACAGGGACTATGGATTTTTCTCGCATTACAACAAGTGATTTGACCTCCCCCTCCTCTATGTGCTGTTCCCCAGTGTTTTGAATCCTAACACCTATTTTGATTTGCTGTTACAGCCTGACCTGATGCTATGTCATACACTCCCCTGCATTTAATTTCCTCCCACTCTGTAACTTTCCTATCTTCAAAGCGTCTGACGAAGTGGGATTTTCTCCCACGAAAGCTCATGCGATAAATAAATCTGTTAGTCTTTAAAAGTGCCACAGGACTCTGTTGTCCTGCTATCTATATAGGCAAAGTGCACGGAGGCTGAGAATTGAATTTCATTCCTCAACACAGGCTTGAGGTGCAGGATAGCTAATGCTCTGCATACAGAGCCATGGCTCCTATACATCTGTAGGGCATGGTACTGGAGACACCAGATCTGCATGAACATAGACTGTATCCTTGTCCATCTCAGGGTATACACAATTTCCACCACATTCAGACACCCCTGCAAGGTCAGTCAGAGAGATGACCACATGCTGGCAGAGGTATAAAGGGTTTATTCTATGTGGAGAGGCCTTTAACTAGCCCTAGACACCAGAGGTGAACTTCACCTCAGTGAATAAAGATGAGAACCAGTGGCGTCGCTGGTGCTGGGCACATGGGGCACGTGCCCCGAATCCCAAGCGCCAGTGCCCTGGGTCCTGTGGGTATCTAGGGCCTGCCGCAGGTGGCAGCCCAATCCAGCTCTGACCACAGCAGAGGACCTGCGGTCCAGCTGCCGCCCACCGGCACCAAGCAGAACCTGGCCCTGACCATAGCCAGGGACCCAGGGCCTGGTCATGGCTGACAGCCCAGTCTGGCCCTGACCACGGCTGGGGAGCCAGGGCCCAGCTGCCAGCAGGCGGCGACAGGATCTGTGCTGGTGGCAGGATCTGGCCCTGGGAACCCTATCCAGCCCAACGCCGGGCCGGGCCGGGCCCCCCTGGGTGTGACTGAATCTTTTGTCAGCGCAGCGATGCCCCTGATGAAAACCAAAGTAAAATCTAAGGATTCAGTTCTTCGAAGTCACAGGATCATGATGCCTTCATAGACAAAGCAACCCAGATGATAAAAATGACAACGAGACAAATGTGGAATAGAATTTGGTTTTATATAGCAATTTATTCACCCAGGTTTCCGAAAGTGCTTTCTGAAAGTGATTACAGTATTTACAATACTGATGGTGCAGGGGTTGTAAACATAGCACTCAGCAGTGACTCCCACACAGCCTTCACTCTTAAAGCCTGTTGCTTTTGAAGGTTGAAATGTTGGTCAGGGTATCAAAATGCTTTGTGCTCTAAAGGCTATGGCTCTGTATCTTCTATGGGATAGTGGTACCCAGGGAAATGAATGATGGCTTGCCTTGGAATGTACCAGCCTCCTAGGTATCAGAAGTGGCAATGATTCTGCATGCTCTTACAGAGCTGGTATACAGACCACAGTCACTGATGCCAGCTGTAGCCCTTCTTTCACTGCCAGGAACACTGGTACAGAGAGGGCAAGCAATTCTTTGGCAGCAGCATACGCTTCCAGTGTGATTAGTACTGGAATAGGGTCTCAAATTTGATGTATAGGAACTTCAGGGGTTGGCCTTGACAGACCTGGCATCGGTTCCTGAGTCAATGAACCCACCCTTTGTAGCAGAAGAATGCTCTGGGGAACCCTTGCCCTCAGAGTCCCTGTCAGAGATTTTTGCTTCTAGCTTGCCTTAGTACCCAAGAGCTTGCTGAATGAGGTACCGTGTTCTTAATAGAACTGTGTCTCTTCTTTGGTGCCGTATGCACAGAATGTAGTGCTAAAGACAGCTCAAGAGGTGCACTCTGTAATGATGGTACTGAATTCAGAGTATGCGCTGAATCTGATGGCTCCAATGGATGATTAAGTGCTGCGTCCATTAGGAAACACTTAAATATCACTGCACTATTTTTTTTGAAAGAGGATTAAATCCTCTACAAATGTGACACTTATCACTGATGTGGGATTCCCCCAAACATTTTAGGCAGCTGGGGTGACCAGCGTTGGTCTGGTACATGACTGGCAAGACCTGAACTCCAGAGAGTGAGGCATGTCTTCAGTCCCAGTACAAAGAATCAAATTTGATCCAAAATGGACCTAACAAACTAAAACCTTTACACTAACAACATGTTACATCTAATTAACAACACTGAATACTAAACAAGAAACAGACTATGCACAACGAGTAAAGGAAATAAACTTGCTATTGCAAGATTGCAAACACTCCACCAACCATCACTAACAGTAAGAAGGACCTGAGGGGGATTGGGAGAACCTCTGCACTCTCATAACAGCATACAGTAGCAGTGGCAACAGAGGTGTACTCGAGCAGTTCAGGTGGATACCACTGAGGGAAAAAAATTCTCTGACAATTGCGTACAAGGCATGCACACATCTACAGTGGAATGGACATGTGCAGTCACTGAAAGAAGAAAAGGCCATGATCACCAAATGGGGAGTTCTTTCGTATGGAAATAGCAATATTTACAAGTTAAGAGAAAGGTTTTGAAGCCCTTGAATGGATTTCAGAGAGATGCAGAATGCATCTTTGTTATATCACCTGGAAATAAAAAGACTTGTTCACAATGTGTTCAATGGTTTGGAAGCTTCCCCATTCACACTGTATCCTTGATTTTCTATTTGTGCATCAGATGTACACATCTTCCAAGTAATGCCCTAATGTGATTGATGGTCATATACAGTCTTTGGTGGAGCAAAAACCAAGTCGTTAAAGAGTGGGATAATTTCTGAGGGGCCTGTTGTTTATATCAGAGCCACCCTTTGCATCCTCCATGTATCTCCTGGGTTGAAACTGGATGACAGAGAAGCTTTTCCATTCACCCAGAATGAACCGAAGATCATTTACTGACCTCCCAGTCAAAATAGCAACCAACTGGGTAAGGCAATGGGACAAATCATGAGACTGGAACAAGATTTACTCCCTCAATTTGCATTCGGTATTTGACAATCAGGTCTAGCACTTAACCAATCAAATGTCTGGGCCCAGGCAATAAGGAAATAGGTGCAACTCCCCCTCCTATTTTCTTATTTCTGCTTGCTTTTGTATCAACTATGGTTTGTGCTACATTACATTTCTTTTGATAACTAGTTGGGGTAAACCAGAACTGGAGCTACGATTTAGCCAGTTCTAAGGAATAGAAACAAAGTTGAGATAGATCCTCATTCAAAACTAGATCATGGATGGTGCGAGAAGTACTTCTTGGTACAGGTTTACCACTTGCTCAAAAATACACTATTTCTGTAGTAACTGAAGCAGGAACTAGCATAGGTTCATTAAACAATACAAACCCAGAGAGGTCTGATCACCTCTCAGGAGTTAGCCCACAGAATCTACTTATCGAGCTGCAAAGGACACATTTCTGACTTTTTTCCAGCTTGTTTACTGAATTCTGGAGCTCTGTGTGGATGTTGTACACTATACTAGGTAGAGTAAGCTAGATTTATGAAAGTACTGCTTACTATCTATGGTCTTATAGTTATATGATGTCTTTCATTCTGAAGAGAATTAAACCTTAAACAGATATAACAAACTATACAAGGATAATTTTTTCCATCACCGGAACATTGCCCCTACTGGGGGTGAGATGTACTAGTGGCTATTTAACCATGTGTAATTCCACCACATACCAGATTATAACATTTCCTCATGCTTCTGCAGAGACTGTTAACAAGGATGCAAATTAATATCAATGGTGATGGGTGCTTTATGTGATGTGGACTTTTTCCACTAGGAAATAGACAAACTCTTGCACATGGTTTCACAAAGGCCAGCAAAGCCCAGTTAGAGAGATATGGTTTATACTTACTACTGATGAGAACTAACCCGAGACCTGTGACCAGCTCCACATTTCATTACCACATCACCCAGCCCCAACTGAGGCAGTCTCTGTGAAAGACACTTCTATAAATTAAACAAAAATCACTTGGGCAACACAAATAAAGTTTGAAAAAAGCAACAGGCAGGAGACAGAAGTACAACTGGTTTATTGTTATATATGTACACAGAAGGGCATCTATAAGGACTGAATGTACTAGGCACAGAAATGGGATGACTAGGACAACCAGTAATTTAATTTCTCTATTCTGAACTTTACTGTCATTCTGTAAAAATAACTATGACTGCTGCTGTCTGGAAATGCTTTGAGCAAAAGTCTTAACATTTCAAATGATCCTGAAAATCTCATTTCTGTATGCTTTTTAAGTTGTTTAGTTCTGAATCAGCAGTCTAGAAGTGTGTTTAAACACTGCAGGTAACCATTTCCCATGGAACAAATACGGAGGAAATCAGGTTATAGTGAGGGCACCCAGCAGGACTCTTCTACTGTCTACTCAATGTCAATGTAAACTGATTTCTTTAAGAAAGACACTCAGGGAGAAGAGAACAAATTGAAGAAAACATGTTCTGCATGCAAGAAAGAGCAAAGAGATGGAATACAGGATACTATGAGATAATTATGCAGAGGGAAAAAAACAGAAGAAACAGGACAGCAGAAGAATAACAATATTTCAGCAGGTGGGAGTTGTACAAACTAGGTTGGCTTACAGCAGCACAAGGCAGATAATACGTGAGCATTTTCACTTCACTCTCTAATTCTTTCATGCAAAATAATTGCCTGCTCATAAGTTCCTGATGGTTTCTTTATCATGGTTCGTGTTGTTAAAATTGCTGTTCGCTAAGCATTAAGTTTTGAATTAAATAAGAAATGTGCCACACAAGAACTACAAAGACATTTACACACAGCATTTTTTTAAAGGAGTGTTAGGCTGTTCAGAAATAAATAAAAAAAGATTAAGGAGCACAGAAAATTGAGAAAGATTTGCTGTAACAGCCACACACCTACATCCACAGTGTCACCATATAATGGCAAATCCCAGAAGCAGGTGGCTCAGCACCTCTCGGGATGTGTCCTTCCGTGAGCAGCATGCTGGTTATGGGGAAACAATCTCTCTCTAGGTATGCTCTCACAGCACATCACACAATATGAAAAGGAAGAGACCCATCGAGAGGAACTGCAGTGGGAGATGCATTTCTCTGATATAACATCAAACAATTGTTAGTACATAACTTCAACATTATTCAAATATTCTCTAGCCAAATAGAGCACAAATAGACTATATAAAAAGGACTAGAATACATTAAAGATTTGTGCAGAGTGCAGTTATTGTTGACCTAGAGTTTCATTATTTTGTATTATTGAATTACAGATTCTCTGTTCCACTCTGGTCCTTTTATGCTGCTCTAGCCACACAAAGGGGCTATAAAGCCAATTGAAACAGTCCCTCAGCAATAACCACAGGGTAAGTTCCAAAGGGTTTCACTGGGTAAGTCAGTCCCCTGGATGCTCTGACATTCCCTCGCACAGGGAGCATGCTACACGTACAGGACATCAGTGGGGGGTATTATTTAAAACTAACTTGGCAGAAGTCCTACGACTGAGCTGAACAGAGCTCAGGTAATAAAGAAAAAGGGGCCTATTTTTTTTCTGTTTTAATTTCAAACCCATTTGAACATTGTGGATTTCAAAGTTCAACTCAAACTGCTTCTATGTTTTGCTTAGAAAGTTTGAATTAAAGAAAAAAATGAAAATCTGTTGGGAAGAAATAGGATAGAAAACTGAGCAGGAAGAATGAAAACCACAGTGAGAGACTGTGCATATGGCTAGACTAAAGCTGGTGGTGTCGGTTCCAGCTCAGATAGATGTACGTACACTAGCTTTGATCAAGCAAACATGCTAAAAATAGAAATGTATCTATGACATCAGGAGGGGCTAGCTCCCTGGAATACATCCCACCCAGGAGCCTGCATATTTACTTGGGTTGCTAACCCATACTACTGCCACAGCAACACTTCTATTAGCTTAATCAAAGCTAGTACTTTTATATGTCTCTGAGTTGAAATTTACACCTCCAGTTCCAGTGAAGATGTACCTTGTGAAAAAAGAGCAGAAATGGGTCTATATTACACACACACTATCTATCTATCTAGATGTCGATATATATGGCACTCCCTTGAATCAATGTAGGATTTGGGGATCCTTTTGTCCATCCCACATAATGCAGGTTTCCCTTTACCTACAAAAACATGCTGTTAAATTTAATCTTCCATGATAGGTAAAAATATCTACAGGTTCAGTTTAGTTCTGTGCACCCCAAATATGGTTCAATGGAGTCACAAGACATCAGGAATAGTGCACTGTTCACTTCTCCCCAGGGCTGGATTAAGTGGCCTGAGGGCCCTGGGCTGCCCTTGACCATGGGGGCCCCTCCTGCCAGCCCTCCCCCACCTCAGGGCCCCCCCAACCTGGCTCCCGCCCTGGCCCCACTCTGGCCAGTGTGCTGGGGGCGTGGGAGTGGGGGCTGCTGGTGTGCAGCATGGTAACCTGCAGCGCAGCCCCCCAGGGCCATAGGCCCTGGAAGGCCATGCAAGAGGCCACTGTGCTATACGCCAGCCCAGCAGCCCCCCCTCCCACACTGTCTGGCACATGGGGGGGGGCTGCTGGCACACTGGGATGCCACGCAGCCTCCCAGCCCCCCAGCACACTGGGAGGTGGCTGTGGCACAGGAGCGGCAGAGGGAGGCCGCGCACCATGAGCCACCTGGCTCCATCCCCTGGGCAGAGCGAACAGGGGCTGGCCTGCCCTCCTCCACCCCAGGGGTGGGCCAGCCGGCCCAGGGGCGGGGCAAAGCGCAGAGCCTGGCCTCTGCCTCAAGGGTCCCATTCCCTCCCCTCGCCCCCCAGTGCCAACAGGGGAGGAGCGCTCTCAGCGCTTCTGCCCTGCTGGTGCTGAGCAGGGCCAGATTATCGCAGGGGGTTTAGGGGCTTGAGCCCAGGGCCCCTTTTTTGGCCGGGGCTGGGGCTTAAGCCCCTGCATTAATCCAACCCTGCTTCCACCCTCTGACTTTAAAGAAATAATCGTGCAATGAAAAGGTATCAGTTTTCCTATTTGTTTATCCTACTGCTGAATCTACTACTTCCCTCCTAAATCCTTTATTACCAGAATAGCAGTTCCAAGCCAAATGAAGGTTTGAGTATTGCACTGTGGTATGTGGCATGCCAAGAAAATGAAGCCCAGTTTCAGACTGCATGAGACTGAAAGCTGTGGTTTTACTAGTGTGAGGCTGTTGATTTGGAAGGAAGAGGAGGGGGATCATGAAACAAGCCATCACTTGTCAGATTTCTGAGATTCTACTGTCAAGATCTCAAACACAAATAAGGGTGGGAAAAAACTTCTCCAAAACCCCCCAAAACCTGGACGACACTAAATAGCAGTTTAGGCACTGGAGCTGGACAAAGTCCAGAGCAAGCACTCATTCTCATTTCAGCTGAAGTAAATAATAGTAGAGATGTTCTCTGCTGAGGCCACTGAGTGTGAAAGGAGTGGGCCTGAGAAGCATTGGTACTTGGATGAATGGTCACACACAAAACAACAATCATACTCACACAACTGTGGTTGGTTTCCCGGGTGCTCCTCTCTAAATTAGCCCTGACCAGGTTCTTTACCTTTCAGATAAGATTGATGGACTCATAAGAAGGGGTGTTCTTTTTAAAAGCCTAACTGCAGCCATGTTTGATTCTCAGAGCTAACAATGGCATTTAAATTGATACAATACAAGCTGCAGATTTAAAATGTTCTTCGTTTCTGAGCTGAAGTAATAGGAAGTGGCTTGTCCTCAGCATTAATAGCTGGCAGTGAAAAAGCTGTCAACAGAATTAGAGAAACAGATGATGTACTTAGGAGGATCAAGTAAACTAGAGAAGTTCATGGATGATACATGGCTGGTGCTATCCATGAAAGAACCAACAGTAAAAAGAGACACATTCAGTAATTGTAAGGTGGAGTGTGCATGTGTAAAAAAGGGATGAAGAAAATGTGGTAACCAAGGGATTGTAGGAATTCGATTCTGTGAAGGGTAATTCAGAAAATGGAGTAATATAAAACAATTTGGGAAGCTAAATGAGGACGCAAGGGAGAAAGAATTGGAACAGAGATGGGAGGAATTTGTTAGTGTGCTTGATAGAGAGCCATTTCTTTTAGAAATGCTAATTAGATTCAGAAACAAGGGTTAAGGATGATTTAGATCAGAGAATTGCAGCTGAACCTGTTACAGTTTTGTAGGTGGGAATAAAGGTGACAAGAGATACTTAAGAGATAATTCAGAGGCTGATTTAAGATTTTAGGGAAAGAAGAGTATGAAGTATTTTCAGCTGTGCTGCCAGTTTTATTGGTAGAGGTGAGAAGTGCTCAAATGATTGAATGAACAAATGAACAATTTGTTGATGGAATTTAATCTTTTTCCCATTTTAAACTTCTCTACATCTGGAAGAATACATCTCTTACACTGTTCATTGCTCCTACCTTCTTGATGAAATTTTAAATAAATATTCCATTCTACAAGAACAAACTGATCCTGGAAATATTTCTGTTTGTATGTAATGATCAGGATTATACCAAAGAAATTGAGCATATTTTCTTATTTGCAAAAGTTGAAGGCAAATCTTCCTTGTGAGATCACTTTCAAACAGCTCATCTCACTTATTGATCATGCTTACAGATACAGTGCTATTTTGCCAACGGTCTGTTTCCATTCTCTTGACAGTCTCATTGTATTAACTGCAGCAGTGCAAGCCAGGATTTTTGCCAAGAATCCTGGAGAATGTTGTCTTGGTGCTATTTTAATTGTCCCAACTTGAATAATACCATGAGCATGGATTTATTTATTTATAATTTCCTCCACCTTCTTTTGTCATACATTTCCACCTTCTAAGTCACAGTGAAGTTTCACCAGGAATCCTTCCATGTATCCAAACATTTGCTCTTTCTCTCTGCAAAACTGTACCAGAGGATACTTTGAAAACAGGAAACAGAACATAATGGTTTTATTTTTTGAAATGTCTCCAAACTTTATCTTACAAAATAACTTAAATGTTTGCCCATCAGTAAGATAAATGAAAAATATACATGATGATTTCTGACTTCTACCTATATCCATATTGACTGTTTATATCCAATTTAAGCACTGTTTTAAAGGATTACCTGGATTTCAGTGATCTTGGTTTTTAAATATTGCGTTAAAAGATTACTTTGATTTAAGATCAGTGAATTTGTGCTGATGTGTTGCAGTGTTGAATTTCAGATACAAGAACTCTTGTCACTGAGACTTCTTTTTATATTTTTAGAAGGCTGGGAATATTTTAGAGCCACTGTTCCCAACCTTATGGCTCAAGGGCCACAGATATCATTTTTACAATCCAGAAAGGCCACCATTTTTCACAACCAGGCCCTCTCCCCCTACTACAGCCAGACTGAAGGAGTTCAGCAAGGAGGTTGCCTCTCCCTGGCTGCAGCAGGGAAGCCACATGCATCCTGTAGCCCTGGGTGCTCAACTTGGGTCCCTAGGCAATGGCTCCTTTCTGCAGCTACGGGAACAGGAGATCAATGCTCCTGTCCCTCTGGCTCTAGAAGAGACCCCAGCGCTTAGTGACCTAGGCAGAGCATTTTATTGGGCTTCCTGCTACAGGTAAGGGGAGAAAAGCACTGATCTGCCTCCTCCTTGGCTGCAGCAAGGAACCTGCATCTGTCTTTTAGCCCGGCAGAAATACATTCTGCCTGAGTCCTTAGGCAGCAGTTCCCTTCTGCAGCCAGCAGGAGGGAAGTCATGAACCACTTTGACAGCCACCTTCCATCGTCCTACCCCGCCCCCGATCCACAAGTTGGGAACCACTGTTTTAATGTGAAATCAAAATGGTATAAATAATGGTAAATTAAATTTCAACCAAGCATCATAACAGTAGATTACCTTTTTAGGATTACATTCTGTACTAGGATGAATAAATGAAATGCTCATTAGCTTGATAGAAGTTGTGCATATACTGTGTAGATATATTGTGCTAAATTTGGTCCTTTAATGCAGAGTTTCATCTTCACATTTATTTTTACTTACGGAAGAAAGATTCTGAAGAAGTGACCTGTGCATATTTGAACATAATGGGCCGGATACACCCTAAGATAGGCTATGTCTACACTGGCAAGCTAGATCGAATTAAGGAAGCTTAATTCCAAATAACTAAAGCCATGGCTACACTAGGCTTTAATTAGTTCAAATTAAGGGCTTCCTTAATTCGAACTAATAAATTCGAATACACTATTCGAACTAAGGGTTAATTCGAACTAGTTAACCAATGTGGCCATATTAGTTCGAACCAATTGCTTAGTTCGAACTAATCGGCCCATTGAACTCAATGCAATTTGCTAACTCAAACTAAGCAAGTGCCATTTATGGCACTTGCTTAGTTCGAACTAAATTTTTCTAGTTCAAATTAAGTTAATTCGAACTAACTAAAATTAGTTTGAATTAGTTAGTTCGAATTAATTAATTTGAACCAACTTCAGTAAGTATAGACATAGCCATAATGTAGTGGTGTGTCTATACAGCAAAAGCTATAGACAGACTGGCCAACCCATGCAGATTTGAATTCCTGTAGCGGTGAAGACATTGCAGTGCAGGCTTTAAAACAGGCCAGCACAGTGGTTTCAAACTATATGTGGGGACCCAGTATTGCTGCCGCCCCCACCAAAAACCTGGAATGCATTGCTAAAGATGTAATTGTTGGGTCGCGGGCATAAAACTGGGTCCTGAGAAAAGAATTTTGAAAACCACTGGGCTAGCACACCAAGTATGTACCCATTATCTGTAGTGGGTCTGAACTACCCATGCTGAAGCCTGCATTACACTGCTTCCACAGCTATTATTACCCAGGCTTGAGGATTCAAGCTAGCTTAGGGTAGCTAATCTTTGCATGGCTTTGGGTGTGTTGATGTAACTACTTCCAGTGGTGTAACTCCAGTTAAACCAAGAGCTTTGTATTGGTATTGGTGCAAAACTGGAGTAATGGAATGGTGAATCAGTGTTGGAGTTTGTTAAGTAGGACAAAGGGAAGTAAATAGATTAACAAGTTAAATCTTTATGAAATGGAGCACTATACTGGGCACTAGAAAATTTTCTTTATACGGCTATAGAATTCAAAGTGTATATATATATATATATATATGTTTCCAGAGAAGTGAGATATTTTTGGAACATGGTGAAACTAGGTAATTGACTAGAAATTTAAAATATCAAGATGCAGAGTTTGCTAAGTGATAGGTAAAATAAAGCTTACTAAAACAGGGGTGTAGATTTTGTTGAGGAGTATTTTATGCCTGCAGCAAGAAATGATATAAATATATTGGCAGACACAAGAAATGCAATTTTCACAGAATACAGGCAAAAATATAGTAACGTCATTCCTTACTGTTCATACACTTCTGTATGACAGTTTGAGAATGTATTTACACAGATGATATACCTATAAAAATACCAGAGTATTGATCATTTTTAACTCTTTGGCACTGAGCTTGGTTTTTCTGATGAAGTGTGATTATATATTTTGTGTTAGTGCTAATGGCAGGAGTCCCAGACCTGCTGGCTCCAAGAGGTTAATTTTTGAGTTACTGATAACGATAATAAATAGAGAACATTGGGATGTGGGAACGGGTGACTCTATAGCTAGTGCAGGGTTGCTTTCTTAGCATGCCACTTAAAGTCACAGACTTTCACCTGGTCAGCTGCCCTCTCAGCTCCTTCTGGACCTCAGAACAAGTATATATATTTTGATGCATAATGCAATGCTTCCTCCCTTTTTCTCTGCATGTTTTTCCTGAACACCTCAAAGTGGCACAGCAGTGACTCTGGCTTGTCTGAGAGCGATGATAACAGAATGTATTCTGGAGTAGGTTCTACCATGCTATTAAGGTGTCAGACTGCCAACTCAGGGAGGAGACAGTTGTCCTTCTTCTTGAGGTTGGGTGCCAGCTAAATTGAGGAGTCAAATATGCGACTGTTAGCATAGCCAGTGTGGGGGTGGAAGAAATGGCTAAAACAAGAGGTTCTTTGGTGGAAGTGAGGAGTTTGATCAATGAAAGATTGCTAAGAATCTCAGGACAGCAGACAGAAAAAGCACTGATTGCACAATTTGTACATACAACTGCAGGATACTGACAATGGATAACTTGATCAATCATTTAATGAAGGAGAAGGCAAGGACAGATCGTCCTTGGTCTCTGCGAAACATCATGAAGAAGTGGAGCATGATGAAGATGAAAAGATGTGGAGAGACACAAGAACCATTGTGTTGAGAAAAGGAGAGGTCGTATGGATTGTTGGAGGATTTGATTTTATCGTCAACAAGGAATGGTCTTCAAAAAATGATATCCTATAAATTTAAGTCATCATGCACTGTAGTCTACCCCTCCAAATGAACAAGAACAGCATCCTCAAGATTATTTCAATCTATGCTCCTACAAGCAGAAGTGAAGATGATGGTGTGGAAAAATGTTATCAAAAGCTTGAGGAAACCCTTACTCAAAAATCCACATATACAATTGCAATGGAAGACTTCAACACTAATGTTGGAAGTACGGCATAGGTGAAAGGAATCCACGAGAAGAGTGATTGGTAACTTCAGCAGAAATGAAAAATGTTCATTGGCAAGAACTGATTTAAGAAGAAGGCCAAGAGGAGGTGGACATGGATTGCACCAAATGCAAAAAACAAGACTGAGATTAAGTATATTCTGATTGATAAGTAACACATTATACAAAACATTTCAGTAATGCCATCATTTAATACTGGGAGTGACCATCGCTTGCTTAGAGTGAAGCTTAATTTCAATGAAAAGATGGAGAAGAAAGCACTACAGATGGGAAATGAGAGACAGCAGCTGAAAATATTTGATATGGCAATCCTGAAAGTGAACATTTCCAAGGAAGATTGGATTGTCACAGATAGCTGTAACGAGGACTATAAAAACTTTGCTGATATGCTGAGGCAATGTGTGAAGTCAGCTGAGAAGGGAAGACCAAAAAGAGAGAAGGAAAGAATCTTGGAAGAAGAGAAGTAGAGTAATATGAAGCAAAATTATGGTGACACACTCAAGTACTCCCTTCCCTGTAAACTGATAAGAAGACGACTACAGGAGGACTTTGAGGAGTACCGAAATGAGAGGCCTTTAACAATGGCTGACGATTGCAGAAGCCTCAAAAATGCAAATGGGAATTGATGTTGTACAGGTCCAAAATAATGGCATTGAAGACTAAGGATGGAAAAGTAGTAATAGATAGAATAGGGATGGAAGCAGGGCTGTCCCTGGGGGGGGAAGGGGAATGGGGCAATTGCCCTGGGCCCCGCGGTTACGTGGGCCCTGTGCTGTCCCGCTTGCAGTGGGGCAGTGCGGGGCCCACATGCGCTGTAGCCCCATCTCCCACAGCCGCCTCGCTGCCTTTGGCAGCAAGCTGGGCAAGGCGGGGCCGGCTATGCCCCACCCCCAGGGCGGAGCAGGCAGGCCCAGGGGTGGCGCATGTGGGGTCTGGCCTCTGGGCCCAGCTGCCCCACATGGCCGGCTCCCCTGGCCTCCTGGCTCGAGGCCGGGGCCGCCGGCTCCCTCCCACAGGCAGCCTCCAGGGCTGGGACCGGAGCCGGCTATGGCTTCCACCCCCCCCCCCCCTTTGCCCCACAGGCAGCCTTGGCTTCCTGGCCAGAGGCCAGGACCAGAGCTGGCTCCTCCCCTCCTCCAGCAGGCGGCATCAGCCTACCGGCCTGGCTCCCCTGAGCAGGTGGCCTCCCGGCCCAGGGCCAGCTCCCCGGGGGGCGGGGACCCACTTTGGCCAATTGGCCCTGGGCCCCGTTCCCCCCATGGGATGGCCCTGGATGGAAGTGGCCTGCGAAGACTTTTACACCAACCTGTTCATGTCCCAAATAAATGTCCCATTACAAACACTTCAAAGACCAATGAGTGAGCACTCCTGGCCTTCAAGGCGTCTGGGAAATCCTTGCTGAGCAATTTAGCTATTACTTGGAAATGCAAAAGATACCATTTAGCTGGAAGGAGTCTAACACCATTTTGCTGCACAAGAAGGGGAGCTGTGAAGATTTAAAGAACTTTTGTCCAATATGCCTGCTTTCACCCGTCTACAAATAAAATCACTAAAATATTAACAACCTGATTCTCACCAAGTCTGGACAAGTAACAGCCAAGAGAGCAGGCAGGATTTCGAAGAAATATCAGCACAATGAACAATGTCATCACTATAAATCAACTATTGGAGTGCTCAAGGAATACAAAAATTCCCAATATGTATTGCTTTCATTGATAATGAAAAAATGTTTCATGGCACTGAGATCAATGCAGTGCTGAAAACTCTTGGAGCAAGGCACTGACACAAATTAGAACAAATTATTAAAGGAAGCAATCTCTGACTGTACTATGGATGTAACTGTTTGACACTCCCCTCTACATTCCAATCAAAAAAGGTGTGAAGCAAGGAGACACAGTTTCACTGAAACTATTCACAGCCTGTCTTGAAATGGTAATGAGGCAGATGAACAGGAAGGGTAGAATCAGTGTGAATGAGGAGCAGTTAAATCATCTGAGATTTGTGGACAATATTGTGTTGATGCCATAAACAATATCAAATGACAGAAAATGCTGCAAGAACTCAACACAAAAAGCAGCCATGTCCGACTGAAACTGCTTTAAAATGAACTTTATGCAGTCTGATGCTCTGCCAAAAGTCCAAATAACAGTTAAGGGAGAACAAATAGAAGTTGAACAATACATCTACTTAGGCCAAGAAATTCATAGGCTTCATGATCTGGGAGACAAAGAAAGAAAGAAAGAAAGAAAGAAAGAAAGAAAGAAAGAAAGAAAGAAAG
>ML685808.1:2429033-2534433 GCA_007922175.1 Pelusios castaneus
AAGAAAGAAAGAAAGAAAGAAAGAAAGAAAGAAAGAAAGAAAGAAAGCTGGTTAGCCCACATTTAATTCTAACAGATATGTTGTCCAAAGAAAATTTAATAAGGCAACATGCAGCAACCTCTCCAGCTCAATAATATTGCTGGCAATGCTGTACGGCAGTGAAACATGGATGCTGATGAAGACAGAGGAGCAACAGCTGTCCATCACGGAGAGGCGTGATGGAGAGAAGAATTCTAGGGATTTTAATCTGCAACAAAATCCCCAGGGAAGTGATCAGATGCAGAGTGGAACGTAAGATATCGTTGTTTAAAGTAGGTACAATAAAATGCAGTGGCCCAGGCATATAGCACTGCAGCTGTCACCGGTTGGTACCTATGGGAATTGACCACTCGGCTGACCCCCAAAGAGATGGGAAGACTTTGTCGGGAAAAGGCATGCTGCACATGGAGAAGCAAGTTCAGGATAAAAGGAAAATGGAAGATGTGTTGTCATCAGTGTAGTCTATATGAGGGTTGAAGGACTGATCGATCAAGGTATCTAAATACATCCAGTTCTTCCTGTTTATTCCCTCATATTCTTTGCATTTATACATAGACATATAAGATGTTGCACAAATTTCTCCATTATTATCCCTATTGTTGCTCCCTTGACTCTACTGTAATTTTCAATTCCCCTTTCATAGAATCATAGAATCTTAGAATAATAGGGCTGGAAGGGACCTCACGAGGTCATTTAGTCCAACCCCCTGCTAAAAAGCAGGACCACTCCCACTAAATCACCCCAGCCAGGGTTTTGTCTAACCGAGCCTTAAAAATTGCCAAAGATGGAGATTCTACCACCTCCCTAGATAGCCCATTCCAATGCTTCACCACCCTCCTAGTGAGAAAGTTTTTCTTAATATCCAAAGAAAGTTTTTCCTAATATCCAATCTTTCCTCTCCATCCCAACATTTAGTCTTCTGTTAAGGCCACCATTCTATATACATATCTCTGTGTGTGTGTCACCTGCCTCTTTGAACCTAGTTTAAATCTATTTTGCAGGTTGTGAATCCAAGTTGTGAAAAGAAACCAAGAGGTTTAAACCTTTTGCTATGTCTACCAAGTGTTTTACTCAACCCACAAAGATGCCAGTATGATTATAGTGCACTTCTCGTAATGATTTCCTAATCCCCATGGCACTAGACCAGAGGTCTCAGATGTTTTCAGTTAAAACCATAACCTTGTTGTGGTACCCCTGGATTGAATGATCTGACTTACATCGGTGCAGCTTCACTGACTTAGAGTTGCCAGGCATAAATCAGGGTAGAATTTGGCCCATGGAAGGTATTGTAGATACAGAATGATACGCTGCTGTAATGTTCAAAAGGGTCTGACCCTGTAAGGAGCTAAGTTAATTCCTATATAACTTGAATAGAAGTGGAGAGTATTCAGCACCTTGAGTATTGGGTGTAGGTTAGTGCCAACACGTGCAGATTCTGCATTTCTTGCTATCAATACAAATTGTGCCTGTGCAATGAGTACAGAATAGCCCTATTGTTATTGCATCTACATTGCTTCATTTATGATAAGGAATAAAGAAACAAACAATCTAGATCTGTAAGAAGTAAATTTCTTTGGGATTTCATCCCCCTCCTCCTTTATAAAGTAACTTCTTGTTCAACATCCACTAAATCGGCTCTCTGCTTTCTCCTCCAAAAGAAGTTTAAGTTTGATTGCTTCAAAGAATGCCAATAATCACAAATCACTACCCACAACACATCCTGTAGTAAGCCCCAGTGTATGTAACTGCGTTTCCTTTGCCAACATTTTAGATAGTTTCATGCTATTCTGGCTGTTTCTCATGTCACAGAGGTTAGTTCTCCTGTGAATGTGTCTGAAACAGCTAGTAAAAAGTTACTATTATCTGAATCCAAGTACACAAAATATTCCCAAGTGACTAGCATTTTTCTTCTGGTAGGCTGTGGGACTTGATTGTGTAATTTACTGAATGCAGCCATTAATAACAACATGACCTGATATTGTTTGAGTACATATCTCCTCAGTGTACTGTGTCTGCAAATTGTCCCAAAATTGCAAGATCAGGGAAAAAAAAACAAACCCAACTAAATAACAGTTTTAAAAAAAAAGGGGGCAATTTAAAAAAGAACACCCAACTAAACGGAACTTTCCATTTCTCCCTTTTGTTTTTATGCATGAATCTCCCAAGGAGAGTGATATAAATACAGCTGTAACTTTAGAAACAACAGTCAAATGATACAGCAAGTGATTTCCCTTTGTTTGCTTTACATCTCTGTTAATATGCGAGATCAAAACTGAAGAGACAAAAAGCATTGAAGCTAGATACTCTCTGAATAGCTGTGTACAGTACAGACAGAAAAGCTCAATCCTATAATTTCTCTTGACTGAGAGCTGCTGAATCTAGCCCTGTATTTACACTGATTTGTAGGTACAAAAGGTTTCAGTGCTTCAAAACAATGCATCAATGTTTAATTAATGCTCATCCCGGTTTCTTAACCATTAGAGAATGATTAATTCATGGAAAGTTCCAAATCCAGTCTAAAATAAGCAAATGCAACTCTCATTGAAGACTCTGGGCCAAATCTAATGATGACAAATAATGGGATTAAGTATCACATCAGGTGTGTAACTTCAAACTTTTGGATATCAGTAGGTATACAAACGAGCATCTTCTAGATGGAGATTAAATGACTAGTACCTACATGTGGTGTCGCCACAGGCACCAGAGAAAAAGCGGTGTAAATCATTACACCCTTTTATACTCTGTTTTACACTGTGGTGTAAATGACCACATGAGGTGCAAGACAATGGTGAACTTGGTCCAGAGGAAGAAATTTAGCATTGTCAGTGCAAGCACATCAGCTGAGAAGTTTATGCCTCCCCATTACTGGAACTACTGAGGACCATTTCAACCTCTGGCTCTGGCTAAGACACATCTGCAGGATGCTCAAGGCTCCCCTGTGCCTTGCAGTAGCCAAAAATTAACCAAGGCCATTGGCACATCCCAGAAAAGCTTCCTCTCACCCACTGTGTGTCACATAGATACTAAGATACATAGGCTATGTCTACACTTAGGGATTTAGGTCGACTTTAATAAGTCGACTTAGAGAATCCACACAGGACTCTTAAGTCAACTTAAACTTGGCCTTACTCTCTAAGTCGACTAGTTAGGTCCAGGGGGAGGCGAGGCTCCTTTGGAGCCTCGGCTCCCCAGGCTAGGAGGGCTTGTCCTCGGGAGAGCCAGCCCCTCATGGGGCTGGCTCTCCTGGAGGCAGGAAGCCCGAGCGGTCCGGTGGAGAAGGGAGCGCGGAGCTCCCTTCTGGCCCGGACTGCTCGGCTCCCTTCGGGCCAGGACTGCTCAGGTCCCAGGCAGAAGGGAACCCCCGCTCCATTCTCGCCAGGACCGAGCAGTCCATGCGGTCCCAGCTAGAAGGGACCGCGGGGCTCCCTTCTCTCCAGGACCGCCGTGGGTCCTGGCAAAAAGGAATCAGGCCGCTCCCCTCTGCTCGGGACCCCCGCAGGTCCTGACTAAAAGGGAACACAGACTTCCCTTTTTGTCGGGATCCAAGCAGTCCTGGGGAGAAGGGAGCGTGGGGCTCCTTTCTGCCCCAGACCCATGCTCCAGCTGCCGGGCAGCCCCCGGAAGTTGCACGGCAGCTGGAGTGCTGTGCTGGCACTTGCCAGTGCTCCAGCTGTTTGGGGAGGCACGGGGGCTTCTGTTTGGGCACCACAGGCCTCCCCAAACAGCTGGAGCATCAGCAATTGCCGGCACAGCACTCTGGCTGCCTGGCAGCTGGAGCGCGGGTCTCAGGCAGAAAGGAGCCCCACTCTCCCTTCTCCCCAGGACCGCTCTGGTCCTGGCTAGGAGGGAGTGCGTGGCTCCCTTCAGCCAAGACTGTTCGGTCCCAGGGAGAAGGGAGCCAGGATGAACCGCTAGCAGCTTCCTGGAAAGAAGGGAGCAGAGGCTCCCTTTTCCCCCTGCCCTAAGTCGACTAAGTTGACTTATGGGTCCACACTGCTTAAAGTCTGCTTTAAAACACTAGGTTTTATAAAGTTGACTTTAAATTTCCTTAAGTCAACTTAAGCAGTAGCTTAAGTTGACTTAAGGAAACACCAGTGTGGACGCAGAGTAAATTAAGTCGACTTAATTTACTAGTGTAGATGCACCCCTTGATGCTAAGATACCATAGAAGCAGCAGAGATAGCCCAAGTGGAAGTTTTGGATCAAGATCTAAAGACAGTTTAGGACTTTTCAGATGTAGGATTTGAGACTCCCCCAATTTGTTCGTTGTAGCCAGTAGTTTGTCCTTCCTCTTATACTTAGATTGTAAGCTCTTTGCTGCAGAGACCATCTTTTTATTTTAAAGCTTGTACAGATGAAGGCCTGCAGAAAGCACTTGTTAAATTCATTTTCCATAGGCATTCACATGGGAAATCTGATATTTCATTATATTCATCCTAGCAGGCAACAGAAACTGTACTATATAACTTATTATCTGACCATTTACAGCAATCAGAACAACTGGAAGTTGGAATTATTGAGTTAAGAGCAAATCACCAATTCATGAAAAATATTGTTAAGTAATTTCACAAAGAACACAAATAGGAGAAGTTCTGTTTGCTGCTGGACAGTTCACAAACAAAGAGAGGCAAAATCTGCCTAGTAAATTATTTGTTCTAAACTATGTGTATAGCCCTTACAAAGCAGAATCTGGCCCGGAGGTTTTAAAATATCTGTTTTAATTAGAGATAAGATGGTCTGGATAGCTGATGCTATAAATGGCACCATATAGACCTCAAGACATCTTTTAAAAATACAATGGCTCTGTCGACAGAAAGGAAGAAGGTGTTCTTTTCAATCCAATTAGCTCAGTCAAATTAGATTAACACGACTGGAAATTACTCTGGTCTCCTGAGTAGACACAATTTAATGCTTTTTCAGTTGTGTGAGTTAGTTGTGGTGTAGCTTAGGTGCCCAGGAGGGTTTTCAGTCATGTTAAAATAAGGTCTTGTCTATATGGGGAAATTACAGTGGTATAAAATAGTGTGTAACTTTAAACTGCTATAGTGATACCAATTTAACTCTGTGTGGACACATTTTTGGTTTTTTCAGTTTAGCGTTGTCACTTTTGAAAGGTTTAAGCTAAACAAACAACCAAAAAAGGCACTAATTTTGGAAGAGGAATGTCCACACTGGGAGTTATACTGGTATGATTTTTTCCAGAGGGGTAGCTATGTTAGTCTGTTGTACAGCAAAAAACAGCAAGATTCCTGTGGCACCTTATAGACTAAGAGAATTTCTTTGGCATAAGCTTTTGTGGACTATAACCCACTTCGTCAGATGCATGAAGTGGAAATCACAGAGGAGAAGTATATATACACATGCCAGGATGGAGGAGGACAAGTGTAGACAAAGTCAGTTCAGAGAGCAGATGGGGCCTGCTGATTCAGACTGGGCCTGAATAGGGACTTGGAATGATTATCACACTACAAAAAGTGATTGTTCTGTTCACACATTTATCGACAGGTGTGAATAGGCCCCATCTGCTCTCTGAACTGACTTTGCCTACACTTGTCCTCCTCCATCCTGGCATGTGTATATATACCTCTCCTCTGTGATTTCCACTTCATGCATCTGACGAAGTGGGTTATGGTCCACGAAAGCTTATGCCAAAGAAAATCTGTTAGTCTATAAGGTGCCACAGGACTCTCATTGTTTTTTCTGGTATGATTATAGCAATTTAACTATAGTGGTACAATTATACTGGTATAACTGATCAAACTTTCCTTTGTAGAAAAACCAGACTCTGAAACACACCATTTCCTTTTGTATAGACAGGGTCAGAATATTTGTTATATAGATGGATACAAGTTACATTTCTATGGGATTTATTTGTGTAACTGGGTTTTCTTCTATCAACCTTTTATCTTTATCCCACACATGCAACTGGAGCTTGTTTTCTCAAATGTAATGCTCAGAGGAACAAGAGCATCTTTTCCCTTGCCTACTAGCTGTATTTATTCCCTTGCACCAGCACCACTATCACCCCCTCAGCTCCTGAACCCCTAGGCTATGTCTACACTGGCAAGTTAGTTCGAATTAAGGAGGCTTAATTCGAACTAACTAAAGCCATGGCTATACTAGGCTTTAGTTAGTTCGAATTAAGGGCTTCCTTAATTCGAACTAATAAGTTCGAATAGGGTATTCGAACTAAGGGGTTAATTCAAACTAACTAGTTCGAATTAACCAATGTGGCCATATTAATTCGAACTAATTTCTTAGTTCGAACTAACTGGCCATTGAAATGAATGGGGATTGCTAATTCGAACTAAGCAAGTGCTTGCTTAGTTCGAACTAACATTCCAGTGTGACCATGCTAGTTTGAATTAAGCTATTTCGAACTAACTAAAATTAGTTTGAATTAGTTAGTTCGAACTAACTCATTCGAACTAATTTTAGTAAGTGTCAACATAGCCATTCATCACTTGCCCGCATGAAGTAGTACTAATACACCCCAGAAAGCCTTGTTGGGGCAGCAGAGGGAAAAAGCATCGAAAAGGTTCCTGGATGACATTCAGGACTGCTGCAGGTAAACAAGGACAAGAAGGCATTTGAGATGTAGAGACACAAATAGGACACCTGGATTGAGGGGGTGCTGGAGTCGATAGGCCATTCACTTCGGTAGGAAAGGGGATTCAAGACCTTGATGGTTAAGACTATTTGGAGGGCGGATGGGGTATGATTATTACTCATAATCTGATTACTGCTTAATTACTTTTTTCCTTTAATTTTCATATCTAGTGGTGTGGCTTCTGAAACTGTGGTATCTATTTATATGGAAGAGTGGTTCTCATTCTCAGTGCTATGACTCTGAATCAGTAACGGTGTTCATCCCTCTGGTGCTGTCCTCCTGTGACCCACTCCCCTCTAGAATTAACCAAATTCGGCCAGTTCCCAAGAGACATATGCTAAAGCAGAAAAAGTCACTGATTCATGAATAAGAAGGGCCACACAGAGAGTTTTATCGGTATAACAATAGCAGTAAAATTATATTGATGTAGTTACACCTGTCAATCTTCCCATGTAGTCAAGGCCTATATTTTTTCCTCTGAGTGAAATTCCCCTAAACTCACTCTATGATCTGTTTACTTCAAGAGAGAAGTAACTAGTATAATTTGCAAAGCCAAAGTGAATGCAAGCTGAAACACAAAGTCTATGTTTCCAAAAGCAGAAGGAAGGAGGAAGGAAAACATTTTCCCTTTGCTTTCAACCCCCAGAATAGTTTTGCAACAACGCCTCTTATTATTGCATTGCAAAGAGAGTTTGGGGAGAAAAAAGAATGAAATGAACACACACACACCAACTCAGAAAGAGATCTGGAATCCATCTTTTTGTCCCTAATTGACAGCTAGTTAAAGCCAAATACTCGGATACAGTTACATTTGTAGTTTTTTGGATGTCTTTATTGGCATAAGACCTATAAACACCATCCCGTAATAATTAGAAGCATGTGAACTGGATGAAATTCAGTTTGCCATTAACTTTCAGATACTCATACTCAGCCAGAATAATGGATCAGAGTTCATTAATGGTCTAGTGGCTTGCTCATGTATTCCACAGCATGCAGTTAGAGAATTACACCCTTCCTGAAGTAAGGGAAGCATTCCACATTAAACAGAGATACGAGTTTCTGGGTTTTAGCAGTACATGAAGGAAAAAAGCAGAGGAAAGACACTCAGACTTTCTCAAAGATGTAATATAAAACCAGAAAATCTAAAAGTAGTGAAATATTTTTGTTCAGCAGTATTTGTGGCCCAAAAATCTAAATCAACAGTAACACAGAAGCTATATGAGGAAGGTCAAACTGTCTCTAAACCACTGGTAAGAAGTGGGGTCAAGGCACAAAGCCAAGTGAGTGTCCAGATGGATTCTGGCTGACTTAATCATAAGACCCTGCCCTCCACCTGGCTCTCGTTGCTCCGATGAGAGAGTCTAAGATGGTACCTGCACTATTCACCCGGATAGGGACTGGCCCCTGCAGAGAAGGGCACAATAGATGGAGAAGGCTCCTTGGCATATGGTCATCCACCATCTGGCCCTTAGAAATTGCAAAAGTTGCTCCCCATCTCTAATATTTTCAAGGTGAGTGAAAGTTTATTTATAACTTCATCCATCCTTTTAAAAATCCTCACAACAAGCCACACTTCAGGAATACTGTGCATAGCCCGCATGCCATTGTTAGGACACATTCATACAGCGTCCTAGAAAAGATCACCTCTATGCTCCTGACCATGGCTTTGGAACAACTGAAGCAAAGTTGACCCCTGCAGATTCCATCCCAGATTTTATACATGAACCACAGGGAGCATTTTAGTTCAAACAATCTTATTTCCTTTTAGAAATCACAAAGCGAAACATAATACAACAGCAGCCAAGCTGAGTGCATTCATTAAACCTGCATATCATTTACCCTGAACATACTGTCTCCGAATGAAATTCAACTCCCAATGCTTGCAACTATCTGGAGAAACGGCACTAAATTCCTAAACTGGGGCCACATTTGGAGGTCCTTGCTTCCAAGATACCCAGTGAGGTCAAAATTTGTCCTTCAGAAAGTGTGGATTTACACCAATATAAAAGATTCCAGAACATGGTGGAACTGACAGGTGGGAATTTGGACCACTAGCCTCAGACACAGCAGAGGAGACTGTTCCTGTGAGCTATTGTCCACATGCCGTAAAAAACAGAGACACTGGAGTGGAGCACTATACTATCACTGTGCTATGTGCAGATATCCACAGGCATCAGCAGTACGAGGTCCAGTTAGTGAGAAAGTAATACTTCCCTTTTGTCCTGGTAAAACTAAAACAAACTCATGGACAGAAAACTGATTTTCACCATGTTCCTTTCTGGTCAATTTGGCTGCGTCTACACTTACAAATTAAGTCGACTTAATTTAATCTGTATCTACAATACAATTTCCTTAAGTCGACTTAAGGAAAAATAAAGTCGACTTTATAAAACCTCATTTTAAGTCGACTTTGCTGGCTATTTATTAAGTTGACTTAGCCAGTGTAGACGCAAAGTAGCCCTAAGTCGACTTTAAGTTGACTTAGCCAGTGTAGACGCAGAAGCCCTAAGTTGACTTTAAGTCGACTTAAAGGCATGTCCCCCACAGGGCAGGACAGAGCCCTGCCCACCCTGCTCCTATGCCCTGCCAATGTCCCTGTCAGGCTTAGCCCCCATTGTACCCAGGTACAATGGGGCAAATGCTGAGTCCCCTGGCACTTGGCAAGAGGTGCCCCCTCGGCCACTATGGACCTGTCCCAGGTCCACCTAGCCCTTACCAGTCTACTTAGGCGTCCAGTGTGGACACTCTAAGTCGATTTGGCAGAGTCCCCTTTAAGTCGACTTAATTTTTGAGTGGGGACATGCTAAGTCGTCTTTGTTAAGTTGATTTAGCTAAGTCGACTTAAATTAACAAGTGTAGACATAGCCTTTAAGTATTTCGAGTAGCGAAATGGCTGAGAAATCGAGGTTTAACAATCATTGACTGCATACACTTTGCAGGATTTGCTCATATTCCTCACAGGTAGGGTAGAATTTTCATAAGCATTCAGCATTAGATTGACTCTGCTCTTTCTGAAATCCATGTTAAAACTTCCAGTGACTTTGATGCAAAGAGAATTAGGGTAACACTGAACATTTTTGAAAATTCTGCCCTATGACTCCATCTAGATCACTGTACTGAGCAGCCAGACAACTGGTGAATGACATCAGGAGAAGCAGAGTCTCCCTAACTTCAGGCAGGTCTTCACTGACTGCAGTAAATTCACTGATCTCAGTTTGAACTTCCTGATTGACTGCTTGGGTCTGTGAAGACCTGGTTCAGCTGAGTAGGAAGTGCGATCCTGGAACACCACCCTGGCAACTAGGAAGAGCAGAGTCGTAGGGAGGCCCCGTCCCTTCGAGTCAGCACACTGGACAAGCCGGGAGTTAGGCATTAGAACTGATGTAAGCAACTTATTTTAAGTAACTTCCGTATCTCAGTTTGACTGCCATCGAAAAGGGCAAGCAGTGTAGAACCTGCCCTTGGTGTCTTCCTTTGTGAGAGACCGCCAAGAAGAGAATACTGAACAAGGGCTAAATTCCTCAGTAAGACTGGTGTAAATCCAGTATTATCCCACAGAAGTGAATGGAGTTACTCTCTATAACAGAGTATATTCTTACCCTGAGCATGAGATCCAAAACTGTTCTCTAGGGCCCAGGAGTGAGCAGAGACTTCTGGATCAAAGAAGCCACCTTGCCTCACCTTATCCTCCCAGCAGCCAGGATTGAGAAATAAACAGACTCTCTCCAGTCCCAAACATACAACAGCCCCCAGAACCTTTCCAAAAGCTCATTCTTTCAAAATCCACTGCATCAGAGACCCTGGGCCCTTTTTCCATGGCAGTGCTGTATAGAATAATACAGCTCCAGGACTGGGGAAGAACTGGTGGCCAGGATGTTTTGTCTAGGGGAAGGAAAGAGGTGTGATGACATTTTCTTTATATCAGCCCCGATTCCTGTGGGGCAGGTGTGTTGCCCATTTGTTCTCTTCCAAGAGAAATGAGACCATATTCTGATGACAATTTGGGATGGCGGAGGGGTAAAAAAAATGACTGAGATTTGGAGACTGGAGAGGAAAGTGGTGAACTCCTTAATTAAAAGTGAGGGCTCTTAGGGGCTGAAACCATCACTAAACTAAGCCAAGAAGAAAACATGTCCAAAATGGAGTAATACGGTGTGAGGCAGAATTGTCTAGTGAACAAAGCACTGGAGGAGGAATCTGGAGATCTGGATTTTCTGCCTAGGTATACTAGAATAATAAGAGTGATTGTTTTGCAAATATTCATTTTCAAGCTTCTAATTAGAATGGCTGAGTTCTCTGTCCTGAGAAACAAACTATATGGCAGAAATTCCAAGAGATCCTGCCAGCTCCCATTTGCTTGTCCCTTTGTCTGCTGTTGAGAAACCCCAAGGGAAGCATAGGTTCTAATCTAGCAGATGAGGGTTTGGACTGTGCATCAAGAAATCTTCTGATCTCCATTTATGGAGAGAGCTGCTAATAATCTCCTCAGCCCTTTCAGTGATAGAATGTTGCAAAGTTCCTCTACTCTGGAAAGATGCTCTTTTGGCTGAAAAAGAACCTCACACATGGGTCAGTTAATAGAAGTAATTAAATATATCTCACAACTAAATGCTTCCCTAAGTGGGCACGATATTTCATTTTGTCATTTTTTCTGGCCCAATTAGAAAGAGAAATAAAACACAGCACAGAACAGGAGAAAAATCTGCAAAACCTTTGAGGGATCTGTAGGGGAAAATTATTATTGTATATTCAAATTGTACTTATGCCCACAAACATGAGTTAAGGTTTAAACTCTGTTTTAGCTCATCCCCATGTTCTGATACTGCCAGACTTTTAACACACTGGGATGGGGCACTGGGGAAAGTATCTTATGTATCACTTCTTGCCTTCAAAACTGAGTTTGATAAATTTATGGAGGGGATTATATGATGGGACAGCATAGTTTGGTAACTGACTGATGTTTGGCTACTGGTGATGGATATGCCAGTGGCCTAAGAAGGGAGGGTAGATGGGTTGGGTTCTGAGTTATTACAGATAATTCTTTCTTGGGTGACTGGCTGGTGAGATTTGCCAACATGCTCAGAGTTTAACTGATCGCCATATTTGGGGTCGGGAAGGAATTTTCCCCCAGGGCAGATTGGCTAGGACTCTGGGGGTTTTTCGCCTTCCTCTGTAGCACTGAGAATGGCTTATTTGCTGGTGGATTCTCTGTATCTTAGTCTTTAAATCATAATTTGAGGATTTCAATAACTCAGTCATTGGTTAGAGGCTTATTGAAGGAGTGGGTGGGTGAGGTTTTGTGGCCTGCATTGTGCTGGAGGTCAGACTAGATGATCATACAGGTCCCTTCTGACCTTAGAGTCTATGAGACTATGAGGCATTACCTGCCCTTGGCTAATTACAGACTTCCTACCTTCACTCTAAACCTCATCAGTTTTGTGGTTTTAAGTCACCGTCCAGCAATGTTTAAATGTAGGGGTTTTTTTTGTTCTGAATTACCATTTTATGATAGAATTAAACTTGGGTTTTGACATGTTAATAACACTGGGTTATCACATGACAACTGTACCATTAATATGCATAACCACTATATTTAGTCTGTTTTCCCAAAAGGAATTATTTACTCATCCACTGGAGCTATTATAGTCGATCAAGTAAATATATGCAGTATTTGGTTTGAGTACTAATTTTGAAAATGCACGGTATTTACCCATTATAGCTGCCAAATGTGTATATCCATATTGAGACATTTTTCAAAAGTACACAAGGGACTGTAAGAGAATCAACTCCCTGCCACAAAGGCACAGTAAATCTATCCCTTATTTAAATCCCTACGCCAATAAAATAAAGAATAATAATGGTGCATTGCACTTATGCAGCACTTATTGTCTGAGACTGTCACGTGTATTTCACTGAACCTCAGTCTTTGCCTCAGTTTCCTCATCTATAACACAGAGATAATACTATCTGCCCACCTCACTAGGGACTTGTGAATATCCAATTCATTAACCTCTTACTGTGCCTCCTATTATAATGGGGTTAATACTACCTAACTACTTCATTGGAGAATTGAGACTATTCAATATAGTAATGTTGGTAAAGGGCTTTCAGATCCTCAGATGAAAAGCAGTGGAGAAGGGCAAAATATAATTATGAAGGATATGTTTTGAGTTAATTCCACTGGAACTATTTACCTGCACTAGCCTTAGGCCTTGGCTAGACTGAAAAAACTGCGTCGATTGACACAGCGGGATCAATTGAGTGGGCAGTATAGACTTGCTCAGTCGATCCCGGAAGCGCTGTCCGGTCAACGCAATAACACCAGCCCGTCAAGTGAAGTAAGGCTGCATTGACCGGAAGGCACTTCAAGTCGATGGACCCTAGTGAAGACATCGTGGTGAGTAGGAGTAATTAAGTCGGCAGGAGATACGCAATCTGTGGTACGACTTACCTCCCCCAGTGTAGACTAGGCCTTAGTGTCAGATGCAGAAGCCAGCCATGGTGGTAGGAAGTACTCATCTAATTTACTTGGGCTCTGTGACATTCTGAGTTTCAAACAAACCAGAAAATCCTGTGGCACTTTTAAAGACTAACAAATTTATCGCATGAGCTTTCATGGGAGAAAATCCCACTTTGTCAGACGCTTTGAAGAGTAAACAATCCATCCTAGAAGACAGAATAGCGGGAGTTTGTGGAAGTTCTAAGGATTTGTATTTTTTTTTTGTCAAGCTAGGACATTGGGAAAGGTGGGATAACTTGGATGCAGGGCTATAGGTACAGTTTATTTTCCATCACAGCTCACACTCAGTGTGTAACTGCAGACAGCCCAGAAGAAATGAAGAAGAGTGACTGCTTCAGGGATATGGTTAATGACAGACTGAGAGGTTAGAGGTACAAAGGAAACAAATTAGTAATTATATTACAGCTATTATGCAAAGGTACGAGTAAGCAATTTCACGTAAGAAATTCCCTTTCGGAATAGATTTATTAGTGCGTGCATTTATAATGAGCCTATCACCATGCTGTCTGGGTGCACATTGTATGATTAGATTAGGAGCAAACAGCATATTCTCAAAAACAAGGACTTAATATTCTGTGATCCCAATGGCTGCAGCCAAACTAACTGTCCTGAGAGGTCCGAAGATTTAGCATGGCACAGATTCTGAAATGTGCATTAGGAATAAACTGGAAAGAAGAGGTTCACATTACACCCCCAGTCTAAGATTGTAGGGTTTTTTTTAACATATTTATAATCAGGTCATAACATGGATGAATTCTATCCTTTCCCATTGCCAGTTCAGATATGCACACAACACAGGCTGTGTTATTAGGCGGTCTTTAACATGATAGTTTATGCCAGGCGTTTAAAACATTTATTCTGTTGCTATGGATGTGGACAACTGGCTATGTTTGTGTGACTGAGATTAGCTGGGAAGTGGAACTAGCCCTTCAAGGGGGATGACATATCAGAGTCCATGGTGCTAGCTAAAAATGGACCCACAGCTCACATCTGATAGCAGCAGTTGAGTACCATGGGATAGCTGCCCAGATTTTCCCAGAATGCACTGACACAAAACATAGCTGTGCTCTGTATTTATTGTGAATTGGTCATCTCTAGGCCAACACATGGATGTGCTGGAAAAAAATGCTATGTGCCCATGCCAGTCATGTTAAGTGTAACCATGTTACACTGAACACAGATCTATCTGCAGGTTGGGTAAAGCTTTAAAACAGCTATACCTCTGGAACTTGCTCCTGCCTGATGGAAGGGCCAGCCACTGAGAACATCCTGCCCTGCAGCAACAGCTTCATTATCTCATCTTCACTGGACTATTTCAAGATTCAACATGTTATCCATAACAGCACAGTTCACACAGAATCAGTGGAGGAGGGAGGAAAGGAGGGTTAGAGAGAACTTTCCGCTTAAGGGAGTGAAAAAGCAGGCTGTCCTAAGCTCTTCATCTACTCCCCTATGTTTAATAAGGGCAAAACCATTTATCTTCCCTCACATAAATGGGACAGATATGGTATCTCTCCTCAGGGCACTGAAACCCACAAGGGAAGGCTAGATTAGGCCTGTAGGACTGATGCAACCTCATGTGATGCATTACTTCATGGAGCGGTAAGCTAGCAACCTGTTTTGTCTCAAAATATTTTCTATACAGTTTGTCTCACACACTCGCACACAAAACCCCAGTAACTGCAGAGAGATTTGTGCTGACATTTTTGTGCTGTTGCCTCCTCTTTAGATGTAAGTAGTGTGTCAGGGGTTTCACAAATGGCATCCCTTGGTGCAAATATGCACTACAGTTGAATATTAAGGATTGGCAAAAGGGATAATAGAGCACAGGACAAGATGTGTAACAAGCATTTAATATATAGAAACAGATCCTTTTTATTTGGATGCTAGTTAAGTTCTTTTTTTTTCTTTTTGTCACTTCACTGCTTGCTATCATTTCTTATTTGAAGGATAGCTCTCTACTAGTTGCCATACAGAGAGCATATTGTTCCACATGTTCTATGGCTCCTGAATCACAGTAATTTGTATTATTACATTTTTAATTTAATGATTGATATGTTGGCTTTGAAAACTGACTGTCAGAATAATTCATATAGTAATAAAAAAGTGTATGTCAGTTTTATTAATGCACCCTTAAAGAATAATGAAACCTTCAGCCTTGCTCTAATGAATTCTGGTGAAATGTTTATGAATGATGCTCTTCATATGTGTCTATTCCTCAGTTGGCGAAGGAGAAGGAAAATCAGACCAAAAAAAAAAGTGCAAATCCCAAATGATAAACGGCAAGGATTTTCTAAACTAATCCTTAGCTATTAAGTTCTCATATGAGAAATGTCAGCTTCAAACTTCCATTTGTTCCCTCCTACACCTCCAGTGCAGGATCATTAAGATGTTTTTCTTGCTTTTTAAATTGCACAGGTATTCCATGTTTTCTATATTCTAAGACAGTGGTTTTCAAACCATGGGTTGGGACCCAATGTTGGGTCACAGACCCTCAGGCACTGGGTCGTGGAGCCCCCTGCTGCTGCTGCCAAAAGACTGGAATGCATTCATAGAATAATAGGGATGGAAGGGACCTCACAAGGTCATCTAGTCCAACCCCCTGCTAAAAAGCAGGACCACTCCCACTAAATCACCCCAGCCAGGGTTTTGTCTAACCGGGCCTTAAAAATCTCCAAAAATGGAGATTCTACCACCTCCCTAGGTAACCCATTCCAATGTTTCACCACCCTCCTAGTGAGGAAGTTTTTCCTAATATCCAACCTTGACCTCCCCAGCTGTAATTTGAAACCATTGCTCCTTGTTCTGTCCTCTGTTACCATCGAGATTGCTCAGAGATGTAATTGTTGGGTTGCGGGCATGAATGAATTTTTTCAACTGGGTCCTGAGGAAAAAAGTTTGAAAACCACCGTTCTAAGAGAAGCATGCCTGACTTCTAATACTGTAAGTGCGTGATTTATGGACACAGGACCATATCCTGAACCCCTAATTCAGGCACATTTTAGATGTTTTCAATGGGTGCTTTCCCTAAGAAAGACATTTTACCCCTACTCCAAATCCATGGGAACTACAGAACTCACAAAACTGGAAATAGCATGAAAAGGAGATTTTCAGGATCCATGTGCAAAGTATGTACATATTCTGTTCATAGAAACCCTTGCGTGGGGAGTGCAAGGTGCTTTTGTGGAAGGAGCATGTAGGAGCCCAAGGAGAGTCAAAGAATTAGTTGTGTTATGTTTGCCACTACGTAGGCCCTGTTGTCATTCCTTGCCATGAAGGGTGGCGTAGCATAGTCTGAAGGCTGCAGCTACAGCCACTCCACAGCTGCTGTGCTAACTATGGGATAAAGAATGAAACACCTGGATCTTCCCAATGTTCACCTGCTATTCTATAACACGGCACCAAGGCTTGGTCTATACACCCCTCCCACAGAATGGCTCTGACCTAGTGAGATATAACTGAAGCCATTAATAATTTTGTGCAACAATCTCCAAATAATAATTGTACATTTCATACAGCTGTTGCTGAGTAAGTCAGCTAGGAGGTCCTGGGCTCTGGCTATGACCTGCTGTGTGATCCTGAGCAAGTCATTTTACTTTCCATCTTAGTCTCCATCTATAAAATAGAGATAATATTCACATACCTAATGTCTGCAAAATATAGAGCAGCAGTAAATTCAAACATGTCAATATTTGTTTTTGTCCTGAAAAACTAAAATACCAAATTTTGTCACAAAACAAAAAGTGCCAAAATTCTTTGATATGGAAATGTGAAATGTTTCATTTCAGCATTTTCAATTAAAACAAAACCATTGAGACATTATCAAACCAAAAAGTTTTGTTTCAGGTTTTTTAACTTAATGAAAGTACTTTGTTTCAAGCCAGATCAATATTAAACTGCATTTCCTACTGTGGCACACTGCCTCATGGGAGTTGTAGTTTGGGATTCCTGATGCCCTCATCCTCTTTTATGGCCAAAGTATATTGGCTGGACTACATCTCCCATGATGCACCTGCAGCCATTAATTTTTCTGATTTATTTGTGTTGCTGTAGCACCTAGAACCCTTAGTATACAGAAGGACCCCATTTTACAAGTTACTATATAGGATTCACATGGTGTCAGAGGGCAGACTGTGTTGCATCATGGGAGATGTAGTCCTCCCCAGAATCCAGCCCATTGGGAAGTATGGAACTCAAACTACAACTCCTGGGAAGCAATTTACCAAAATAAGGAAATGCAATTTAATGTTGAACTGATTCCAAACTGAATTATTTTGATTTATGTTGAACTGAGAATGGGAAAATAAAAAATTTCAGCAAAATCAAAATATTTCCAGGAAAACAATTGATTTTGTAGAAACCGTATATTCCACTGAAAAATCATTCCAACAAAAAATTCCTGATCAGTTCTAATAAAATACTTTATCACGTTCTTTTTTACATTTCATCTAGAATTAGGAGTTAGAGAGGCAAGCATTGAACTAACAATCATGGGATAAATAAACTTTCAGAAGCCCCAGAAAAGAGATGATTGAGGTTCCATTTGCATTTTAGGTGCTAGTTCAGGTCACTTCTTATTTTATCTGAGCCAATTTCTAATATGAAGCTCTTATTACTAGTCCTGAACCACACCCTGGAATTTAAGTCTTTGAAATTTGAACCCAGACCTGGATCCTAGTTGTAGAGTTGGCTCCTAATTTTTTTTTAAAATAGATTCAAGGCAATCTCCTGGATCCTAACACCCTCCAACTCTAACAAGTTTTAAGGCTTGAACCCATCTCTGCTCACTTTCCCCCAGTCATAAAATCATAGAAATGTGGGACTGAGAGGTCATCTAGTCCACTCCCCTGCACTAAGATAGGACTAAATATTATCAAACCCATCCTACAATAGTTCAACCTGTTCTTAAAAACCTCCAATGAAAGAGATTCCACAGCCTTTCTAGGTAATTTGTTCCAGCTCTTCTTATAATTTAAGCGCATTACTTTTTGTCTTGTCCTCAGAGGAAAAGGAGAACAATTTATTTCTCTCATTTTTATAACAACCTTTTATGTACTTGAAGACTGTTCTCCTGACCCCCCTCAGTTTTCTCTTCTCCAGACTAAATAAACCCATGTTCCCCCCCAATCTTTTCTCATAGATTGCGTTTTCTAGACCTTTAATCATTTTTGTTGCTCTCCTCTGGACTTTCTCCAATTTGTCCACACCTTTCCCAAGTGGTGCCCAGAACTAGACACAATATTCCAGCTAAGGCCTTATCGGTGCTGAACAGAGTAGAAGAATTACTTCTCCTGTCATGGCTACAATACCCCTTCTAATACATCCCAGAATGATTGGCTTTTTTTGCAATAGTATTACACTGCTAACTCATAGTTTAGTTTGGGGATCCTCAGACTATGATTAAGATTTCCAAAGGGGTCCTCACCTCCATTCAAAAATGTTTAGGGGTCCACAAATGAAAAAAAGGTTGAAAACCAATGGTCTATGCCATTATCCAAATAATTTGTGAAGATATTGAATAGAATACCCAGGACACATACCAGTGGGACCAAAAATCTTTGAATCCACAAGTCTTTGAGAACTCAGCATCTCATGTCTTTTTAAAAAACAAAACAAAAACAGATAAACATTACAGATAATAAAGCTACCTCTACCTCTGGAGTTAGAGGTATGATTCCCAGCTCAGACAGACAATCATGACGGCTCTTGTCAAGCTTGTGCGCTAAATTAGTAATGTAGCTGCAGTAGCATGGTCTGTGAGCAGTGACATGGGCTAGCTTCCCTGACTACAAACCCACCTGGACCTCATGAGTTTGTAACTTGGAAAAGATAACCCTACTGCCACTGCCTATGCTACCACAGCTGCACTACTATTTTTTATCACATTAGCTCAATAAGAGCTAATGCAGGGATGTCTACTTAAGCTAGGAAAAACACCTTTAGCTTCAAATGTAGATGTAGCCTAAAAATTGTCTGATCCACTTAGACAAGTGGAGAGTGATGTTCTCATTCTGGTGTTCCCGCCCATCAAATGAGAGGAAACAGAATTGAAGCATTCTATTAAATCACCCAGTGATTACATTAAAGAAAATGATGGTCTTGTTACAGAAACCATGAAAACAAAAATCGCTATGTAAATACAATCACATCATTAAAAAAAAACCCAAACCACCAAAAACAATCCAATGTAACAGTAACATTAGCATATTGTACAACTTAAGAAATAAACACTTTAATGCCTTCCTGGGCTATGTTTGCAAAGCACCTTAAATACTAAGAAAAATTGAGAGGAATATAAACTAAAAAGAAAGATGTGACAAACAGGGAAGAAGCAGCAACTTTTCACTATAAAGGCCTGACTCTCAGATGATGGCGGCCCAGCACTTCTGGAAAAACCTCTTTAAGATGTCTTCGGCTGAGCACCCAAAATGATTTGTTACTTTTGAAAATTCACAAAAGGAGGCATTATTGTCATCCTACAATGAGAGCAGGGTTTGGCCTTGAAAGTGGGAAAGTGATTTCATAGGAAGAATGCTACAGGGCACACTTTAACCAAAGATAACCAGTTTCAAAGCAAATGCCACCAAAACACACTGATATTTCCCCAAACAACTGATTCCAAAAGGCTTATATTTTCCAGCCCAGATCCTCAACTGTGCGTAAGGAGATATAAAAAAAAAAAAAAGCACAAAAAATGGTGTTCAGAGATTATAAAAAGCTACATTAGAACTCTCCAGATTCTAGCCAGCTGTGTGCTAAGTTGTACCCTGGCTTAGTTTATCTTCATTTAAATGCACAGTACTCCTGTCAGCTAAGAAGCATGGGATGTAAGGGGCGCAGTTAGGGTGATCTTGCTGGCTCTTATAGTTTTCTTCAAACATTTCAGGCAGGAGCTGTACACAACTGCAATACGGACCTGATCCAAAGCCCAGTGTAGTCAACTGAAAGATTCCCACTGACCTCAGTAGGATTTGGAGCAGGCCTTAAGGGTTCGCAAACCTAGTGGTTCATATTCACATACAACAATGCTTGCATCCACCTCATTTTTCAGGGGATACCGCTATAACTAATACTGAGCAGTGTGATCTCCACAGTCCAGTGAATAACATGGATTATAATAATAATAATAATAATAATAATAAATAATAATAATAAACAATAATAAGAATAAGGTGGGTGAATAACTGTCATGAAATATATATGGGAATACCAGGTGACACAAACTGCCAGAAGTTCTTCTTATAGTGTATGTTTTCCTTTCTTTATTGTAGTGTATTATATTTGGTATTTTCATTTCTATGCAATAAAGAAAAGGTACAATAGGTGCCAAAAATTTAACACTGCACAGAAATTTCAGCTGGAAATTAGGTGATTTTTAAGCATCAGAGAAGTGAGATTTTAGAATAGGACTTCCAATAGGATTAGTGGGGGCAAGAAATCTAATCTGCTTTAAAATGGAGTTTGATAAATATATGATGGGGATTATATGATGTGGTTGCACACGATAGTAAGGGACTGAAGTTGACGAACCAGGAAGTCCTTTCCAGTGCGATGTTCTTATGTAGAAGCTTTAGATCTGGTGTGTCCAAACTTTTAGCGTGAGGGACCACATTGCAATTTATTTTTTCACTCGGGGAGTCAGTGAGCAAGTTTCAGATGGGGTGGGGGAGTGCTGCTGCTGCGTCTGGCTGGTCCACAAGGAACTGCATGAGAGGGAAAGGTGCTAGGTGTTGATGAGGTGGGGAGTTTTGGAGGAAGGGCTGAGGGAGGACATATATGTGATTCATGTGTCTTTCCCTTGCCCATGACCGCCATGCTCTCCCCATTCGCTGCCCACTCCTTCTCCTGCTGCATCTCCCAGCACATTTGACTGCTTTCCCTAGCAAATGGGTGGGTGGATGGGGATCCATTTCCAATCCTGGCCCCTCCTGCCTGGGGAAATTGTCTGGGGAAGGTGTTTCCCCTCCCTACCCAGTGCTGGCTGCCGGACTTGTATCCAAGTGAACTGGGCTGGAAACCTTGGAGGGGAGGGGGAAGGAAGGAAGAAGAAGGGAACTGGGAGCTCTGGTTCTTGTAGCCCCTGCACTGGCAGCCAGCCTGGATGGAGAGGGGAGGCTGCTACCCCAGCCAAGCTCTCGCACAGGCAGCTGCCGTGCTGCAAAGAGCAGTGTCCCAGTGGCTGGGGCTGCTGTGGTGTGTGGGGGCTCCACTGCTGCCCTCCCCTCTGGCCTGGCTCCCTCCCAGCCTGCAACCCCAGCCCCTCACCACCATGGGGGCCCCCACCTGGACGAGCAAGTGGGGGGCAGAGGCTGTGCTCTCACCCCACCCTTGGGCCAGCTGGTCTCCCCCAGGGGTGGGGCAGGCCAGCTCAATTCCCCCTGCTGTTTCAGGGGTGGTGGGGCTAGGGCTGGGGGCAGCCCCAGCTGGTGCGCAGTACAGCCTCCAGAAAGGCACCAAGCCCCTGCATTAAACCAGCCCCATATGCCTCATACATAGGACTGAACCTGCTGGCAAACCAGCACCCCTTTCACTCATTTGTTCTGCACTGAAAAACAAAAATGAGTCTGATTCTTCTTTCAGTTACATCAGTTTCATACCAGCCTGACTCTATTGACTTTACAGCAATGAGAGAGGAGTTTCAGTCTGAAATGTCTCAGCAGATATGCAGTTTGGTGCCGACAAAAACTCTAGAATTTGTACACGCATTGTGAACACAAGAATTTCTTCCCTCCACATTCAATGCTTTCTCTATACTAACCTGCCTGAAGGACAATGTAAAGGAAAGAATCAAACCTTATATATTTGGATTCATTTTTAATTCTAATAGAATTTATCTACTTCCTGAAAAAGAGGCAACTCGCATCATATCATGTCATCCAGAGTGTATGTATCTTATCTTCATACAGCAACTCTTTGCTCCAAGAAGACAAAGGACTAAGAGAAAAAGAACCAGACAGATCCAGCACTACAATTAGTTTTTTCTATGTTCTGCTATAGAATTAAGATGAATACAGAGCTACTGTGGCATGCCAGAGATACATTTTTGTAGTGGCAAACACTGTCACATTTCAGGAAACATGTGCTAAGCTTTGCTGTTTTTCAGCTGAAGTACAGACATAAGCCCAACAATAAAACAAATATGAGAATAGAGATGGACGTCCAGGCTCGAATGTAGCAGAGACTGTGAATTGCATTGCTTTGAGGAGCTCAGATAAAAGAGAAAAAAAAGTTCCAAATTCCTAGGACTGTTTTGCAACACCATCAGGCAGAATTTTTTAAACAATAACAGGATCTATATACCACTGAAGCCGCACTGAGCCTGTTCTTTTCAGCTTCTAAAACTTTTTGTGATATGCAAGTTTAAAGCTGATGCAAGTTTGCTTCCTATTTTTAAAGCCTGCATGGTTGGATTTGCAGTGACTGGTTATAATGGGGAGTATCATCTTGTAAGCTTGGGGAAGCTGCAAGGAGGAATAAACCAAGAGGGAGATTTTTACTTTTGTGACATGTACTTTTGTGGAGAGGAAATAGACTAAATAAAACAGAACAAACAAGACTTAACTAGATGAACATGAAATATGAATATACTTTTCTTTGGGTCCTTTCTCAGTCAACCTACAGCTTTTTCTTCCAGAAAACAGTCTTCTAAAAATCTAAGACTATTTCACGAGTTAAAATAACTGCTATTATTATGGAAAGTGAGAAATGACTGTTGAAATAATAAGCAAAATCAAGCTGAATCCCATACCACCAGCCCCATTCTATATAGGGACTTTGCTGCTATTATGCCAGGCAAGCAGAATAAATAATTTAAAAAAATAATTAAAAATGTTAATAATTAACAATCCCAAAGCACCATGTCTTATGCACAGTACATTCTCCAGACAACAACAGGGTTCTTTTTATTCCAGAGCGCAAGTCCCAATGTCCAAGCCAAGAGAGACTTGAAATTCAGAGCACAAGACATGTACTGTATTTGATGTGAGAATAGATCTGAGAAAGGCAAATCCCATAGTCAAACAGAGCTCTCTGGAATCATGAAAATGTTACAGCAAAGTTTAATTCTGAAAAATGACTTTGCAGAAATGGCACCTACTTATTGAACACTGCTCACTGCGTATATTCAGAGACAAAGCCATATCTGATTCCTTTAGAGGCAAAAGAAAGTTTCCTACTTTTTGCTCCTTTTATCTCTGAAGAGACAATACATGTAGGGGAGAGGGAATTGGACTCCACTCTTATCAACACAATAATTAATGAAGATGGGAAGCTGAAGGAAGTTCTTCATGAAAATTTTCATCATTTTCACACAGCTCAAGATCCCATTGCAGGGCAAAAATCTGCTGATGGGACATATGCAACCCCAATGGCATCATGCCACAAACTCCTGCAGTCACCTCTGGGGTGGAATATATGTTAACTGTTTTGCACCAATATCACCATATTTAGGAAGGAAAGTGATTATTTCTTTAATTGAAACTTCTGGGTACTCTGGCAAGTACAATATAATCCAGGTATTTAGCCATGATAAGTAATGCTCCGAACTCAAAATTGAGACTGGATTTTTTTCCTTGCCACACCCACTGTGCCTCCTATGGCCAGATTTTTAAAGGAGTTCTGCACCCAACATGCACAATCTTTTTGAAAATCTGACTCCCCTACTATGGTTATGGCAAGGCCTTCTGAAGAGTCCAGCCTCCATTATCTCAGTGGTCAAGTGGACCTTGATGTCTCACACAGCTCCTTATTCCTTTGTCATTCAAGGCAGAAATCCCAATGGCTTTAGTGGAAGGTTTTTTTCCCCATAAAAATGTATGATCTGAGCCTTGGTGGTTAAGTCATTCCTCAATAATTGTTTTATGGCAATTACATAGCCTTGCTTGCTACCTTTTAAAAGCCTGCTAAATTTTAACACAGAGGCTAAAAAATGCAGATCAACCCAGAATCCAGGATTTCAGTATTGCCTCTTGGTTTTTAAACTCGTAATCTTAGAAATATTCAAAAAGTGTACTTATATCCTTTGACAAAGCTTATACTTTAGTGCAGTTTCGGTGCTTACTGGAGCTTTAACACCTGAGTTCAGGCATTCAGCTAGATGCTGTGCAGAAGACTTTTCCACAAGAGATGACAAAAGAGACAAAATACTTAAAAAAAAAAAAAATCTGAGTGCAGTAACTATATACTCAGTGGTCCTTTCTTTATTCTGCATTTCAGGGGCTTTTCTTGGTATTCATTGCATTCTTCTCAGAACCTTTTCATTTCTGTTTAACCAGCTTTTAAAGGCTAAGGATTTTCAAGAAAGTGGTGCCCATTATATTTTTTTTTAGTGAACACTAGATTCCTTAGGAGTTTCAATTTTGCCTCCCCTCTTCTCCTTCAAACCTCCATTACAGGCACCATATTCTTCACCATGAAAAATTCAACAGGACTCCCTATTGCAATTGTCTGTGCTGTTTCCTAACTGACCAAAGAGGTGGCTCATCATCAACATGAAGCTTTCCATTCATCCCCAGGAACTGAGCATGCTGTCTCTGAATCGTCCACAACAGCTGTGACTTGAGTTGGAAACTAATATCAAGGGAACCAAGGTGAGGTCTCTCTCATGGCATTGCATGACACTGTGACAAACCTGGGTATTAAGAGCTAACTTCTGTCTTTTTACACCCATTCTTTCCCACATTTCCATGGGACAGCATGGTGATGAGTGTGCATGAAAGTAGAATGTGCTCCTTAGTTATTTAAAGATTCATATTTTTAGCACCTCCATTATGTAGTCATGATTTTGAACATTGTATTTTATTTATTTAAAAATACAACCAGGATGATGGAACATAGAACTTTTCTAACTAATTTATAATGCTCTTTTCTGACCTACTTATTAGATGAAGGTGATTCAGTGGCATTCTTATGACTGAGTTAGCACCAACAATCTCTCATGGTCAAATTCCAAAGGGGTAGCCGTGTTAGTCTATTGTAGAAAGACAACAGAGTCCTGTGGCACTTTTAAAGACTAACAGATTTATTTATCGCATGAGCTTTCGTGGGAGAAAATCCCACTTCGTCAGACGCTTTGAAGATAGGAAAGTTACAGAGTGGGAGGAAATTAAATGCAGGGGAGTGTATGACATAGCATCAGGTCAGGCTGTAACAGCAAATCAAAATAGGTGTTAGGATTCAAAACACTGGGGAACAGCACATAGAGGAGGGGGAGGTCAAATCACTTGTTGTAATGAGAGAAAAATCCATAGTCCCTGTTTAACGCCAAGACAACTGAGTCAAATTTGCATATAAGTTCGAGTTCTGCAGTCTCTCTTTGAAGCTGTGATTTGTTATTCATCTGTTTCAACACAGCTATTAACAAGTCGTCAAGGGAGTGAGCAGGGAGATTGAAGTGTTCCCCTACAGGTTTTGCAGTGTTGCAATTTCTGATGTCAGATTTGTGTCCATTGATTCTTTGGCGCAGAGACTGTCCTGTCTGTCCAATATATAAGGCAGAGGGGCATTTCCGGCACATGATGGCATAAATCACATTGGTGGATGAGCAGGTGAACGAGCCCTTGATGGAGTAGGTGGCATGATTAGGCCCTGTGATGGTGTCATCAGTGTAGATATGAGGGCAAAGTTGGCAGCGTGGTCTGCTGCAGGGCTGTGTTCCTGCTTTAGTGTTTCTGTTCTGTGATCTGTAGTTGCTGGTAAGTATCCTTTTAAGATTAGGGGGCTGTCTGAAAGCAAGGAGAGGTCTGTCTCCTAAGGCTTGAGAGAGTGAGGGATCATCTTGTAAAATACGCTGTAGATTTTTGATGATGTGTTGAAGAGGTCTGGCTTGGGGGTTGTAGGTGGTGACCAGTGGCGTTCTGTTGTTGTTTTTCATGGGCTTCTCCTGCAGTAGTTGACTTCTGGGTACCCGTCTGGCTCTGTCAATCTGTTTCTTCACTTCTGCGGGTTTGTACTGTAGTTTTAAGAATGCCTGGTAGAGATCCTGAAGGTGTCTGTCTCTGTCTAAAGGGTCAGAGCAAATGCGGTTATATTTTAGGGCTTGACTGTACACAATGGATCGTGTGGTGTGTCAAGGATGGAAGCTTGAGGGATGTAGGTAACTATACCGATCAGTAGGTTTGCGGTATAGGGAGGTCTTTATGTGCCCATCGCTAATTTGCACTGTAGTGTCCAGAAAGTGGATCTCTTGTGTGGAATGTTCCAGGCTAAGTTTGATTGTGTTGTGGAAATTGTTGAAATCTCTATGGAAATCTTCAAGGGCATCTTTACCATGGGTCCAGATGATGAAGATGTCATCAATATAGCGTAGGTAAAGTAGAGGTGCTTTGGGATGAGACGTGAGGAAACGTTGTTCTAAATCGGCCATAAAGATGTTGGCATATTGTGGGGCCATGCGGGTACCCATGGCAGTGCCACTGACTTGAAGGTATAGATCATCTTCAAATCTGAAATGGTTGTGGGTGAGTACAAAGTCACAGAGGTCAGCCACAAGTTTAGCTGTGTTAGGAGGAAGTGGGATGCTTTTAGAAGAGACATGTATGTGGTGTTTTGGGTTACACTAGTGTGAATGGGGTTGCCATAGTAACAAATGGGGGCTTGCTTCAGATGTTGGGAAAACCTGTTAGACTGGTTTTAGCTCTACTCTAATAAAGCCACACACACAATCTGAGCTCCTTGTGTGTGTGTCAGTTTCTAATAGACCCTACATAATAGTATACTCTAGATCCTGATCGTTCATAGTCACTCAAAGAACCCTACTTGTAAAAGTCAGGCAGTCAACACTGGCATCCTGGGCAAACAACACCCTGAGTACTGGCACTGTATTACAATTCCTCTGCCCTTTCAGTTGTGATACTTATTCTTTTCTATCCACTGAAAACAGTTACTATGCAATCTTGATCCACAGGTGGCTGTATGCCAGCAGTGGGTGAAAGATCCTGAGTTGTCTAAATTGGATTGGAATTCCTGAAGATCTGACTTGAAAATTAAGTAGGACTCTCTATCATTCAGATATATGCAGATGCAGTGCTACTGTATCTAAATTATACTACTATTAATATATTGTGTCACTATGTGTTTTGACTCAATTGGAGAAAAGACTCCAAGTGTTATGGGTCTGACTACAAGTGCAGTGTGCAGGCCAACTGTGTTTTTGTAAGTGTAAATTAGGGACTTGTCTATACTGAAAATGCTGAGTTGATCCCCATGGATTGACGCAGTGGGATCAATTGAGCGCCCAGTATAGACCCAATCAATTGATTCCGGGAGTGCTCTCCCATTGTCTTAGTAACTCCACTCCTCCAAGTGGAGTAATCCTGCATAAAACGAAGAGCATTTCAAGTTGACGCAGCTGAGTAAAGACACAGCGGTAAGTGAGAGTAACTAAGTTGATGGAAGATAGGCATTCTGTGGCACTCAGATTGCGTATCTCGTTTCAACTTAGCCCCGCAGTATAAACTAAGCCTAGGTGTGCAAACACACATTTGGGTACCTCAAGTTTTGAAAAATTAGACCCTAAATGTTTTCATATTTCCATATTTCAGGTACTACCAAAATGAAATAAAGAGATAGAAATGTTCTTAGCATCCTTGAAGTACTGTATATCTCACTTGTTAACATAAGAAACTGTTCAGTACATTGCTTTTAAATAGAATGAACAATATTAACAAAAAAAATCTGTTTGCAGGAGCTTGAAAAAATAAACGCTTTAAGCATTTGAAGCCAGGCATTTATGAGGAGATCATTCTAGGTCACAGCCCAGTTTTACTTGTGACTAATCAACATAAATTTTAAAGAGAAACTACTGGTGAGCCTAAATGATCTGGGAATGTATTGTAGCAACCAAGCTTTCAGAAGAAACAAATAGCTCTTTGTAAACAGCAAGGCTGTTCCAAGGAGAAGACCAAACTGGGAACAACCATGGAACACTGAAGTCTGTGGCTCACTTGCCTCATGTATGTCTCAATGTGGACTGCATTCAGATGACCTATCATGCTCTTAAGTAAACACACATTCTTCCCAACATATATTCTTCGGCAACATAGGTGATGATGTATCTTGGCCATTGTAATAGGACATTCCATTCCAATTTCGGGGTTGTACTTAGGGAGGGAAACATATTTCTTAAACATGCCAGGAACATTCCATTAAAATCCTGCTGTACGTTTATATACACTAAAAACAGCCCGACCGTAAGAGCCAGCATTAGTAGGAGTTATTTTGAAATGATTGCTTTAAATGATTGCTAATTTCCTGTCTCTATTTTTTAATATATACACAGTATGAACAGCGAATAGAATCATAGATTCATAGAAGCTGGAAGGGACCATGACAGGTCTTTGAGTCGAGTTCCCTGTGATGCTCCCATGTTGGAGAAAGCCAAGTGGCTCAAGTTTTCAAATCCAGAAAAGCATCTGGGGTTTTCATTTCTCCTCTGACAAACTTTGACTATGTTTGTAGCTATTCTATATTTTCATAGGACATCACACTGGGTCTTACAGGCAGGCAAAGTGCAAATCGTATGCTCAGTCAAGCCCAAATCTGAACAAGGCAGGAAAGACTTTTAATTAACCAGGATTAATTTTAGTTTGACCAGCTGTTCACCAAAGTGTTAAACGCCTCCCTCAGCACCCTTGCAGCAGCAGGTTAAGGGGAAGGTAAAGGTAAAGAAGCGAGATTCATAAGCATATGGTTGCTAGCATTAGCTGGCACAAGGATCTCCCTCAACATATCATCCTCCCAGTTGAATCCTCCCGCCTTCAAACAAATTAACATCATCTGTTATTACTGACTCTGAAGGGAAGCTATCACCATCCTCATCCAGCCAGCAGTCTGGAGTGGATGTCAGGGAGGGGATGGAGTCCCCAGAGCAGGTGGTTGTATGTGGTGATATAAATATTATTACTTAGCACTCATAAAAGGCTTTCTATACATAGATCTCAATCTATTTTACTAATGGGAGTAAATGCTATTACCTCCAGTTTGCAGATGGAAAAACTGAGGCACAGCAGGGCAGGGGTTTGTTAAGGTCACACAGCAGTTCAGGGGCAAAGCCTGGAATGGGGAGATGAGTGGGCAGGCTGCAGTAAGTGCTGACATATAAGGTACATATAATCATCTATATTAGTTGCCTCCTGCGCGTCACTCTTTCTATGTCAGGAACATGCTTTCTTCTTCGCATATACAGCATCTTGCACAAGAGAGCCGAAATACTGCATCAGCCTCTAGCACAACTGCAATATCAATCCTAAATAATAATGATTCTTCATCCTCTTTTACAGTCTGAATATTAAAGATGGGCCACTGAGATCAGGGTTATGTTTTGCAAATCCTCACTGTTAATGCTTGGCTTTGCAATCGCAAACTAAGCTGGTGGACTTTGGATCTACACTGCATCCAAAACATCGAGTTTTGCAGCTTTCCTTCCCCAGAAAATGTATTTAGGATCCATTAACATTTTGATAACACCCCATCCTTCCAAATCAGGCTGCTGATCTAAACCAGAACCATTAGACATTTGTCCTTCAGTCACTTAAATTTAGTGTTGCCCTGAACTTGTCACCACCAACTTCCCCATTTCCCCTCAGTTAATCACGTTAAACAAGTTCCCTAGAGTTCATGATGCTTCTCTCACTTGCTCTGCGCAATTCCTCTGCATCATTGCCCGAATGCTCCCATGAAGCTGATTCTGAAGAGGGACAAAGAGAGGGAATGATAAGGGGTACCCCTAAACTTCATTTGAGAATGCCATTAAATAAAGATTTCTCAGCCATGAGATGGAGGAAACAGGATTAAGAAATGAAATAACTTCAAATTGTCCTTGCTGGACTTCTAGAAAGTGAACATCCATTATTTTTATTGTATATAAACTCCCGATAAAGATAAAGTTGCAAAGCAACAGCACAACAACATACATATAGTATGTTCTACAGCAGAGACTTCTTAAATATATTTTAAAAAATTTTATCAGCAACCTCCATGCTTTCACAGGAGGGGTTTATAATGAGACAATATAATCTAGAGATAACACTTATAGGCTATGTCTACACTTGAAAAGCTAAGTTGACTTTATAAAGTCAACTTAATAAGGTCGACTTTAAATCAACTTAAAGTGGACCCTACTAAGTCGACTTAACAGATATGGACTTAACTTTTCAAGTGTAGATGTGGCCCCTTTTTGACCTTATTAAGTCGGCTTAACATTTTAAGTTGACTTAAAAAGTCCACCTAGGCACTACTCCACATCTCCACTGGCTTAAGTCGACTTAATAAAGTCAACTTAAGCACTAGTTTGAATTAAAACCAGGTGTTGTTAATTCGAACTAACTTTTCCTTAATTGGACTTAAGGAGCAGCTTAAATTGAATTAAGGAAAGCCCAGTGTAGACGCATAGTAAATTAAGTCGACTCAAGCTTCCTTAAATCGACTTAATTTGTAAGTGTAGATGCACCCACATAGTTTTTCATGTCAAGGTCTCACTGAACTGAACTGAACTACAGTGGATTGAGGATGGCACTGGGAACTAGGAACTCTTATGTTATAATCCTGGCTCTGAAATCTAGCCATTCAGGTTCTAATAGGGGTGCCCATCAGCACAGTACCTACTCGCTGACAGGTCTGAGGCAAGTCATCTCACCTCCATTTGCCCATCTGTAAAAGTAGTACAGCAATATTACACCAAGGAGAGGTGAGAGATAAGAGGATGAAGGTTTGCAAAGATAACATGGGCTAATCCTCCGCTGATATAAATCAGCATAGCTCCACAAAAGGGTCAGATCCCCAATTGTGCTGCTTTACACATTGTAAAGATCTGGCCCATGAAATGCCAAATAAAGTGTTGAGTATTATTATGGTGTGCCGACCCTGAAAAACTGCTAATTTTGCTATAGGGAACTGGGTACGCTTAGCTCAGCATCTGCAGTGTTCTCTCGACTTATCATAGAGAATGTTGTAGTACAATTAATGTCACCATTTTAGGAAGTTTTCTTGCAACTCATTTAGCAAAATGCTTATTTCTGAGTGTGGGGCAAAGCTCATTTGGCCTAATTTTGCTCAGTGCTCTCCTGGGGTAAATCTAATGTAAAGAAGAGCAAATCCCCATTAGCATATCATTGTAACCCCCATTAGTGCATCAGTACTCAGGCACCACCTAGAACTGCAGAGCTCCTAAATCGGCCAGTGTAACTGGTAGCAGGCAGTGCTGTCTGCTTTTGCACTTTCACTAGCCAGCCCTATGTCAGGAACAGGAAAACCTGTTTCTAAGTTAGCTGCTCAAAGGAGAAAATGTGTGATTATTTACACGTAACTGTATTGCTGTTTGGCACATATACATTTTTCTGTCACTGGAATCTGATGGGGGTGAAGGATTTTGGCACCCTGAAAAAAGCAATGGTGATGGAACTGAACAATAGCTTTTCTCTTCTCCTTTTGCTGAACGAAGTACTGAGACAAAGCCAGGAGCTATAGGAGCACCAAAAAGAAGTAATACACTTCCAGAAGATGGTGCCATCAGTTTGTCAAAGCCAGGAGCTATAGGAGCACCAAAAAGAAGTAATACACTTCCAGAAGATGGTGCCATCAGTTTGTCTGCAAAACATTTTTTTTTTTTTTTACCAGTAATGGGCTACAGTGGGATGTGCAGATGATTCAGAACTGGAGTGGGTGGCATTTATGGGGATTTTCTCATGTTCTCTGCACATGCTATGGAAGCAGTTTATTGGTGCCAGTGAACTCATTCTCTCTGTGTGTACATCTGTGGGTAAATCAGAAAGCTATTTTCACTCCCTCTCATAAATAATCCTTCTGTGCAACAGGCTCAGGGCTCAAGCAAGTCAGAATGCTCCTTACCCTCTCAAGGATAAATTAAAATCAGGACTGCAAAAAAATGAAAAATCAAACACAGGCACAAACAGCTGTATGAATTCCACTCCCCATGATGCCTCATCACATATCACACCACAGTCACTGTAATTAGAGTGAGTTAGAAGGAAAACTCACTGTAGAATTAGGAAGCAGACAGTAATATATATAAATAAAATATATTGCTTTCCTGTGCTCTTGTCTCTTCTAATTCCTATTTTATTCTCCACAGAACAACAGTGGTACTGAATTCTGATGAAGCAATGGTTGATTCAACCTCAGGCATTTTGTGAAGGGGTAGCAGTCAATTGATGCTAAAGTGCAGCATTTAACAGCACTGACTTTCCTAGCAGAGAGATGGCTGAGTAAATAGCCATGTTTGGGGTAACTGACAGTTTTTAACCAAAGATTTACTAATCTATTTGGCTTTCCTCATTATATCCCCAAAGTCAGCAAAGTACATGCTTAACTCTAAGCCACAGTAAAGTCCCCTGAAATTAAACAGACTACTCATGTGCTTAAAATTAAACACATGCTTATCTGCTTTGCTAAATCAGGATCTAGAAGACTTCTGTTTCTACTGTGAAATCAACAGCTATGAACAGGCTCGGACTGGAAAAAATATAGTAATGAACAGTAACACATGGGGGATGACAGTTCATGACTCTCCTTTCAATAATATGAAGCAGCAGCAGTTGAACTGTATCAGGGGATATAACAAAGGCAGTTTAATGCACACACTAATTTATTTTTGCACCCCAGAACTGTGCACAGATCCAGAAAATTACTGAACTAGTAAGGAAAGAATATTAATTGAACATTTTCCCATCTCACTCTGTAGATCCAGCGGAGTTAATGAAGGCCTATAAACTTTTAAAGCTTCTATTTTCTGATATAACACAGGGGTTAAAAAAAGAACAACAACCCTCTCTAACAATGAAGCAGGGATTTGTTGAATTATTTTTTGAGTTTATGTGCAGTAGAATAGATGTAGGTTTGACAGAATGTGAGAGACAAAGCAAGATGGACAGCATGCCTAGATCTTTCATGTCTACGACTGTCAAATTTGTTAGAGTATGCTATTTTTAGCTAAATTACAATTTGGAGTTGGCATGTTGATTCAACACAGTTGGAGCCTGCTTCAACCTCAGTGAACATACTTTGATTTATTGTTCTCTTATTCAGGTCAGGATTTTAACCTCAAGAGCAGTCAATTCATGGGTCTTAGCTTTCTGGACTAGAGGTGAGCATAGCCTTTAGAATTAGAATTATTTTATTTCAGAGAAGGGAGAAAAACATAGACAAGCAGCTCATAATGCTTAAGTAGGTATTCACCAATTAGCAATAACTAAATTCACTGGGACACTGCTGAAACAGCCAACAGAATGAAGAATCACGGTGCTTTCATTTCTACTGTGCAATCTTAATGGAACTGCAATCTGTAGCTAGTGTGCACTGTCAAATATATATATAAAAAAACCTTAAGAGAACATAAAAGGAATGAGAAAGATGAGAAATTTTAAGAGTAAGTCATCCTTTATCTAAATGGGTACTCTTTCAATTAGGCCACTGTCAGTGGGATTCAAACCTCCAAAACAGGCCAGGAACAGCCTGAATTTTAATTTGAAAATAGTAATAAAGCTCTGAAGCCAGGGCTAACATCTCTCATCCCCATGCAGCCTCATTTAAAATGATAATTCTGCCATCTCTGGATTTTGATCAATGATTTACCAATGTTTGGAGCATAAGGAACATCTATTGTGCCCAGAGAAAGAAAATAGATATATAAATTTGTAAAGCTGAGGAATTGCCAGGTAGTCAACTGGAGATCACAAAAATGGTCTCTAAGTGCCACTTTTATCTAGAGGAAGGAGGTTGGTAGTGAGCTGTATTTTGTTACACAGGGAATATTAAGCCCTCAGCATCCAGCACTACCAGCAAAATCAACACTGTTGAAAGCTGCCCTAAAGAGCTGTGCAACAAAAAGAAACTTTTTAGACTATTTCCCCCCCATGAACTACAATAATTTCATGTTGATTAGTGAGACAAGCAGAGCTGAAAAGAATGTGATGATCTCTCTGTTAGTTTGCCCACAATTCATTTGAGTCTGACAATGGTTCAGCTTTCAAACCCTAACATTATGCCAGAACAGGCTCAATAAAACAAACAAACAAACAAACAAAGTGGAATCTTCAAAAAAGATTCCCAATGAAAATGTAATAGAACACTGAAAAATCCAACCCTTCTTCTTTTAAGTGCAAATAATTAAGGGCCATTTTGAGCATAGTAGCCAGGGGGGAATGACAGAAATCAAACATTTTCATTTCCCGATTAGGTAACATTACTAGAAGAACAACAAAGAATAAAAAGGATTGGTTCTGCATTGATGAACCATAAGGGACAGAAACTAGTGTTGGCATAACATTTTCATTAACTACAGCAAAAGCAATACGTACATATCAAGAATACTCATCCTTTTCTTGCCTAGGGCTCTGATTAATTTCTCAAAAAACTTCTCTATGCTCACATATTTTTCTGCTACCAGTGAACATGTCAAAGGTGGCAGGAAATGCATCTGCAATACACAACATCTGGACTAGGGATTGAAGAAATAAGAGTTCTCTCATGCACGGACTATTAAAGTGGGTGTGAATAGAAGGTTCCCACCCCCAATTATGGCTAGACCTCTGAAAGAATACCTCGGTTTTGATACAGCATTTCTGTATGTTGCACAGAAGCTTAGGGGACCCAAAGTGGTCTTCTGTGGCTGGGAGTAATCACTGGAGACTTCTTGCATGGGGAACTCTTCCCCAATCCAAAGCTGGCAGAGGGAGTGTGGTCACCTCCCATACCATATGCTCCCTACTTCTGAAGTAAGGTGCATGTAGATGAGAAAGGAGGCATGGCAGAGTAGGATGGAGTAAGTTGAATCTGCTCCTTATTTATTATCATTGTAAGAAAACACAGCTCTTGCCACCTATACACAGAGTGGTAAATGCTGAGTTTTTAATGATGCCCTGCTTGTGTGTGCATTTGTATAAAAATCTATCTATAGTCAATTGCTTATAACAGATAAAATCTCTGGGCTGATATTTGTCTTAGCCTCGAAGAAAATGTTTCTCCTCCAAGTTGAAAAACTGGTTTCCTCCCTGGATATGGTGGAGCAGGAACACAAGTATAACTGAGGGCAGAATTTGTCCATAAACCTATATTCGGAGAAGAATGAAACCATTTTCACACTCTCTTACAATAAGGTTTTAGCACATCTCGCCAGCAAGGTCACTTTCCCAGAAAATGAATCACATAAGAAATTAAAACATTAATTTAAAAAATGTCGTAGTATCTCTTTCCCCCAGTAAAGTTAGTGAAAACTATACCACTGACGCCAGTGACAGAATGATTGGGTCCTTCATTTTCAAATACAACTTGCAACTCATTACTCTGATTTCTCACCTTGCGTATTTTCAGGCAGTAGGGCTACTATTTTTTTTTTTTGTAGCTTTAGAAAAATAAAGCCAGTTGTTACTATGAGGTATGAAACACTCTGTTTCAAACTCTGGAAACAAAATTTCCATTTATATAACATGCAATATTGCTCACCACCTAAACAGGTAATTAGACCAGTGCAGGGTATACCTCTGGGCAGCCCCAAGCCAAAATCCTCCTTGTTCACACACAGATTTTTAGTGGTCTAAGAATGAAATTGTGTGCATTTGACTTGTACACACACATGCTTCTTTGCCTGGTAGACTTGACAACAGAGGAACAAACTCTGCCTAAAGCTTTCTGGTCTCTTTCTCCAAGGCGTTATCAGCACAGCTACACAATGTCGATGCTCTGTGCTAATAAACTGATGGCCAGGTTGGAGGAGAGAGAACATGCCAATTTCCTGTTTCACGCTTTCCTCTGTATCCTGGGAAATTGGTGGTGATGCTCTAACAGTTGCAGCTTTGCCAATATCTAGCTATGCATTGACTAGTCTTTTAGAAGATGAAACTGTAGGAAAAATTGGGAAACTTTGCATATTTGGGGGCCTTCCAACATACATGTAAAAAAATGCAAAAAACCCCTACAGAATATTCAAATCTGTTAATTGCACTTGTGATTGCATCCTTTATTTATGTGACTTTTCTGCAAATCAACTAAGTAAACTTGTCTATGTTAAGGCAGGTGAGAAAGTTTAGTATTAATTAGACTTTTAGTGCCAAGTTTCAGTCAGACTGCTGTAAAGCTGGAGTAAATTGTTTGAAGCCATTGAATTTACAATGGTGTAAATGGGAGCAGAAATTAGCCCTCCATCTGTTTTTTTCAGTTTACAATTCAACATATCATTCATACCTCTGATTGTATTTTCAGACAGAATTAAAGCCGCATACCTGAATCATGCTTAGTGCAAAAGAATGTGTTGGGGATAATTGTAGAATCTCACTTCTGTAAAACTCCTTTCCTTCCAAACCAAACATATACAGACAAACCACTAAAAAGCAGCCACTGCTAGGAAGAAAACTGGGAGTAAACTGGTCTGCACCACACGAATGTGGGAAACGTGTGTTTATTCAGTTGCAATTAGGTTCTTATATTGCACCCATCACTGTGTGAAACACCAGGATCCTTAAAGGGCCATGAGAGCTTTAATGTCCAGAAAAAGCAGACAGATATTGAAGGTTTCATCCAAAAACTCGCACACTGTAAAATGCATAGTTTTAAATATAACAATCTCAAAAGAATAAAGAATAAAGCACCGAGCTAACCAAATTAGGCTTTGAGTATATGATCCCAAGAAATCTACATAATCCAGTACTGATACTTGGACATCCACTACAAGTTAAGCAGCATCTCTGTTGTGTAGAAACACATGCTTAGCATGCACTAAATGCCACTTCATCCAAACCAAACTTTCTGAGGGTGCTGAAATGTTTAGCTGTTTTGTTTCTCCTCCTTATTTTACTTTTTTATACACTTCTCCATTGCCAGGATCTGCCTGGGAACTGAACAAAAAGAGCTAAAATACCATGAGAAAGGCAATATTTCCAGGGGAATCAGAAGCCGGAAGCATTAACAGGCTCTCTCAGGACATTGACATCATGAGACTACCAGCCAATCTGAACACAGACTTAGACAGACTTAAAGGAAGTATCTAAATCAAAGCCAAATGTTACATATTTTGGCATCTCATCTATCATGAGAATTACTGTCACCATGTCATGGATAGTTTAATTCCTGTTTCTCATTTTCACTGATGGCCTCTAGGGCCTGTGCAAAATTCCTGATTCTGGGATTTCTCATGGAAGCCCTTTGAATACAGGGTCGATATAAGGAAACTATTTATAAATTATCTTCAAAACAAGACTAATTAATAGTGTCAGCAAAACTGCAACTCATCCTAGAAACTAGTAAAATTCTGCACTTTTCTCTTCTCTAATTAGGATACACTACATGAGGTCTGCAACCTATTGGCTTGCACAGACCATAAAAAAGAAGTTTCAACATCTTCTCTGGGAAGGGTAAGGCAGTGCTTTGTGATTTCCACACCCTACCTTTTCCTTTCAGGAATTCTTCAATTGTAAGTGTGCTAACAGATACCGAGAGTGGCTTAACTACACTATCAAGGAGTTAGCTGCTTGCTTCGCTAGAGGCCTAAAATGTCTCTCAGAATTTTCAGATCTTATTAGAAAGTTTGACAAAAGATTTTCCAAGGTTTGCAAACCTATTAGAAACCAAAATCTGGTGAGCCTCAATAGTTGTACCTGGGTTTGACACCAAACCATGAAGAATCACATTATTATTACTCTCTATTTCAGTAGCACCAAGAGACCCCAATCAAGAGTTGGGGCTCCACTGTACTATACACACACTCATTAAAAAGGCAGTTCCTGCCCCAAAGAGCTTTCACTTTGAGTTAATACAACCTTTCCAGACTACTGTATCCCTTTCAGGAAGTTGATTTGTTTTGTGTACCTCCAAGTTTCACCCAACTTAAAAACTCGTTGTTTACAAACTCAGAAAGGAACAAAAAGTGTCACAGCACACTATTACTGAATACTTGCTTACTTTCTCATTTTTACCAAATAATAAAATAAATCAACTGGAATATAACTATTGTACCTGCAGTTCAGTATATAGTATATAAAACAGTATAAACTAGTCATTGTCTGTAAGAAATTTTAAGCTAGTATTGCCGTTGCTGGTGCTTTTTATGTAGCCTGTTGTAAAACTAGGAAATATTTAGATGAGTTGATGTATCCCCTGAAAGACCTTTGAGTACCCCGGTTGAGAACCACTATGTTAATATATTCATCAAACCTACGAACGCCATGAAACTCGCAAAGAATACAAATCCCTATCACTCTCAGTTAAGTTTACACTAGGGAATAGGAAAACTTTCTGTCTTGGTCCCCAAAGGTTTGTATTCTAGTTATGAGACATTGATGGGAGTGGGTATGTTGGGGAACAGAATATATGCCACAGTTTCCTCCCGTATGCATAGCAGGAGATAATCTGCAATAACTATGTGGCTAGCATTGGCCAGCATTACAGGAGAAAATGGTTTGTGAACTCCAGAAAAGGCTGTAAACATCCAAAACAGTTCAGAGGACACACTTCTCTTTCAGTCCCACGCCTTGCAAAACCTTCAGTTTCCAATGTTTCACTGCCCTTAATTTGAACGAGTCTTTCTTCCACACAGTCCAACTTATTGACTAACTCTAACAGTCATACCGTAGCCACACACAATTTTATTATTAATGCAACAACTACTGCAAGTGTTTTTTGTTTTTTTGTTTTTTTAATTTCCAGCATTGGCTGTTTCATTATAAATGGTTTAGATGAACCTAGCTGAGCCATTTCTAATGAAGTGAGCATGCTTAAAACAAAGTAAAGGAAGAATTGTTTGCAGTGGAAGTTGATGTGTTTTAGCTACTCTATGATGTAAATACATTGTAAATAATTTGTAAGGTATTCATACATTCCTGTACACTATCTGTAGAAGGCTTATAAATATATTATTAGGCCTTATAAATCACTGATAGCCTTAAAATAAAGCAGTACTAGAGTCCTCTATGCTAAATGCAGTCCTTGCAGACCTTTTCATCTGTAGAGGCAGAACACTTGCTGAATGCATGGAAGATAGAGTTCCAATGTGTTAAAGCCCTATTACCTTTTCTGACTAAGGCCCAGTCTACCCTCAAATCCAACCATACTGGAAGAATCTAATTCCAGCAGTAGTCTGTCCACAGAGTAGAAATATGTAATTCTCTCTCCAGAGTGGCAACTGATGGCTGGGCACCCAGCTCCGAATGCCACTGCCAGCAACAACACAGAATTAAGAGTGCAGAAGTAAGAAGGAAGCCCACTGCAGAGCTCGACCTCTACTCATTTTTTTTCATAATATTTCCATTTCCCCAACTGCCCCCAGTTTTGCACCCTGAGCGCTGCCTTGCTTGCCTCACCCTGATTATGACCCCATAGTTTCACCAAATTGTCTGCTTATCAACAAAATTTGCAGGCACAATATAATAGTTGAGTATTTATACTGATCTAGCAAATTTTGCTTAAACAAAGAGAACTATGAGGGATTTTCCAAATTCCACTGTTAATAAAGGTTCATGATTTTCTATGTCTTGTCCACTCAGTTGCAATTATCTCATAATTCAGCTAGGGTCTTAGTGATCACATATTAGTTTTTTCCCAGGATCCCTTCATTCAGCACACAGGATGGACACCGCTCACTGAAGGGTAGCTATTCAATATTTCTTTTTATCCTCATCAGTCAGTGTGTGGCCCTATGTATTATTTACTGCACACCATTCAAACCCTGCACTGAATGCAGAATTAACTTTCTCATGGGCTTTTCTATGTTGCTTTCACTCTAGTAGCTGAGTTCTTAATGTTTGTTTTCTTCACAAACCTCTCTGGGGTGATGTGATATTATCATTCCAAATTTCCATGAGGAATCAAGGAAGAGAGATTAATGTCAAAAGTGTCAATTATTTTTGAGTTCCCATTTAAGACTCTTAGAGCCTGATTTTTCTGAGAATATGTAGCATATATAGTGCTCTTGGGATGCACCAACCGGGTGCAATCACGATGGTTGAAACTACAGGTAAGTAGTACCTGTTCAGGTGCTCAAACACCTCTCCCACTCCTGTCCCCAGTGTTGGAGTGTGTTTGGAGGGCATGGCCATAAAAGGGGTGAGGCACCCATTGCAGCCTCACTTCTTTCCACTGCTAACGCAGAATACCAGCTAACACTGAAATTAGGGTTTGAGATAGATAGGGAGTGTGGAGATGCAGAGTCCATCTCAAAGAATTCCAGTTACAAGTAACTTTCGTTTAGTCTTTGAGCGTTGTCTGCATATTCCCAGTCTAGGGGTAGTTTGGCAAACCTACATTGAAAGGAGGAAGCAGATTTTTAATTAAACAATGACTGAAGCACCACTCTGCCAAACTGTACATCAGACTTGGGTGCAAGAGCCAATGCAGAATGTTTTGTGAAAGTCTGAACTGAACACCATATACAGCCTTGCATATTTCAATAAGGGGACTATATTTACACTACAGTATGCTATGACTGTAGTAATTGTTCAGGTAGAATGCGCTCTAAAGGAACAGGGGAGAGAATGTGTTATGGACTGGGATGTAGGCAGTCTGGCTTAGTAATCATGTCTAGTAGGTAGAGCAGGCATCCAGGTTGGGGAGCAAAGTGGAGGGTCAGAACCAGAGTCAGCTTCCCATTATCAGAACCAGGGGTCAAGGCAGAGTCAGAACTAGGAGGTAAAGCTGAGGGTCAGAGCTGAAGTTAAATCCCAAATTCCAGAGCTAAGGATGAAGCCAGAGTCAGGGTCAGAGGCTGGACTTGAAGCCAGAATTGGTAACTGGTGGCAAAGTGTAAGGGCAGGAAGTAGGAGAGGTGAGGATCAAGCATGGAACAGGAGCCAAAAGCAGAGCAGGAATCAGGAAAGGTTTGGGGACAGGAGACAGGCACAAGCAAGGTCCAATGTAGTCACAACAGGAAATCACCTTGTTGCTCAGACAAACTTCCTGTGCCTCCTTCTGGGTTAAATACCGTGGTTGGAGCAATCAGTGGAGCCAGATGCTCCTCCAGTCTGGGCTCCTGTCAGTGGAGCCTTGGCTGAGGATCTAATCATACTCTTCCCTGGCTCACTAGGTTTCAGCAGAGGCCAGGCTGCAGCAGTTGTCTTAAGACTACCAGGTCTAGGTTCAAGACCTGGCACGTCAGAGTGCAGCTCTTCTATAACACTCTTCAGTACACAGGCTAACGTATATAACGTGGATTGTACCTCACCTTTGGAGGGACAAGCCTATGACTTGCTAATTATACCAGTTTACCCCAGCCTGACATCATATCACTTGCTTAATACATAGGCTGTCCAGCAGAGTTATTTCAAGGAGGACTCTGTTTAGGAAGCTTTGATAGTAGTGTTGGATCCAGGTCAACATATGATCGTGGATCAGATACCAGATAAAATATAAAAGCAATCAGAGAGATACCTGAGATAGAGATCAGAAATATGGAGAGTGATGATACAGGCTTTCTGGTAAGCCAGTTGACGTTACAGATAGCAGGGGTCTGTACTCTGAAGATCATCCTCCCTCAGCATCCTGTCTCAATGTCTTGTCAAGAGAGCATGGGATATGGCTGGATGTTATGACATATGGATTTTAATGTATTTGCATCACAGCTGTTATAGTATGTGGTTGAGCTGTGATGATCAGATATGATGGTCTTTTCTTCAAGTCTGTATCTTGGAGCAATTCAAAGGTCTTAAGTATTTGGATCTTGGATCTGGTGAGAAAGGTCTGAAGAACTGCCTGAGATGAGCTTCAATTTAGCCTTTCTTTTCCTCTGAATTGACATAGTTGGTTCCAGAAACTCTTTCAACTCCTGAGTGCATCTGCCCAGTGGAGACTCTAACAGATTTGGGGCTTGATCCAAGGACGTGGTTACCAGAATCTCAGTGTCAAAGACTTAACTGTCAATGGTTTCTAGGATCCAAACACATTCTGAGCTGACTCAGGTCTCTTATTCTTGCTCTCAGATTCCTTAGAATTATTGGATCCCAGAGGCTTGACTGACAAGACCTCTTGTAGCAGAAAAGCCTGAAGTCTCTTCTGTTTCTCCCAGGCTTGAGGAGTAAATGTGTGGCAGATAGGCCAGAATCATAGCATGTTGGGCTAAGCATTACAGGCAAATGAGGCTCATCTAAGCATTACAGCCTCCAGATGTGCACACTGGACACTGGGAAGGCCACTGGGCAGAATGCTTACTTCTTACAGCCACACTTCTTTGGGCTAGGATCTGCCATGTCAGGACCCGTACGCATTCTAGTTTACCACGTTATAGCCACACTGTCCTAAAACTAATTAGACAAAAGTTTAACAATGATTAATCTAAAACAACTAATCTAGCAATGGCATGGGAGGGTTGTGAGGGTGCTCTAACACAGGGATCAGTAACCTTTGCTGGCCCATTGCTAGCCCTGATGACCCCCTAGCAGGTGCCGGGGGGTGAGGCCAGCAGGTGCCAGGGTCGAGGAGCTAGCAAAGGGGAACAGCTGTGGTCCCGCAGGGCTGGGAGCCCTGTGTGCCGCTGTGACTGGGCCCATGTGCCGGCTTTGGGTTCTGCTACCAGAAGGTTCCACTCATTGTTCTATCTGCACCCACTTGGCGCATCCCAAGAGTATGACTATGGAGAATACATTAAAAGAACAGACAATCAGCAACCACCCATGAAAAGTTTCGTTTAAGTTACTTGCCCAGTATCTTGCCAGAAATTCTGTGGCAGAGGCAGGAATAGACTCCAACTGTCAGGGACTCACAGCTGAACCCAGATCCAGCTCACTGCCCTCAGCTTATTCAGCTAATGAACCTGGCTTCCTGACTGTCTGAAGAGTCCAGCAGGCACATTCCTAAACTCTGCAGCAGTTGAGTTCCTAGGTGCTCAATGGTTTTCCTGCAGCTATGTTTATGGTCCTGTTCCTGCTCCGGCTCTTAACTCCTTTCATTCCCCTAACACTTTCTCCTGTCTCCTGCTTCTTGGCTCTTACTCTTAGTTTCTTTCCTCTTGCTGCTGGTTTCTGTACCTGGTTCCTGCCTCTTGCCCCACCCCTAGCTAATACTCTGGCTCTGACCGTAAGCTCCTGATTCCTGGCTGTTGGTTCCAGCTCAGTCCCTGGACTTGGCCACTTGCTGCCTGAATAAGGCTCTGAATACTAAGCCTGGTCACCTCTGCTCCAACCACTTGGCCAGCCTTCCATCCCAACCATCAAGCAAGACGACCTATGGCCTGATCCTTAACACCAATTCTCCAGGATAACATTTGACTGCCTTAACCATGAGACCGTTCTATCTCTTCCTACAGTTCCCTGCCTCGTTCACTATGCGGCTTCCAACTGTCTTCCAACAGTTCTTAAAGTCAACAGTCTCCTTCACCAAACAATACTAGGTGATTCCCAGAGAACCATCCATCCTGCACACTAAATGAGGAAGAGGGTCCTTTAGGAAAAAATGGTATGTGATCATTAATTAAAAAACATCTTAATATATATGCACCAGGAGGCTGAATTAGGGTTGCACAACTCATTGACACCCATCTCCTTCTTGTCCACTCGCAGTTCCCCCTTTCCTGACTCCTAGTCTGATCTGTTCCTTACCCCCAATCTACCTCCTGTCAGTCCATGTCCCTCATGCCTTGTCCTCATCAGCTCCCAGCTTTCTTGGACTTCTTGTTTACTCTCAGATTCCTCACACAATTGCGTCCTTTGTCCCAGCCTGTTTGCCTAGCCATCCCAGGCAGGCCCCTGGCTTCTCATCAGATCTTTCTCCACTCTCATTCCCACTCCAACACCCACCTCCTCCCTACTGCCCCACATGTTTCTATTCCCAGTCTTCTCACTCAGCCAGTTCCAGTCTCTATTTCCCCAACTCCAAGGTCTAATATCCTTACCTAAAGAATCCCAATCTTCTTTCTGCCAGCCTTCAGTCCCAGCCTTCCTCCCCAGGCTCCTTGTTTCAGTTTACTCCCCCTTCCAGGGGCTGCTTCTTGTCTCCTCTAAATTCAAATCAGATGACTTCATGCTTCAGATTGCCAGGGCCCAGCAGGGAGTCACTGAGTTCACGAGAGACCCAGACCCAGTACAGCCTGGGCTCTAGTCTACACTTGCTGCACTTTTTGGCAGCAGTCAATGGGAGACACACAAGGTATGTAAAATACCTTGCGTATCTACCGTCAACTTATTAACTCCCACTTACCTCCCCTTATACACTGAACTAAGGCGAATGGAAATGCCGTCTGGTCACCTTAGCATTATGCTACGTCCGGGTCTGGAGTTATGGATGAGAACTCCAGAGTGATTGAGCATGTCTTGACAGACTGCTCAATCGCGCCTGGAAGAGTGCACTGACAGTGACCATTTTGCCACCATCAGTATAGACATACCCTTGGAATTTCAAGAGGTGGACAAGTTCTGCTCATCCCCCTACAGATTCCGCATCCTCGGTGCAGATAGAATCTTCAGGTGACTAACTTGTGAAATTCTAGCAAGTCTCTACTGAACAAGCGCATCTCTTTATAACTTGGCCAAAATTGGATGGATTGTCACAGGAACAGCAAAAAGCACAGCCTTCACACAAGGCCAGCCAAATTTCAAGTCCCTGCTTCAAAGCATGGGGACGCTAGAGCTTCGCAAAGAAAATGCGGCCAGAAATGAACCTGGTCAAAGCAGTGTATGTTTCCCAAACCTTGTACTTGGAAACAGTTGAGCCATTCTGACTGAAATTTTTCACAGAAACTTCAGCGAGAGGCAGATACCCTCCATGGAAAATATCAGATCAAAAGGTTAAAGGTTGGCAAAATTATAAGCAACTAAAAACAGGGTCTTATAATAGGAAGCATTGGGCAACCTTAATAATATACAGTGCTACCCACTCTCCCTCTAACGGCCATCCATCTATTCTTTTACATGGGTCTGTCATAAGATGGTTTGGAGACAGATCACATTTTGCCAGTGCATTTCACAGCCATGTGCTAGAGCAGCTAGACAGAAAGGGACTACTGAGACTCAAGAATAATGGATTCAAATGACAGATTCTGTAGAGGAGTGTTTTTTAGTAGTTTGTAGACCTTACTGTTCCTTTCCCACAACCTTTCCCTGTCTCCTTCTGCTCCGCTCCAGATCCTTCCTCTTTCACCCTCTCTGCTGCTATCCCTGTTGATTCTTGCCCATCCTCCTCTCTTGCACTAACTCCTGCCCCATCACTCCTGTTCTATTCACGCGTATGCCCATCTACCTCAGTCCTTCTCCCCAGCTCCTGCCCATGATTTCCTCTTCCATTTCTACCCTCCCCTTTTCTTCCCCCTCTCCCACTTCTTGTTCCTAAGCCCTCTCTGTGTATTCTGCCCAATTCCTCCTAACCCAGCTCCTACCCCTACTTCCACTTCCCTCCTCAGCACCAGTCACCCAACTCCTGATCCTATTCCCTCCCATACCCTTAATTCTTCACCATTTGCATTCAAGTCATGCAGCTTTCTCTTCCATACTGCCAGGGCAACAGCAGGAGGAGTACTGAAAGCATAAGTCAGACAGTCTACCTGACCACAAAAATTGAGACCAGCACTACAGGGGCTCCCAGCAGCAGGGAGGAACAAATGCAGGAAAATCCTACTCAGCCTCTTGAACCCTTGGAATAGAGTATGCTCAGTTGCTTCCTGGGAATGATGCATAATTAAGTGATTGTTCCAACTTAGATTTTGTTTCTTCTTTTCATTGGATAAGATGGAAACTAAAAAGTAAGACTCTCTTCATTTAAAATTTTTATCTTTTACGTAAAATACCTTGTGTATCTCTCACCGACTTCTTAAATCCTCCCTACACACTACACTAAGCCAACCAGAAATGCCATCCAGTCGGCGTACTCTAAGTGCAGTTATGGAGCTGTTGTTCCAGATCTGGTTCGGTTATCAATTGAGCATGTCTACACAGATGCCTCAATCGAAAAGTGAAGATCGTGCTGATGACGGAAACTTTACTGCCATCAGTATAGACTTGCCCTTAAAATTTATGCGTTTGTCTGAACGATTCATGACCTTTCATGGGAGAAAATCCCACTTTGTCAGATGCTTAAAGATGAAGAAGTACAGATGAATGGGAGGAAAATAAATGTAGGGAAGTGTGTGTCATAGAATCAGGTCAGACTGTAACAGCAAATCAATGTAGTAGTTTAGATTCAAACAGTGGAGAACAGCAAATTAGAGGGAGGTGAGTCTTTTTCCCCTCCACTATTCTCCACTGTTTGAATCTAAACAACTACGTTTATTTGCTGTAACAGTCAGACCTGATTCTATGACTTACACTTTTCTGCATTTATTTTCCTCCCATTCATCTGCAGTTCTCCATCTTCATGCATCTGACAAAGTGGGATTTTCTCCCACGAAAGCTGATGCGATAAAAAAATTTGTTAGTCTTTAAGTGTCACTAGAGTCCTTGTTTGTTTTGCTGAATTAAACTGACATGGCTACCTCTTTGGAACTTGTCAGTAATGGAAGAGGAGCACAACAGCACTATGGCCCAGGAAAACTAGGTAGAACATTTAAAATGGCAAATTATTGAAGCACATCAAAATGCCAAAAGCCAAATGGCCATCAAATAGCTTCATTACAGTATACGGTAGAGCCCTGCAAATCCATGGATATCTGCGGATATCCGCATCTGCAGATACAATGCGGATATCCGCAGACCATTTCTTGCAGATGCAGATCGGATACGGATCCACATATTTTTATGTATACAGGGCTCTAGTATACGGTATCTAATTTTGCTGTCTCTATTGAAAAGCTGAATAAACACACATTTCAGCTTCTGCCTCGAGTGATGAAGTGTTTGTAACATGAAACGGCACTTAGCACATATATATTGTAGAATTGTTCAAAGTGGTTCACAAACATGAATTAATCAATCACAATCTACTACTCCTTGAAAGTGTTTAGTAAGTATGATTATCCCAACTTTATAGAAGAGGAAACTAAGGCACAAAGTGGTGCCAAAGGCTACATTTTCAAAAGCGGGAAGGCACACAAATCTCCAACGTGTGGTGATCAGATTGGATTTTCAATGGAGTGGCTTTGTGCAAAGTTTGTGCAAGCTTGAAATGGGTGTGGCATATGGGCTGGGCCTTGTGGGTATGACTTGACTTTGGTATTTTAAGGACCTTTAAGGAACATGTGCAGGCTGACAAACATAGGTAGGCTAGTCAGGGTTCAGGTGCATGTAAACCAGATGTTCTGGAAGTTGTGTCTCATCCAGCTCCCATTAACCAAGAGGCAACTCACTACAGTACAAAAGTCAATTTATACATCAATATGCCTCTATTATTATATATTTACATTGCTGATGGCTACTCAGCAATGTCATGTCTAAAGCATGAAGTTTCACTTTACCTATGACCTCCGGCTCAGCTAGCCATGACTGTCCCTCACTTTGGCTAAATGTCATTTGGGCAGCCAGATTGTTTGTTATGCCCCCAAAGATGCTCCTCTCCACTTTTTCTGGATCACCACAGTCTGTGTAGTTGAGCATGTCAGTTACCTTGGGAAGGAAGATTTAGATCAGTTCAGAGCTTGGGATCCAGTGCTAAGGAAAAATGGGTTGCAGTGAAAGCAGAAGGACGATGCCACTCTTTGCCATTGACTATAGCATTCTGTTGAGCTGAAAGTAAAATGGAACTTCTTGTCAGCAAAGTTGAGAGAATCTTAAAGAAACAGAAACAGGTTTTGAGATGCATGTATTTATTGCCGAGGGGAACAAAATGTTAAATATATTCGTTATTAAAGAACTCCTACGTATCAGACACCATGGCTTGGAACATGTATGCTCATTACAGGGAATGGCCTGCGGCCATGGTACACATTTCGACATAGCTATCTAGCTACAATTTGATGTTGTAGGAAAGCAAATTTGGCATCTGAAATTAATAGGGTTGCCTAAACACTTCAGCCAAACACCTCTGTTCAAATTTGAGCTGGCTTTGGCTCAAAATATACATGTCTGAAAACAGATTATCATCCTGAGTGCCTACAAAACTCCACGACATTTGTATACATGATGCTTTGGAAACTTGGATCTCAAATTTCTCACCAAAAAGCACAGAAGGAGCTGGCACCAGAGGTAGAGTTAAAATGTAGGCAATTAGCTGGAATTGTCAGGGGTCATGTCAGATTTTTAAGCGAGTATAAAAATAGTTTATTCATTTGCTTGTGCTGTCTTAGGCCGTGGATGTACTGTATTCATTCTGACAAGTTCCAAAGGGGTAGCTGTGCTAGTGTAGTTCAGCAAACTATTAAGGAGTCTTGTGGCACTTTTAAAGACTAAGAAATTTATGAGTTTTCATGGGAGAAAATTGCACTTCATCAGACACTTGAAGATGGAGAACTTACAGAATGGGAGGAAAATAAATACAGGGAAGTGTAAGTTACAGGATCAGGTCAGACTGTTACAGAAAATCATAGCAGTTGTTTAGATTCAAATAGGGGAGAACAGCATATTAGAGAGTGGTGAGGTAAAATCACCTGTTATAATAAGAAAAGAACCCAAAATCTCTATTTAACCCTAAGAAGCTTTGATTTGTAGTCCATTTGCCTAAGTACGGCTATTAATATATCATCAATAGAGTGAGCAGGGAGATTGAAGTGTTCCTCTGTTGGTTTTTTAATGTTATTTCTGATGTCAGATTTGTGTTCATTTGTGCAGAAACTGTCCTGTTTGTCCAATGTATAAGGCAGAGGGGCATTGTTTGGACATGCCAGGACAGTCTCTGCAATTAATAAATTTGTTAGTCTTTAAAAGTGCCTCAAGGCTCTTTGTTTGTCTTTATTCTGTTACTTCAAAATCTACTTATGCTGTTTACATGAAGTTTGTGTTTCAAGGGCAGTTTATGGCTCTAAAGCTTAGTTATCCTGTTCATTTGTTAATGGTGCATCCAACAAGGAAAGAAAACTTTACTACCTAACATAAAACATGGGTGAAGTGGAAAGCTAGTACTTTGTTATTTATATTTGAATTAATCATTTATTGGAGGGTTAGATTTTTTTTTGGCGCGGGGGGGAGGGTGTCTCTGAGTTGACATTTAATATATGAAACAAAGTTGTAGAGAGGACAACCTTTTATTTATGTTACAATATCCAATTGATTTGGCACATGGACAATCCTAGTTGAGTATTTTGAGTATTTGTTTGAACTTCAAGCTGTTTTCAGGAAATGTTTGAAGGTTGGAAATTTGTGTTGTTGGACTCACATTTTTAAACACATGCTACAATCTGAATTACAGTGCAAAAAAGCTGGCATCTTTTACCCCCTATTTGTTTTATATTTGTGTACATACTCCTGTTTCTCTGCTTCTATCATTCAGAAGATTTTCTTCATGCCAGATTAATATTTTACTGGGTATTGGCTATCTCGAAAGTGGCCACAGCATTAATGTATGCCAGGAAACTTGGTAAAAAACATGTAATGTATACTAGAATCTTGCTTATGCACACTAATGTCGGGAAGACCCATTGTGAATTACCAAATCTTGTAAATTAGGGAATAAAAAAACACAGCTTGCCAGATGTGTTTTATTCATTTATTTTGACAATTATAGTTCCATTTAATTATTTATGATAATACTTCATAATGTTCTAGTAAATGATCTGGAGTATATTTTGTAAAATATAATGAAGTTTTAAGTAATGTGACATCTCGCTCAGCTTTTAAATCTTTGCTGTGAAGAGGGGAGAGACAGCCAGTATTTTATGCGGATCAGGGAGCATTTACTGTAGTAGATTCAAGAGCACTTTCATTATTGCTTCCCTATCACTTTCTTAACTAATTAATTGCTGTCAAGAATACTGTTTATGTCTAGCAAATAAACACACACATCTTATGCTGCTGAAATATCAGGCAAGGCTATCGATTTCAATCGAGTATTAATACAAATCAGTAGCACAGACTTGAATAAACAGGTCCATAGAAAAGGAGATTGGTAATAATGCCTATAAATTCTGAATTCAAACCAGTCTTTTCATGAGAGCCAGCCCCCCATTCCCAGATAAGTCATCTTCTATGTGCAAAAAAACCTGAAGATGTCCCATTTTTCATCTCAAGTTGATTTGGATGGAAAATTTCCAACAAGCATCATTTTCCAATTACTGACCCTTTCTTACAGCTGCTAGCAAGGGTTTTGTGGGAGCATCATCACAGGGCTTGTTCATATGGTCTGGCAAATTTCACTTATTGAACATATAAAGACCTATTTTTTATTTATGTAAATGTTTCCACATCTTATACCAGTGCTGAATTTGGCCCAGGCTGGCCCAATACTTTAAACATCAGCAATTGAGTGACGCCTCCAAAAAATGAATGAAGATAATGTCAGCCATACAATTTGCCATTGTTTCCAAAAGTACTTATTTTGCAGTCACCTACTACCATTGTAACATAAGGCAGGAAAAAGAAAAACTCACACTGATCCATCATCTGTTTTGCATTTTGTAACTTCAGGTGAGAAGGAATTTTTGTTTCAGAGCTCAAAAAGAGGTAACAGAAAATTCACAGCCAATGAAAGCCTGACACACACTTTTATAAAATCAGAATCCTTCCAACTGTTGTGCCAACACAGACAGTAAACTGAGAAAAATGCAGGTAAGCATTCTTTAAACATTTCACTTTTTGATAAGCAAACATTTCATTCTGTGGAACTCTGTCAAACTGCAGCTAGAGAGAACCGTAAGAAGGTGCCTATCCAGATTTTAAAAATTCCTATTCTCCAGAGAACATAATGCCCTCACAATCCCATTGGCCTTACAAACAACTAACTCCCCAGGATATATCTCAGCAGAGATATTAATGACAGCTTGAAATTCTATGTCATTTGCTGACAGAGGCCACATAAGAGGTTGCACCAATGTAACTGAGAAGACCCTTTATCATCTTGAAGAAATATCATTACTATTGCAGAGATTGTCCACACATGATGGTGATCCTTTTACTTCACAAGATGCAGCATCTTTCAAAGGGATACCAACTTTAAAAGCTAACATACTCTGGGATTTCTTATAATAAAGGAAAAGCTGGTTTCCTAGAATGGCAAGGTATTTCCAGGAAATATTGTTTGACTTTGTGAATGACATAAAAAAGTATGGCAGCAGGCAGGAAGCAAGGGTTTTAGAAACATGGGTTTTAAAAGTTTAAGTAGGACTAATTATAGGTCAAAACTGGACTCTCAAATTGCAGGTAGAACTTTTTTGTATGTGTAGTTTTTCAAAGGCCAAGATTTTGCTTGCATAAAATTTGGACTTGAGATACAAATCAAAACTGGGACCAGCAAAGAAGACCAAAGATGTTGGATGCCTAATGCTATTAGGCTTTTTGGAAATCTCAGCTCAAGTGATTAGGCATCTAACTGCGATTTGCATGATGAATAGCAATTTCCACATTGCTAAGTTCATGTTTTGCATGCACAATAATTCAGTTGTAGAAATTAGAGCACACAGATTTGAATGGCAGCAAGTGGCACTCTTCATCACACATGAGCTACTACATACTACATTCTTGTGTAAACCATTAAACTTTCAAATGTGTGCCCTTTAAAAGGGATGAGTCATTTGTTTATTTTTTAAGATAAAGAAAGAAATTCTTAATAAAACCAAAGAACCATTTGATATCCACATGAGTCAATTTCTTTATGGGTTTTAGACTTTATTACATCTTTGACCGCAGAGTCTAGAATTAAAAGTGATCAAATATTTTCATAGGACAGTATCAAAGTTGCAGTTACAGGGTCTAGTAGCTCATTTCTCACTTTCTATCTCATGCTACATTTTTTGTATGAACTGCACACTACTTAATAGATTTTGTTTTAATGTCAACATTAACTATGCTATATTTGCATATATGTGAGAGTCAATGGAAATATATTTTTCAGATGGGAAGGTAATAAACTTATGACCAAGAGAAAACACCTTGGAAGGTGAGGTCCAAGGAGAGAGTAAGAAACAAAGTCAGCAAGGTGTGCAAAAATATTTACAACAAAATTAGAAATGTCCAATGTTCCAGTATTTTCATATTTTTGTTATCAGTTGCACCCATCTTTACATTTTTCTGCTGAAAAAAACCCTATTTTCAACAGAAAATGATTAAAGCTTTTTAGCAAAATTTGGTTTTGCTGCAGAAAGATTAAATTTGATCATTCTGCAAATTTTCTTAGCCAAATTACTGTTTTCATTATATTTTGCAAACACACTAATTTTGGCAGGGACAAAACAGAAGAATGTAGGTTTATTTGGTATTCAACTATTTATTGATACTTTGCTGTATGGCATTTTCAAATGTAAACCAGACATTTAATCATTATGCCTTACAACAGCCAAGAGATCTAATTCAGAAAGTAAAGCAAGGAATTGTTCTCTTGCCTAGAAAACCTGAATTTTCATGTCAGATTTCAAAGAGCGTGAGCTCTGCAGGTTTCACAAAGACTTCAAGGGAATTTGAGCACAGTGTCAGAGCTCATTACAAGAGCTTAAAATTGAACAGGATCAGAAATGCCAAGAAAAACAAAAGACATGTCTTGCATTGCCCATAACATATCAGCCTCAGTTTATGATTTTATAGAAAATGATAGCAATGATAGAGTCAAAAACTATTGCATTGAGTTCTCCCTAAAGTGACATTAAAAATGTGCATGTATATATATTTAAGGAAGGTGTGCGGAGACTAAGTATTGATATAAAATCTCAGTTACGCACAGCTCCAAACGAGGGGATAACAGATAGTAACATGGCCTATCTAAAAGGAACCTGATGAATGTTTATACATTTTAAAGAAAAGTTTACTCCTTTAATGTAGCATTTCCTTCTGAAATTACCTTGGTGTAAAGACAGAATTCTATCTATTTTATTGCATTATGAATAAGTATTCCTCTTTTATGATCTGCATCTTTTTTTATACTTGGATTCTGTATAAATATGTTTCCATTTTTGTGAAAGCCAGATGCATATTCACACAACAACTGGCAAGAACTGCCTAATCAAAACAGCAACTATTTAGTTCCAATGTTTCGTCAGTTGATTCTTTGAATTGTCTTGGAACAAACAAAAGTTGTGTCAACATTTTAGATTCTACTTGAAAGTGTGTTGTCCAAAACCTGCAACCCTGGCATTCTTGTAAGAGTCCGCAGGGGTCTGCCATGGATGCAACAGCAGTCATGGGTTATTTCACAAATTTCCCCATGTACTTAAAATTTTCCCTCTTTCTTAAATCTTTTACATATAAGATTGATCGTAACAGCAAATTATGACAACATAAAAATACTACTGATGAATTTATCTCAAAACAGGCTAATTAACATAACATTTCTGTATTTAAACACACGGAACAGCAGCTTTAGGTTTAAGAAGTCAAAAACTGGGTCTAATATGTTTTTACTCACTTGAAGAGTAATAAAATAAACTCCCAACAAAATTTTAAAACATTGGTATTTAAGGTTTTCAGATTTAATTTTGACTTATGAAAAATATCTGATTTCCTGAATACATATTGAAATGTGAAGTTTTTCCTCATGAAAAATGTGCTGATTTTTATTTCAAGTTAGTTAGAAAAGAAAAAATGTCTGTGTTTTCAAACCTTTGAATTTGATTTCAAGTATGTGGAAATTTGAAATTTGCATGTTATTTGTGAAATATCATGAGGAAATAAAGTTTTACAGATACTCTTATTGGGAGTCAGAAAACTGAAATCACAACAGTTTTGTCAGAATATATTCAAGCACAGGTGGTGTGACAACATGGAAGGAAAGGACTCTAAATTACAAGCTGAGAAATTATGAAGCTTTGAGAGTCTAATTAAAGCCTCAGTCTTGTTAGCATTTATGCACATGCTTAAATTTAAGCATATGAGCAGCATCATTGAAGTCAAAGGGTCTATTCCATCACTTATTTTAAGCAGGTGTTGAGTGTTTGCAGGATCAGAGCCCAAATTAGTCTAAAAGGGTATGACTACATAATAACAAAACACCTCGGCTATGTCTACACTTGTAATTTTAAGTCGACTTAACTAAGTCGACTTTAAGTCGACTTAGTGAGTCTACACTTAAAATTAAAGTCGACTTTGGGGGGAACTTACAAAGTCGACCTAGAGTGTCCACACTGGATGCCTAGGTCGACTTCTAGGGGCTAGGGGGACCTAGGGTAGGTCCACGGGGGCAGGGGGGCACCCCTTGCCCAGTGCCAGGGGGCTCAGCCTTTGCCCCATTGTACATGGATACAATGGAGCAAAGGGGGACAGGGACCTTGGCAGCGCATAGGGGTAGGGTGGGCAGGGCTCTGCCCTGCCCTGTTGGGGGGGCATGCCAGGCTCTCCCTGTGCCCCCCCCGGCAGGGAGGGCATTGGTGTAGTCCTGGGGTAGCCCTAAGTCAACTTAGGGCTACCCCACATCTACACTGGCTTAAGTCGACTCTAGGGAGTCGACTTAAGCTTTAAGTCAAATTTAAAAGAGGTTTAATAAAGTTGACTTAATATTCATTATGTCGACTTTATTTTCCTTAAGTCAACTTAAGCAAGCTTGTGGGGATTTATTCAGCATACGCAGATATGCTGACGCTGTAATAGATTTATTCAGCATACACAGACATGATGACACTGTAATTGGAAGATCACAGCCAGGTCAGACAAGGATACTTCAGGCTGCAATGGCATACTGCCACATACTTTCACACCGGCCTTGGCATTTCAGTGTCTGGATTTCTGTGAGAATGTACTGATAGTGAGGAGTAAGAAGAGCAGTAAACACAATTATAAATCTAGGGGTTATCTAACCAATGGCTTACAGGTTTGTTTTATATAATTATATATGCACCAATTAACTGCCTTGTCATAGTTGGTGGTGGGACTATGGAAATGTATAAAAATCTTTACTTATGTATCAATAAACGTTCTTGCTGCAATCATATTGGTTGTCTATGCTTGATCCAAGCCCGCCACGGTCTCGACACAAGCTGCTTAAGTCGACTTAAGGAAACTGTAGTGTAGACGCAGGGTAAATTAAATGGACTTAAGCAAGCTTAAGTCGACTTAATTTACAAGTGTAGATGCAGCCCTCCTGATCCCAGCTAATCAGCAAATTCCTAAGCATGTGGACAAGACTCATCAGTCAGATACTCAAGAAAGAATTCTTTGAATCAACTCATAACCCACCCCATCTAACACCCCATCACAGGCCATTGGCATATTTACTTCTTTCAACCCAAGAGACTGTTTCTTTGTGGCCAATTATGAGAATTTGCTCTATATAGGAAAGTAAGTCCTCCAAAGAAGACACACTAAGATGGTAGCTGAGAGGGTGGACTAAAATAGGATTGGCCATATCCTGAGAAAAGAAATGTGCTATCTGTCTCTTTCCCAGTTTGAAAGGAGAGAACTCATGACTAGCAGTCAAGAGATACACATAATTTATCATTTCTATTTATCCAGCTTTCATTATGATGGATAAAGTAACAAAAATAAATACATCAAAGATTTCCTCTTGTGAGCTTTGTCTCAGTATAGAGATTTTCTCATGGATGCATTGCTATTGCTCACTGTTGCACAGACACATCTCCCTCTCATTCACAACAGTATAATGTCCTAATGGTGGCAGAACAATTGTTTCAAAGAACGGTAACATAGGGAAGTATTCTGATGTCTTTAGCTCTCTTTAACACAATGAGTATTTCATCCCACTGAAAAAGAAGTTAACCACCTTATTGTATGTTTTTCATGAAATCACCACCATCCAACTATTGTGATCCTCTCTCTTTCCATGCACCAATCCATATTTTCCTGCCACCTAGCACTCACCTCTCCAATTACATTTCCACACTGTATGCTCTTCTTTCCCTGCAAATGTGTTTCACTCTTTTTTTTTTTCTTTTCCCTTGGACATTGCCCAAACACTTAGTCCTTTCCTTTGCCTTAACATACCCTCCAGCTGCCTCCTTTCAGTTCCCCTCTCTTGGACACTTCTCTCTGACTGGTGGGCCTGGTGAGGGCAGCTCCTATTTTCCTTTCCCACTTCTACCTACTGTATGCTATAGTGGACCCTAGGAAAAGCAGCTGCTTTTGCAGGCCTCCAGGCTTGTCATGGCAATGAAGAGGATGGACACTACAGAACAGCTGGAAAGAAGAAATCAGCCCATGAGAAGCAGTCTGCTAGTGATCCATGCATAGATCTGTTTGATGTTATTTAGTGGTTATGACAGCGTAACATCAGGCAGGCATATACATTCAGTGAAAAAGAATAAAGCATAACTGAAAGCAAATGAATAAATAAGGACCATCAGCTGCTTAGGCCATTCCATCCACTAGTGTATAACCATAGTTTATTGTAAGAGCTAATGCTCCAGTACATTACAAATTGTTGTGGAAGGCAGCAGGGTAAGTTAGCATGTAAACCAAGGTACACAAATGACACTGGCTTATCCAGTAATCCAACAACAGGAAAAAGATCTCTGAAGTCTTATCTCATGTTGATTCTATTATTCACATATCAGTTAAAGCAAAAATCTTTCTGCACTAAAATAAAATAAAACAAAACAAAAAATTAGATTTTGGCTGGGGGCATAGAGAATATTCTTAAGAGGAAAAAAAGAAATTACTCTTCCATTGGATTAAACAGGCTCCTATTGTCAGAGAGCACACAGGAGGAAATAGGCTGAGTTTGCTCCTTTTCCCAGCGAGATTTATAACTTGTTTAAGGATAGTTCTGAAGTATCTGAACCCTCTCAACAGTCTATTTGAATTTGAATGGGAAAAGGAAGTGGTGAAAGAGAAAATGGGTCAACTGATAATAGGTTCAAAAGGAAATATTTCTAGAAAATAATTGGCTGATAAATATCTATTTAATTACCTTCTGTTGCAGAGACATATGCACCCCTTAAATATACCTCGGGTACATAAAAGAGGAACAAGGGAAAAATTAACAGTGATAAAGTACCATAGAAGAAGCGATGAACAAAGAAAAAACTAAATATAACTGATACATATATAACACTTAGCTGCATATTGCCCATTACTTTCTTGAATTTAGCATCTAGATTGGTCTATGTCCTTTTTAAACAGCTGATATAAAATGCCAAAGTAACTGATTGTCCCAAAATGAGATCAGAAGTTATACTGTGGAATTCAAGCAACACCAGTTACTATCAAATGAGCCTTTTGATGATCCAATATTGCTATTATGCAAAATTGCTAACATAGTAAGGGAGAAGGAAGGAATCAACTCAAACATATGCTTCAGTTCCACAGGATACTTGTATTGCCTTGAGTACTTAGGGACCAGTGGTCTGTGTTTGCTGCTAGAGTTATGAAGAGGTATGAGATATCCCTCTGCTCCTTCAGTCTACAACATTTCAATCATGTGGCTCTGTGCTGTGAAAACGGTTTCCTACCATCCAGAAGACTGACTATAATTGGTGGGGAGGTCACACAAGGAGGATTTCTCTCCTCACAATGCGTACTTATGTGAAAAGAGATCAATAAGGCAATCACTGTAGATCCCTGAGAGAGGAAGGAGTAAATCAATGGGCCCAGAAAATAAAAAGGGTCATGTTCTCTAAGAAGGAACCCTTTGTCTTCACAGAAGAGTAGGGATTGCAGACTTCTGAATCACCTTCATTCTAGATTACAAAAGTGAGGAGTGGATCCCCCAGTTCACAAAGGTATGTGCATAATAAGGAAGATACAAACAATATGGCTATGTCTACACTTGCTAAAATTAGTTCAAATTAGTTAGTTCGAACTAACTAATTCAAACTAATTTTAGTTAGTTCGAATTAGCTTAATTCGAACTAGAATGCCCACACTGGAATGTCAGTTCGAACTAAGCAAGCACTTGCTTAGTTCAAATTAGCAATTCCCATTCATTTCAATGGCCGGTTAATTCGAACTAAGAAATTAGTTCGAATTAACATGGCCACATTGGTTAATTCAAACTAGTTAGTTTGAATTAACCCCTTAGTTCGAATACCCTATTCGAACTTATTAGTTCGAATTAAGGAAGCCCTTAATTCGAGCTAACTAAAGCCTAGTGTAGCCATGGCTTTAGTTAGTTTGAATTAAGCCTCCTTAATTCAAACCAACTTGCCAGTGTAGACATAGCCTATGATACTGCATTTCCATTGGGCCTCAGAGGTCACAGAATCATAGAAATTGGAAGGGATCAGGAGACGTTATCGAGTCCAGTCCCCTGCACTCATGGCAGCACCAAGTACCCTCTTAAACCATCCCTGACAGGTACTTTTCTAAATTTCCCTTAAAACCTTCAATGACAGAGATTCCACAGCCTGACTAGGCAACTTATTCCAATGGTTAATCACCCAGACAGTTAGGAATTTTTTCCTAATGTCCACTGTAAACCTCCCTCGCCATAATTTAAGCCCGTTGCTTCTTGTCCTATCATCGGTGATTAAGGAGAACAATTTTTCTCCTCCTCGTGACAACATTTTAGGTACTTGAAAACTGTTATGTCCCTTCTTTTCTAGACTAAACAAACCCAGCCCTTTCAATCTTCCCTCATAAGTCAAGTGTTCCAGACCTCTAATCATTCTTGTTGGTCTTCTCCAATTTGTCCACATCTTTCCTGAAATGAGGCATCCAGAACTGGACACAATCCTTCAGTTGAGGCCTAATCAGGACGGAGTAGAGTGGAGGAATTACTTCTCGAATCTTACTTACAATATTCCTGTTAAGACATCCCAGAACGGTGTTTGCTTTTTTTGCAACAGTTTTACACTGTTGACTCATATTTAGGTTGTGGTCCACTATGAGATCCAGATCCCTTTCTGTAGTACTCCTTACTAGGCAGTCATTGCCCATTTTGTATGTGTGCAATGGATTGTTCTTTCCTAAGTGGAGTACTTTTTATTGAATTTCATTTTCTTTACCTCAGACCATTTCACCAGTTTGTCCAAATCATTTTGAATTGTGATCCTATCCTCCAAAGCACTTGCAACCCTTCTCAGCTTGGTATCATGGGCAAACTTTATAAGAGTACTCTTTATGCCATCATCTAAATCATTGATGAAAATATTGAACAGAACCAGACCCAGAACTAATCCTTGCAGACCTCTGCTTGTTGTGCCCTTCCAGCATATCAGGTCCGAATATTACCCCAACATTAAAGATTAATGAAAATACCACACTCTTCACTCATACTTTGTCTGCGATGTTCAGAGACCCACAATGTTTTGGGACCTTAGTAAAACATTTTAAATGGGAAGCATGAGATAAAAATGGCTACCACTACAATCCAAAGCTAATTATCTTACACACCACAATTGGCTTCTCCTCCTCAAATAGTGGGATATCTCTTCTGCTGGTCCATTCTGCCCTTACTAGGGGTAAAAGGAAGGGAGGTATTGCAGTTGGTGCTTGGTTTAAGGAGTGACAGAATGAGCAAGCTTCTCTCTCCTTTCTTGGGGAACTGTAATTAGCTAATGTCTATTAATTAAGCACCTTCCATTTGTTTACCTTGAACCTGCATTTCTTGCCTCAATTAAGTGGAATCCCACTGAACAGCTGGGAGGAGTTCATTACATCACACTTGTTTTCAAAGGACTCTCTTTTACTTTTTTACTGTTTTCTTCTGTCTGTTAATTGCCTAGTTCTACCTTTTCATGACTGTATACCCCCTGGGAGGCAAAGACCACTTAGCTATTTGTTCACACAAGAAAAGGAGCTTTGAAAAATATCCATTACTGTTGTGGTCTCATTTTCTGACATCTGACAAATGAGACTCACTCATTAGTAATTAAAAAATAGAGCTTTAATAGCCTAGTTTATTAGTGTGCAGCAAGGAGGCGGGGAGAAAACTGGTTAGCTCTGTTGGCATGATTTTTAAATGTGTGAGCATGCATATAAGAAAGGTAAAATCTCCTATGATCTATCTCTCCCCATCTAGCCAGAATCATCTGTAATGCCTGATTACATGTCCACACAGCACTCCCATGGGACTATCAGCTCATGTTTTATGGTAGTCAGAATGGTAGCTTCGTTCATGTCTGCAGCTATTTGTGAAAAGTCAAAGCACCTGAAAATTTATGTTGTCTATAGGTTATCTGCATGGCTATAATGACAGACACTGGCAAGAACACTCAGTTGACATCAACTTGGGGTTATAGGACCACCCATTCACATTTTAGGATAGTCAGATTGTTACTGTGACTTGTTTAAGAACCGTCTTAAAGTGATATCATTAGGAATATCCCATCTTTACTCATATTAACAGCATCCTAAATTCCTGCAACTAAGATAATTTGTTTTAATCTAATTCACTTCTCAACCCTTATTAATTAGCTTACTTAATATTTGTTGCTGAGTCTCTTGATTTTATTGCATGTTGCACAATATTTGGTGTTTTTCTTAAAATACCAGATCCTGGAGTGAGGGTATTACATGACAATTTTAACTTTTTCTAATTTTTAATAAACTTTTCTAGAGCTCATGGTTGTGGAAGAAAGTATGAAAACATGAACCCTAAAGGCAAAGAAGAAGAACTCATCATCATGTTTTTTAAGTTAAGCTCATGGACTTCTGATTACTCAGAGCTAGAAATACTGCATTTCATTTGGTCTAGATTTAAGAACTTCATTTTAATGGCCTTCTACAATGTGTGTGATGTGAAACACTCTGGTCTCAACTTGTACTTAGCTGTGGCAGTAGGGTTATATTCTCCAGAACTGACGAAGAGACCTGTGAAACTTGAAAGCTTATTGTGTCCACCATTACAGATTGGACATTACTTCACCTTCCTTGTCTCTGTCAGATCCTCAGACCAAAATGGCTACAAGACCACTGTAAATAACATTGCTATATTACAGTAAGGTAAACATATTTTTAATATATAAAAAATAACATATAGCCTAAATGACCTGATTTTTGAGAGTGCTATACCAATAGTGAGAAAACTCAGATGATGTCTTTGGTCATCAGCGTTGATTGCTAGTTTATTCATATACCCTAGAATTTTATGACCTCTCTCAAGAGCTACATTTCTATTCTTTAACTATTAAACAGGTACAACACATTTTAGTTTAATTAATAATAAGAGTTAGAGGAGAATTGCATGGAAAAACATACATCTTAAACCTTTCTTATTATAAAAATCTCTTTCTTATGCATGCACGCACTCTATACTTTAAAATAAAAGGGATCAGATGCATCCTGGGTATAACACTACTGAAATCAACAGAATTACTAAAGAGATGAATGTTGCCTAGTATTAAAATATCTTCCGTTCCTCTTTTGAGACAATATTATGGCAGGAACTAAAAATATAGAAGTTTAAATAATTTATAGCCACTACCAAATATTTGCAACTAAATATAAAGATAAGGGTGTCAAATCTCCAAATGAACACGCTAACTGATCACCTATGGGTTCAAGGACAGAAGTCTATGCACTACAGGCACTCTCTGACCAAGGTAGAGAACAGATTAATTGTCCGGATATATAGTGGATAGTTTTATATTTTCAACTAGCATAAGGCAAAATATGGAATCTTTTTGCTACTCATCCCCTTGAGCATAGACTGAGAGGTACACAAACACATCAAACCTCAAACTCTGGGTCAGGTTGAGGTTCAATGACAATATTTTGTCCCACTATAGATGTAATGCCTCTGGCTCTATTACAAACCCAGAAGACTGAAGTAACTAGAAATTATATGTCTGGCCTTGCTATGTTTTTCAGTTTTAGGAGTGACTAGAGGGGAATGAAAACATATAATACAACACAGTTTTTAATGTTTGATGGTGCTTTTTTTTTTTTTTTTTTTTTTAATTAAATGAAAAGGAACAATGCCACGAACAGTCATTAGGATTCACTGAAACCAGCACTGTGACTAGCAGTGTGAACTAGATGGAGTTGCAATTTCATTGTCTGTTTTGTGTTTCAGCTGACAGATTAGGAGTAAAAAATAAATAAACCAACCAAATGCCACCCTCCTACCCATCAACAACCTTAAAGCATTGCTTGGGGCCTCCAACACCTCCGATTTTTTACATCCTCTGTATCTCTCTCCTTGTGCTTTGTTTACTGGGATGTGACACAATTGCAGTACTCATTATTAAACTTCTCTTTGATATAGAAACAGTTTCGGCAGCACCCACATGCTGAGTGATTGTGCACACACACACATACTACAAACAGAGACAGAAATGCCTTTTCATCTGCTTTCCATTGTGAAATCCAACATTAATATGGTTTTTGACTGCTGCAAGTATGCACAATTGGAAGTAATACATTTTAAAAAAGAGATGCGACTGAATCAGAGCCCAAGTACCCTGGATCCTGGGAGAGTTTACATCCAGAACGGATCTTTTCTGCACAGTTTTGTGGTTTATTTATGCAACTATGAAAAAAGCTGCTCTAGATTTTTGCCTGCATACAGAACCCCTTTGTGGTCTTAGGGCATGTCTACAGTATAATCAGTATCCCTGATCCATGCCATCTGACTTGGGCTGAAGGGGATCGGGCTAAGAGTCTGTTTAATTGCAGGGTAGAACTTTGAACTCTTGCTGGAACCCAGACTGTAGGACTCAGTGTGAGGAGCATCCCAGAAATTGGGCTGCAGTCTGAGCCCAAACAGCCCCTTAGTCTGAGATGGTGAGCTGGCACTGTCCAGCCACTGGTTTCTAATTGTTGTAGACCAGTGTTTCCCAACCAGTGTGCCTCAGCACATGGGTGTGCTGTTAGGCCTGAGCAGGTGTGCCATGGAATTTTTTGAAAACCTACTTGAAGGGTTCTGGATTGGCTGATGAATATTCATGAGTTCATTTGGAGACTATACAGTGGTGCACCTCAAAATAATTAAAGGTATCAAGGCGTGCCACGGCAGAGAAAAGTTTGGGAACTACCGGTGTAGACATACCCTTAGAGTTGCATCTTAGGGTTTGTCTATACACATGGTTGCACTGCTTTAACTTAACAGGTCAGTTTACACCAATTTAATTTAACTGGTGCATAACTGTGTGGATACACCAATGTCAGTTTAAATCAATTAGGAATAAGTTTAAAGTAGGCTGAAATAAACTTAATTTACACTGAAATTAGAATGTGTCCACAACAGAAGTATATGCTGATTAACTAGACTAGCACAGGCCCATGCGTGTAGACAAGTCCTTGCGGAAACATGCACACATTGTGCTTTCTCTGGGTGACTTCATTTTCATTTTTTCTTGCTGCTTTCCTGAAATATAAAGATAACGTCAGACAAGCACAGAGGTGATCCTTGTGTACAGAAAAACCAAATGCACCACTGGATGCACTCAGATGAAATTATACTGTTATGCTGTTCACAGTCTTGTGGACTCCTTGATGACTATTCACCCATGAATCAACTTGTTTAAAATACCTAATTGTCTCAAAAAATGCAAATGTGGCATTCAATGGGGAAAGACATTCAAGCCTGAGTTCTTTTTGCTATGCTGGCTCCTAATAACTGATTAAATGTATTTTTGTAATCACATTGTCCCAATTCAAACCACAACCAAGATTGGTTCCAACAATAACTGAAAGAGGATCTATTGAACAGGAAAGAACAATTTAAAAAGCATAGAGGAAGTGTTCATATATAATCATAACCACTAACTACAAACACATTTACAATCTAATATTGACTTGGGATGGAATTATTATTGATAGTTTCACTAGTAGTGCACAAAGAAAATAACACTTTGATAGCAGTGTTAATTATTAACAGTGTAAGTCAAACTGTGATAAAATGCTGACATTATTAATTAGTAAATGACAAAATAATTAGTTTGCTATTGAGTAGACCACCTCTGAGATCAGTAAAGTTGGTTTACACGAGAAAAACTGCTGTATTACTGTATGTACCTTAATGAGGTTAGATGACTTGGAGTTTAAAATTAATCCTGTACAAACAACATACTAAAAAGGAAATGGAAAGCTCAAGAATATCTTGCAATGGAGAAAAAGGGAAATTGTTGTGATAAAGAGACAGGAATTCAGGAATCTTTTTTTTTTTTTTTTTAAACTTCTAAACTATTCTTAAGTACTCGTGTGACCATGAGCAAGTGATCTAGGACCTTGATTCTACAAAAAGCTGAACTCCCACAAGATACACTGCACCTCTGTGTCTTAGTTGACCTATTTATAAAATAGATGTAATAATATTTACATATGGGACAGAGATGCTATGACTTATGTCTTTGTAATGTGCTTTGAGTTCCAGTGGTTAAAGATACTATAGAAGTGGACAGGGATTCCTTCTACAATAAAATCCTTTTTGAATGAAGGATTTTGGAGAGATATGAAAGCTTTGAGAATATAGGGTTTGAGTTAAACAGGTGAGCTAAATATGATTTATGTTTCTTTAACTATAGACACGTTCCCCCAAATCAACCAACCAGGAGTACTGGTTAACTAGAAGTTTTTTAATGGGGAGGTCTATTGTATTAAAAGTAGCAAATGTTTTTCCTCCCTTTCCTTTGATTCATACCATGAGCTATCACAAATGAAACAAAGGTCGTTTTTGTGTAAAAAAAATCACTTCCCACAGCATGGCCTGGTACATCTTAGAAAAGAATAATGTTCTGAGTCAGAGTCTGAGTCATTTCCTGAAAACATACCAAACTGGAAACATGTTACGTGGAGCCATATGCTCCCTCTAGTCCTGATCAAGCAGAGAAAAACAAAAACACCCATTTATGACTGAAAATGGGATTCTATAGCAGTATGGATTGTGCAATAAATTCACCCCTTGACACACATCAGCACCGTCTGCATTTAAGACGACATTGTGCATACAGGATACCAACGAATCAACTTAGGCGTTAAGTTGACCTAAAGAGTGGTAGTTATTAACTCGACTTAACGAAGTGCTTAAGTCGACTTAATGAAAGCCAGCTGTGGACGTGGCTTTGTTTAGGTCATCTTAAGCGTCCTTAAGTCGACCTAAGTTGCCAGTGTAGACGCACAAAAAGTGAGCACTTTGCAGTGCGTATAGCAACAAATATTACTGGTCTAGCAAAACCTGCGAAATATATTTTATATTGCTAAGCACCACCCACTAGCATCTTATCTGTTAAATTATTTACGTATACACAGACACAGCACTATTGTGCCTAAAGCTAAATGAAAATTTTCAGCAGTAGAAATATTTTTCTACCAGAAAATGCTGGGTTTTTTTAAATTAAAACTTTTTATGGGAACATGTAGATTTTGACAAAATTGCATTTTGAAAAAAATGCAGTAAGTGTTTAAATGATGTTGACATTATCTTATGAATCATTTTGACAAGACAGTTTCAAATGCTCTTGATATATGATATATTATATTATAGTCAAAATCAAATTAAAATGTTTTGATTGACCTGAAATTACTTTTTTTAAAAAAATTAGTTCCATGGGACATTTTGAAATTCTTGTTTTAATTTGGATTTGGATCTAAAACCAATTTAGAAATCACAGTTCTTCCACCAAACTGTACTTGTTAGAGCAAGAGGTTGTAAAAGGTCAGCTTTTTTTTCCTATTAATCATTAGTAAAATCTTTGCTTGAACACCCTCTTTGTTCTGTTTGGTTTTAAATTAATTTTACACAATAACAGTTTCAAAGTAGACATTTGATACATTTCAATGCTTAAGTAATACATAATTATTCCTCTAATGAAGATATCAAGATAATCAAGATATCATCACTGGAAGAGGTTTTTTTCTTCTAATGATCTGCATCCAAAAAAACTATGTACTTAGTAATGTGGGATAGTAATTCTTTAGATTTTAAATAGTGTTGATTTTTTAAAAAACCTCAACAATACCAGTAGAAAGAATGAATCCATTAGTAAATTACAATTACATCTAGTAATTATTGTGTGCGCTGGTATATTGCATCTGTCACAGAATGCAACACGCACTACCAGACTGCCATCTCCTCTTCGTCACTCTGGGGATTAGCTCAAGGATGATGCCCTCCCATCCATGGTTGCATCCACCATCCATTTGTCTCTGCTTCTTCTGGCAGCCTTTTCAAGGAACTGCCGTATCCTCTTTATGACATGATCACCTCACTGTCTGTGTTTCCCATTCTGAGGGTCAGTACCTCACAGTCCATTTGTCCAGCCACTTCCCTCAGTAGCAAATGGAGGGTTTCCAGGTCTGCCCACTATTTTGGGTATTGATCCAAGGACCCTGTAACTGTTCAATACATTTCCCTGGGCCACTTCTCCAGGGCCCCAGGACCTTCTTCAGCCTTACTTCAGCACCTCTGCTACTTAATTCCCGCAGCCAGCTAGGAGCTCCCTCTCCCCCCATGGGCCCTGACAGCAACTGAACTGTTCATTGTGCTCACACTGCTTTTACCTGCTAGGAACCCAGTCCTTACCCTGGGAGCCTCAGGTGCAACTACCTGTCTCTGGTCCCAGAGTTCCTTTTGTCTGAGCACTGCTGAGCCCACATTGGTTGCTCTCTGTAACCACTCTGATTGATTGCAGCCTGCATAGCCACCCTAGGCCACTTGGAGGATTCACCTCCACTGCCTCCTCCTGAGTTAACCACTTTCATGCTGGTAAGGGGTAGACACCCCATCATAGCATCAGATTCACTAAGTAAAGTTTGCATATGTAGCATCCATTTCAATGGGCATTTTGCCAGAGTAAAGTTGCTTGATCGGATCCGTCATAGCAGTAGGTAAACCTCAAAAGATCTGAAGTTTGCACCAGGCTTAGATAAGAGCACCACAAAGTTTGGATTGTTTTCTTACAATGTATTCAAATTCCAATCTTAACTAGGATAGAAATTTAGTATGAACAAGTTCCCCTCAAAGGTTTCTTCTGCTGGTTATCTGAGCATTTGTACCTCAATTGCAACCCAAGTATATGTGAATCAACTAAAAAAGTTCTGAACTTCCACAGTTAGTTCAAATCCAGCTGTGAACCTTGCCCAAGGGTTTGGATCTAATAGTCCTCTGCTGGCCACTCTATACAGAAAAAATGAAAAGTATGAGGGAGAAACAGGGGAGAAGGGAAGAGAGAGAAGACAACCAAACTTTTCTAAAGCTAAAGGAAAATAAATCTCAGTTTGAGTTTTTTGAAGAAAGCTTTGGGGGAACTCTTACTGGAGCTGACTCACGTATTGTTAAAACTTAACAATACAAATGTCAATGTCAATACAGATGATGAATTGGGGATCCACATATCCTCCTGTTTTTGTTAATTAAGTCAAGATTTTGGTTTTACTTGAGCTTTGTTTTCCTACATTTAATGCCTCTTTCTGCTTGCCCTTGCTCTGAACATTCTTCATGTTGTTGAATCATTGCATCCTGACATTTTCCATAATGGTTAACAGCACATGATGACTTTGCAAGCAGGAACAGAGCACTGAGGGAGAATTTAATGAATGGAGCAATCATCAGAATCAATAAAAGTGTTGGATTCTTCCTAAGTTTAAGATAAATCTTCTGTGTGTCCAGATAACATACTTATCTAATACTTTTATTTTTCCTGTTGATGAAGAAGCCTCCAAAATATTACTGATTTTTACTTTTCTGCAATGTGGCATCATTATAGATGCCTTAATGTCTCATATATGACAGTGTAAACTGGCATAAAAATGTGTCTTTTGGTGCAGGTTGCCTACCCTATTAAATCTGAAGGTGGAAATGAATTTAAATAAAATTGCTCCACTCATAAAAAAGGTAACAAGACAAAAATGATTGTCGTTTGGTTGCTTTTAATACTTGATTTGATTAGTATAAATCATAAATTGACTTGGGCTGAAACTGATTAGCTCCAGGGAGCTGTCTGGGTGTAAAACTACTGTACATGGATTCATTGGAACCAGCAATAAATATTTCAGTTAGATCTGAAAACATATTTTAGTTAAGGATGAAAATATGTATCAGTAGTATGAAGGAAATATGCCTTAGAAGAATGTTTCAGTTAAAAAAAACCCTAATAGTTAGGAGGACAGGGCAAAAATGTTTGCTTACTTCTGCAGCAACTGTTGTTCTTTAAGGTGTGTTGTACACATATACATTCCACTACAGGTCTATATGTGCCATATACACTCTAGGAGGAGATTATTGCCTGGAGTTTCACTAGGTGTTGCATGCATCCATGCTCTCCTTGTGCTCTCAGGGGTGCTGTCTCACTCTTTTTTCCTTCACAAAAACATACGTAATATCCAAAGTAGTGGAGAAGGGAGAGGCTATAGTATATATACATGCACAACAGTCCTTGAATAACAAAAGTTACTGTAGAGGTAAATAACTGTTTTTCTCTTTTAAGTGATTATGCACATACACATTCCACCACAGATGACTTGTCAGCACTTCCCTTACAGGTGACGGGAATTCAGATAACCTCAATGGAGATTGTAACACCAACTTGCTAAAGTTTGCATTGTCAAGAGAGGATTCAGTGAAAGCATAATGAGTGGGAAAATATGCACAGAACTATCTCACATTGCTGCTTTGCACATATCAACTATCAGAATATTGAACAGAAAGGCTGATGAAATGGATTGAACTCTGGTGAAGTGAGCCATTATTCGTGTTGAAGGAGAAACTTTAGCAAGACTATAGCAGATAGCCAATGTGAGATTCACTGAATTGCCAGTGATTGACACTTAACTCCCTTGGTGTAGGCTGGAAAAAGCCTGGAAAAAGTCTTGAAAGACCTTGTATAGTCCTGGTATAATGCCAAAGCTCAACAAATGTCCAAGACTTGAAGAAGAGCTCAGTGTAAGCTTGAAAGCTTGTCTCCATCAGAAGTTGGTCCAATAACATATATTACCTCACCTACATTGTCACTCCAAGATATGAAGTGCTTCTTCATCTTCAGAAAAATTGGGTTTTGGGAGAAAAACCTGGCAAATGAATAGTTTGGTTCAGATGGAAAGCTGACACTACCTTAGACACAAACTTAGAGTGTGGCCTAAGGGAAACCTTCTGTTTATGGAAACCTTGAAAGGAGGATCAGCCTAGAGAGCTTGAAATTCATTTTTGCCACCTGAAATGCTGTCTTCATTGACAATAAAGGTAGTAAGGTGGAGCTATAATTTCGTTGGGGGAAAGGGGTCCTATGAATTTGGACAGGATTAGTCTGAGCTCCTACACAGGTGCAGGACCAGACATAGAAGGGAAACACTGAGTAGCCCCTTCAAAAACAGGAAAATGAAAGAGAGAGAAAATGGAAAACCCATCTACTAGCAGATATGTGTGATGGGATAATAAATGTTGAGACTGTATGCTAATTGAAATATCTTCCATTTTCAGTGTACTTGACTTTACTAGATCTTTTGCTACTGCTCATAGTATTTTGATAGTTTGAACACATTGAGAGCATGGCTTCTCAACACAATTCAACTAGAGATCATCTTAATCATCCTTGGCATGAGGTGGAAATTGGACTTGGTATGTAGAAGCTTGCCTTGGTTCTGAGACAGGATATCCTTAACCACTGGTAAAGTTAACAACAAATGGATGGAGAGCTGATATAGGTCTGTGAATTAATATTGTCTTGGCCATGCCAATGCAATAAAGATTAATGTTGTTTTGTCTCTTTTCTGTTTTCTGAGTAGTCTTGGAATGAGAGGAACTGGAGGAAATGTATACAGAAGGTGACAGGACCACGGGTGAAGATAAGGATGTGTGATAGAGCCCAAGCTGAAGCCCACCCTGAAGCAAAGTCTCAGACACTTGATCAGGTTGGTTCAAAACCAGTCTATTACTGGATAACCAAATACTGGAAAATCTGGAGGAGAATGTCCTTCCTGATTGACCACTTATATTGGTTTATGAAAACCCTGCTGAAGGAGTTCATAAGTATGTTCCTCACTACTGGAAGGTGCAATGTTTTCAGGGAGACATCATTTCATACTTAGATTCCATAGGAAGATAGCCCCCTTCCGTAGTTAGGATGATTTTGCACCTCCCTGGCATGTTTAAATTAAACTTTGCAGTCATGCTGTGTGTAACAAGTTGTACCACCTCATTCTTCATGGTGAACATAAACATCTCACATGCCTAACAAATAGCTCAGAGCTTCAGCACTTTTATGTGGACGGAAACTCCCTTGGGTAACCAAAGAGTTTGTGCCTGAAGGTGACCGAGATGGACCTCTTAGTCTTTGGTAAATGCATCTGTAACCAAAATCATAGCCAGTTATAGAAACAGAAACAGAACTCATTTGTGGACTCAACCACTAATCCAGATACTGAAGCACTTGCCTAGGTACACAGATTTTCATGTCCAGATGGTTCCTGGATGGGACATGCATCAAGAGTGAAGGTGAAGTCTGGTATGAGGAGTTAGTATGTTCACAAAGCCATGTGGCCGAAGAGCTGTAAACAGGCATGCATTAATGTCATCAGGTTGGACGTGAGGCTTTCTGAGAGAAAGGCTATAGACTGAAAACTTTCCCTTGGAAGGTAAGCCATGGTAGTTATGCTGTTAAGATTTGTTCTTATGAAGATTATGAGCTGTGTTGGTTTTAACTGTGATTTGTCCAAATTTAGTTTCAGGCCCAGACAAGAGAACAGCTTACTGATGAAAGGATGCTATTTTGGAACTGATGCTGCACAAACTAGCCAACCATCCAGACAGAGAAATATTTGAATGCCCCAAATAGTGGAGATGGGCTTCTACAACTGCTATGCACTTGGTGAAGACACTTGGGGCACCTGACAGTGCAAAGAGAAGCACTGTGTAGTGACAATGGCTATTACCTGTTATGAATTAAGATAAATCTATGCCACAGGATATGGAAGTATTACTTATTTACTTAGCATGTAATCCATCCTGTGCTTGTCTGCACTTTGGGCCACCCCCAATTTCCATTTTTATTGGCCACCATCACTTTCAATTCTTTGCATTCAATGTTGCATTTTTCTATGTCTTTAAGAATTGTTCTTTTCCAACATTTTCTAGGTCTTCCTTACTTCCTTCTTGTATTTTCTGGCTTCCATTCAAGGGCAGCATACAAACTGAGGACAACATACCAGTCTGCAGGGGAATGGTAATCAAAGAAGGGTAACTGTCCTGAATTTGGGGTCGTCTTAATGTAAATGTTCAGCTTTCTTAAATCAGGGATAGAGGAGGGTGGGAAGACTAGATTCCTCCAGGACCGGGAAGTGCCAGGAATAAGCAGCTTTTCCCTCTGTGTTGGTAAGGAACTTCATCTATCACACCTAATTCCAGAATAGATTGTATATTTCTTCAAGTAATAAAGTCTTCTGATATGGGTCCCTGAAAAGGGACAGGAAAGGTGGACTGGGAAAAGAGAAAGAAGTGAATTTGTTAACATCTCTCTCCTTTGCTGTGATGAGCACCCATTTGTGTGATGTGATGCTTTTCCAAGCACAATAAAAGAGAGACAGGCATGATCTGAAGGGAGGAAATATCATTAGGGCGCTCTCCTTGATCAAGAAATTAAAATGATTGCTTGGAGGTTGCAGTTGAGAAGGGCCTCCCACAGATGAATGCAACTGGTGACATCTGGGAGATCCTACCTTCTTTTAGAAGAACTGTGACCTCTGTTAGAAAGAAGATCTAGAATAAGAATGTTACCTAAATTATTTCCTTTCTGTAATTGGAGGATAAACTTCTACTCAACAAACATTGCACTGGAGTCCTTTACAGCGGTATGCAGGGGAGAGGCTATGCTCCTGGGCACCAGCCTGCTCCCATGGGCTGCTGCTGTGCTGCCTGACAGTCACTCACAGCTGAGCTGAGTGTAATTGAATATCCTTCTGGGCAGGAGCAGGAGGGGAGGCAGCAGGGGAAAGGCTGACCTGGATTCCCTAAAACCTGCTGCCTGGGAACAGGAGGGGGCTACCCCCAAGGCTTCCTGCTGCAGGGGCTGAGGCTGAAAAGCTGCCTCAAGCCCTGAAGAAACCAGGGAAGAGGTCCAGGGATGGGGGCTGAGACTCCATGCTCCAGCTGTCCTGCTACTACTTGTGGCACGCAATGGGAATGTCCACTGCTGTCCAGCAGAGAAGAGAAATAATAGCAGCACAGGCTCTGTTTCTCCAAGCCCCCCATTCCTCAGTTAAATCATCCTAAGTGGACCCCCACTCCCCAATGCTCTCCACTGGCCCTGCAGAGCTCACCTGCCTGAGTAGTGAGCACTCATTGTGAACATCTCACCATGAGCAGGGAGCCAGCATCCTCTTGACTCTTCCTACCCACCGAGAGTCCCATAGAACTTCCATCCACCCCAAATCCAGAGACTCATCATGTGCCCTCTCTAGGGGATCAGCCTCCCCTTTGGCAAGTCAAGTTGATGCTGATTCCAGATTTTTAAAATCACATCTGATGGGAATGTTGTGAGGGTGTGTATGTGGAGGCCGCACCGTAGTGCTGAGCTGCTGGGCTGTGGGGCTGGAGCAGCAGGTGTGTGTGCTTTGTCCGGCTTAGCCTCTCAGCACCCTCTCCTCCTTCGGCGCATTGTGAGGCTGCCCCATCACAGCCAGTGCCAGGCTACAGGTGGAGAGGCAGGCACCATGCACTGGGCAGAGCAGGGAGGCAGCAAGTGGAGCCAAGCCTGCATTTGCACCCTCCAAGCCTCCTGGTCTCCCACCATTCCACCGATACAGAACCCCTTGGGGACAGCTAGGGGGCGGCTCCAGGACACCTCCTGCCTGGTGTGGGTGTGAGGTGTGGGTGGGTGCAAATGTAGGCTTGTCCCTTGTGTGCTGGAGACCCTCAGTATGCCATTGTCTATTTTACTTTACTTTTTTGTCTTACGCTTATCCATTGGCAGGTTTTTTAATGATTCTTTTTCTTTTTGCCGCTAATCTGTGTAAAAGCCACATAGTTTGCTGTGATGCCCAGTATGTACATACATGGATATAAACCCACCTGTCATTAAAAGGTAACCATTTCTGGGCTGGAACCACTCTGCATCACCATTATTATGCAAGAGTTTTAAAGAAGGGGTGTACAGAATGTTTCCAGTACAACTAAATAGGCAGTTTTAGGATGTAAAAAATACAGGATCTAAGTTTTAAACTTACGTTCATGGAGAGTCAATTCAATAATTACTAGAATAACTGAATGAATAACCAGAGGGGTAGCTGTGTTAGTCTGTGTACAACATAAACAACGAGAGTCCTGTGGCACCTTAAAGACTAACAAATTTCTTCGTGCGTAAGCTTTCGTGGGCTCCAACCCACTTCGTCAGATGCATGACTAACAAATTTATGTATTGCATGAGTTTTCATGGGAAATAAAGAAATTTGTTAATCTTCAAAAGTGCCACAGGACTCCTTGTTTGTTTTATTAGATAATATATTTCAATATATTTCTATACTCAAAATGTCTGCAAACAGAGTTAAAATCTGCCATTCATTCATTATTTCAGATGCTATCTCTACCAAATTAAGTTTGGTTGGCAGATGATTTAAACTGCAGATATCGTCACACAGTTTATGCCATGACTTACTTACTAATCAGAATGGTGTTAATTGTCTATATGAATGTAATATTTCTAGTGCTTGCAATGTTGCTTAATAATATATGTCATCCGGACAGGGAACAGAAACAACAGATGACTTTGCCAAGCAACGTAATAAAAAACAAACTTCACAGACAACATACAATTCAAATATGCGTCCAGTAAATAGTCTAACTAAAAAAAAAAGTCACTTATCACACTACTAATTCTTGAGCATTCAAAATGTATGTGAAAAATGAACAGGAGAAAGCAAATCAGAGTAAGTCTAAGAAATGCATTCCCCCCCAAGGATTGGTTTAGCTCTAGTAATCATCCAATTTGTCAAGGACACTGGCTTAAATACTCCAAGTTTTTTTTCAAAGCTTCTGGGATCACCAACGACCATCAACAGTGATGGTCTCTCTTTTAGGTCTCATTCTGGAGACAAGTGCCATAGCAGCACAGTAGCCCCTAGCATCAGAGTTTAACTGATCACCATATTTGGGGTCGGGAAGGAATTTTCCCCCCAGGGAAGACTGGCTTGGGCTCTGGGGGTTTTTCGCCTTCCTCTGTAGCACGGAGCATGGCTCACCTACCGGTGAATTCTCTGCATCTTTAAGTCCTTAAAGTCATAATTTGAGGAGGTAAATAACTCAATCATAGGTTGGATGCTTATTGCTGGAGTGGGTGGGTGAGGTTTTGAGACCTGCATTCTGCAGGAGGTCAGAATAGACGATCATACTAGTCCCTTCTGACCTTAGAGTCTATGGCTATGTCTACACTTAGTTAATTCGAACTAACTAATTTGAACTAATTTTAGTTAGTTCGAATTAACTTAATTCTAACTAGCATGGCCCCACTGGAATTTTAGTTTGAACTAAGCAAGTGCCATGCATGGCACTTGACTTAGTCAGTTGCATTAAGCTCAATGTGCCGGTTAGTTCGAACTAAGCAGCTAGTTCGAACTAACATGGCCACATGGACTTAATTCGAACTAACTAGTTGGAATTAAGGGTTAGTTCGAAAGGTATAATCGAATTTATTAGTTTGAATTAAGGAAGCCCTTAATTTGAACTAATGAAAGCCTAGTGTGGCCAAGGCTTAAGTTAGTTCGAATTAAGCTTCCTTAATTCGAACTAACTTGCCAGTGTAGACATAGCCTAAGAGTCTATGGCTATGTCTACACTTGAAAAAGGAGGCTTAAGTCGACTTAACTTAGTCCATGCCCACACTAGGCTTTCATAAAGTCGACTTAATAAATACCATCATTTAGGTTGACTTAAGATGCTTCCTTAAGTCGACTTATTAAATATCACTGTTTAGGTCGACTTACCAGCTAAGTTGATTTGTTAAGTCAACCTAAACCTAGTGTGGACACACTGGGTTGACTTAGTTCTCTAAGTCGACGTAGGGCTGGGGACAGAGGAGCCATGGCTCCCTTCTCCCTGGAACCTCTGCTCCCCAACAGAAGGGAATGTGCTCCCTTCTTGCCCGAAGCCTCCGGGTCCCTACAAGAAGGCAGATGCTGCTGCCCTCTCCCGGGCATCTGGGTCCCAGACAGAAGGGAGCCACAGGCTGGTCTCCCTTCTCTGGGACCCAAGCGGTCCTGAACAGAAGGGAGCCCCGCTCTCTTCTCCCCAAACCCAACGGGGTCTGGGCAAGAAGGGAGCTGCTGGCACTCTGCTGACAGCGGATCCCTGAGGTTCCCTTGTCAGCAGAGCGTGGGGAAGGCAGCTGCCACGCTCCAGCTGACAGGATCCCTGAGGTTCCCATGTCAGCTGGAGTGCCGGGGAAGGCAGCTGCCACGCACCAGCGTACAGGGGATCTCCGAGGGTCCCCTATCAGCTGGAGCATAGCAGATGCCTTCCCCGGCACTCCAGCTGACAGGGGAACCTCGGGGATCCTCTGTCAGTGGAGCGCTGGTGGCTCCCACCTTGCCCGGACCCGCGGGTCTGGGGAGAAGAGAGCGGGGCTCCCAGCAAGAAGGGAGCCTATGTTCCCTTCTCCCCAACCTGCATGGGGGTCCCAGCAAGAAGGGAGCCCCGGTTCCCACCCGCACCTCCTGCCGGGAATCAGCGGGACCCCATCGGTTCTTTCTGCCGGGGACCGCAGCTCCCTAGAAGGGAGCTGCAGCTATGTCCACACTTAAAAAGTTAAGTCGACTTGTTAAGTCGACTTAACAAGGTCGACCTTGTAAAGTCGACTTAACGTTTTAAGTGTAGAAATAGCCTAGCATACCTATTGACTCAAAAGGAAGAATTACACAATTTCCTGTTACCTCTGGATTGTACTTGTAGCTCTTCTATCTAAACAATCTTCTGCAACCCCAATGAGAGCTAAATAATGGTAGTAGTACCTTATGTGCAATAAGGAGGAAAAGAATGATGGAAATAATTACAAAAACTCTACTATTCTTATGTGGGAAGCAGCAATAATTAGAATTAGGAGAATAACTGATTTTTCAGTTAACTGGGGGGAAGGTCCAACTATAATCAAACTAAAGGTTGGGGGTTTTTTGAGTTTTTGAAAAATCAAAAAAGTTGCCGAAATTTTGTTTCTGGTTGAAATATATTGTTCAACCTGAAATGAAATGTTTCATTTTATTTGGGGACATCTCAATTTAAAAAAAAATAAAAGCAAATAAATAAAGGATAGAATTTATAAAACAATCAGAAGAGGAAGAGAAGAGTAGTTCCTGGGCTAGAGAAAAAGAATGAGAATGAGCATACAGCCTGGTGATTAAGGTACTCGCCTAGGAAGGGGAGAAATGCAAATTAAAAATATTTGGGTTCCATTTCCTGTTCTAGAATAGGAATTTGAACCTGAGTCTTCTGCATCCCCAGTGAGTGTCCTCATCAGTGGCCTACTGAGTATGAGAAGAGGGGTAGCAGCAGGTCCCTCTTCCAATTTCTTCTCGAATGTCATCTAAGGTCCCTTGTGAGTCTAGTCCCAATTTTTTTCTTTGACTGAAACAATTTGATGAATTCATGAATCATTTTTGTCAAAATGCATTTTTCAGCTAATAAAACTATTTGTCAAAAAAAAATATCCAGCTATAATGATAACTAACATGGCATATAGAGAACAGTATCCTGAAATGGGGTATAAAGAACATGGGTGATACTAATATTACTTTTATGAATATTGTGTGTATTTTTGTTTGGGTGTTGTGATGTGAGTGGCTTTATGGAACACTACTAATTAATTCCAGCTGAATATCACTACATGTACTAAGGAACCAGGCAATGACTTTAATTGAATGGCCAGTGCTCACCTGGACAGAATAGTGAATCTACTGCTGAAAGTCTATCTCATCTCACATAAGGAGATGCATGAAGATCAGGTTCAGATGACCCAGAATAAACAAAGAGACTTTGAAATTGATAAAAGACTGTCTATGAACACATGAGAGGGGCTCGAACTAGGTTTCAGTCTCAGTGAGAGGCAGAAGCTATAGGGATGCAGTCTGTCTCACATAACTCCCATGTTGGAAGATGCCTGGGACAAAGTAGGGCCTACATAGACTTGCAAGGAAATGCTGAGATTTAGATCAGCTAATATGCATATGCAAATTATATTTTGTTGTGTTAACCCTTTTAATCTCTCTTTGTTATGTTCTTATGGACAAATAAATAATCCTTTAATTTAAACATGCTATTGTTACTTCATTTTCATACCAGTCACAAATCCTAAAAAGATGTCTAAAGGAGGGTCCAAAAATCCAAGTGGGCCTGCTGAGGACCTGCTTGGTGAACAGGGAGCTGTGACCTGGACACCCAGTGTAAAAGTGGGGTGAATTGGGAGAATTTCACTCAGAGAAATACAGAGGCAGGCTGGTAATCTGGGAAGGGTGCCTATGGAGAGACTGAGTGAGGGATCAAAGGTACAGATTACCACTGCACTGTAACAGGGGATGTGTGAGTGGAATGGGGAAGTAGGTATGAACCAGAATCCCCACTGTACAGATCCCCACAGACACTGTAACACAGACACAATACTTTTCTCCCCAGTTTACAGGCTTTGAAGATGCTTCAACAACACTGCCTACAGAATTGCCTTGGTCCTCCAGAGGCATAATTAAGTCATTAACTTGCAATTCTTTTGAAGATCATATCACACTTCTGTTATATTCTAGCAACTAAATTCTTCTTTTAGTTACACCAATGCAAACCCATGAGAGTTAAGGGCCAATAGGAGAATTTGGCCCATTTACTATTAAATTTGTTCCATTAAATCACTAATCAGTTAAGCTAGCTAGGGTCATTTCCCACCCACCGCCTCCACTTTTTGAAGTCTTGAACCTCTTCTACTTCCTCCCCTGAGTCCTCTAGTAACTGAGAAGAAAAGCAGGACTGATGCTTCAAAGAAAAGGGAAATACGACCTCCGATTTTCTCTAAGGGAATATATTTTCCAAGAGATATCATAGCACCTGTAAACCTATGGCAAATTAACTGCCTTTATTATATATCTCATTAACATATCAATTGTGAAAGTTAAGGATCTTTTTACCAGCAACACTCATCTTCCGACTTACCGAAATCTTACATATTTCTAAGGCATCAACCTTTATGGGATCTAGGCACTACCATATCTGTTTACTAATATTCTGCAATAACCTCACAAGTAATAATCCTTGTGTAATTATTGTGGAGCTATAATGTTCACAGTCTTCATTATCTGTAGCATTTCTGATCTATGAGAAAAGAATTGGAGTAACTAAAAGTTAGTTTTCTGCTATCATCCCTCTACTCATCTGTGTGCTTTTAATATCACAGATGTATCATTTTAGGAACCCCAGTTACATACACATTCAGGGTCAATTTTTCAAGAGCTCAGCCTCAATTTTAAAATACTTAATATTCACAATTAGAGACAGATTTTGAAAAAGGGTTCAAGATTGTAGTTAGGCACCTAAAAAGGGGCCAAGTGCTCAGCAGCCAGACATTTCCACAGAGGCAACAAAATATGTGAGAGATTTTCAAGAAAAAATTGTCCATAGAACATACTGGGCTCTTTCGCAAATCTCACCCCAACTGTGGGGTCTCTGCTCTTTTCAAAATCTGGCCACAAGGACCTCTTCTACTTCTGACATCTGCTGAAGTCAAGATATTACACCACTACAGACCTGGCTCAATGAAAAGGAGAATTAGGCCTAAAGTTTCTGACAGAAAGGTTTAGAATCTAAATTACAGTCTAAACTTCAGATTGTAATTTTAAAAAGGATGATTAAAGATGATTAAATAATAGAATTCAGTATTCAATGATGTAATTACTTCAGCTCCAGTGGAACTTCATTAAATTCACTGTTTTTGTATAAAAGATTTGTGTATGTGTGAGTGTAATTTTTTCTTGAAAAGCTGTAAGATATTAAAGGTGTTCAATTCACTAGTCAAGAAAGAGCAAATGATGGCCAATTTTACATAATAGAATCTAAATAACTCTGGGGAATAATTGTGAGTGCCATGAAAACTACAATAGAACCAGAAATGTGAGGTAAATACTAATAATAATAAAAAAAAAGTCACACTAGATGCTTCTGCCAAAATACTGTCAAGTTGTACAGATTGTACCACACCATAATTATAGTAGCTGACATATGTAAAATGATTATAAATTAATGGTTTGCAGAACAAAGTCATATGTTATAGATTTTTACTAGGTAGCTATACAATCATAAGGAACAAAGGACTATGAAACAGTGTAACATTGATGAAAGCCATCTAAAATTGGTGCACAACACCCTCTGTGGAAATTAGGGGATCATTTTTAATGTACTTCAAATCCTAATTGCATAGACCTCAACACATCTCAAAAGAAGACTGCTTAAGGTGGTTCTGCATACAATACTTTACCTTGTGCATGAGAGTATATGGTAAGATTTTTTTAATGAAAGTATCTAAGAAGTTTCTAACCCAGTGGAAAGGATTTGGAATTAGATGTAAGAGTAAGGTATATTCTGTTACTACGAACAAAACAAATATGCCTTGTGTTTTAAAGATGGGACAGACACGAGTGCTGATAAAAGGCACCAAACTCTTATTTCCTAGCCTCTCTCTTGAAATGGTGAGCAATTACAAAGATCAATACTCTTATCATATGACAGGGGTAAGTATCCATCAAATCCAGGGGTTACTGTAAAGCATTTTCCTTTATTTTTTGTAAATGAAATGCCAATATTATGCAACACTGACCAAAACAGCCACACCCTCATGCAACCAATGAATAAAAAAAACCAAACAGAGATATCTAGGATGCAGGTTAGGGTCGATTATATGAACTTCCTTGACAGAGGACAGGACTATTCTACTTCTTATTGGACATTTGTCAATAATTCCTGTGTCTCTGAATCTCAGTAGCTTTCTTATCACGGACCTCTTCTAATGGCACATTGCTCAAACTTGTACAGACTCAAAAGATCCCAAAAATCATAAAATCTTTAACTTGTTTGGTCTGAATATGGTGACCCCACTGCTAGCCAGGTTTGACAGTGTGTTTATTTGCTCAACAGCATCAACATTTTGATGTTGGGTCAAATGCAGTTTGTGTGTCCATGTATTTGCAGGGTCATACTGAGATCTCAATATGATGTATTAGATTCTTAATGCTTTTTCAGCCTGCTAAGGATATCTTTTGCATCCTTTTCATTAGAGAGCTTACACTCTTGTTTAATCAACTGCATTTACGAACTTCAGTTAAACCCAAGCGCCCCTGGGGCTTGGCTTTTACTGTTTCCACTCTACAGAAAGTATAGTCCTGTTGCAGACATTCCATGTTGCTTCCCCCCAATATTAAAATTAAAAACTAAACCAATATTATATAATATTGGTTTAGTTTTTAATTTTAATATTGGGGACGTCATACTAATCTTTTTACACTTTTGCACCAATTAAACTGCATTCTGCTCTGATAGCTACCTTTAAGATGTTTATTTTATTTCCAGTTTCTTAAACCAATCGGTAGCAGACACATGGCTTATACATGTATAAAAATCCTAAAGAATTACACTTCTACTTCATCATCCACTCTTTGTTCTTCCTCTGAATGCTCATGAATGCATTTTGCTATACCTCTTTGTGCTGAAAGCATCACACTAACAAAATGCTACCTTTTGTTACAAGTATGAGACGCCGACCCTTCCACTGGTCACGTGCACATTGTGAGCTGCCTTTGGATTTACTGGTAGCAAATCTGGCCTTTGCCATTTGACCGCCCTTGTAGCCTCTCTCTGCCTAGATATGTATTAAGTAGATGCAAAGCACTTCTATTATTTTACTGTTTGTGAAACCCTTAGTTTTCATTAGCCCTGAAAATATTCAGTTTTACAACATCAAGTCCCATTTCTAATAACAGCCCTGCTTTGACCTGGTTCACTATAGCACGGTCTCTGAGTAGTGTGTTAACTATTCATTATTATACGATTTAGCTCTCTTACATGTACATATGTCTGTTACATAATGGTCAATGATCTCATCTGGCTTTAAAAGACATATGCCTTCCCTAAGCAGTATTCTTGCATGGATCACAGAATTTTTGAAATTCTGTAATGTTAGTGTCCTAGGATTTGTTGTTCTCTTCATGTTGTCTTGCTAGTGTGCTGCAAATCTTTAATGCACCTGGGCCTGCCAATGGAACAGCATGCAGAATTCCACCCTCTATGATTTCACTGTTCCCAGAAATATTTGGAAAAGCTGCAACACCTCCTGTAATTCTCCGCTAGGTTTCCTCCCACCCTGAGAGATTCAGATGGGTGGTTTAGCTCCATTTCTGCCAATGTGCAAGTTTTCTTCAGACAGCCATATCATAAAGACCAAACAGCACATTTCTGTGCCATCTATTTCCTGGCCCAAGCCAGATGACGTAGCTCAGGGTTACAGAATTTTACACCCATGCCATGCGGCAGGGAGCAATACCAACCGATGCCAGATTTTTTATTTTAAATAAAAAGGTTGCTACTTGGCTTTCTCATCTGTAAAATGTTCTTTTGAGATTAAAAAATTGAAGTATGCAAGAGTTTGAGAACAAAGGATCAATACTGCAATCTTTACTCAGGCAAGACCTCCTCATACACAGACAGCCTCAAAAGAACTATACCCCAGCCTCCAGTCAGGATCTCGAGAGCCTGGGAGGAAAATATAAAACTAGGACCCCACAATTCTCCTTTCATTCCAACCACTGAAATTTTTCCTCTCTTCATTCTGTACTCTTGTAGATCATCTTGCATAATAAGGTGCTCATTAAAATGTGTTTTTCTTTTGTAAAATTGCCATGTATCTAAAAACATGAGTACAAACTTATTCCACCAAGTGAAGCACTCAATAGATGACTCAGACAAAGGCAGTCATGTAGGTAGGTGACAGGGTTGCACAGGCAGAACCAGCAGGCAAACGAGCCTAGCTGCAGAATAAAGGGGTGTTTCCTTCATTATGCAGAATAGGGGTGTTTCCTTCATTATGCAGAATAAAGGGGTGTTTCCTTCATTATGTGGAATAAAGGGGTGTTTCCTTCATTATGCAGAATAAAGGGGTGTTTCCTTCATTATGCAGAATAATGAACGAGCCTAGCTGCAGAATAAAGGGGTGTTTCCTTCATTATGCAGAATAGGGGTGTTTCCTTCATTATGCAGAATAAAGGGGTGTTTCCTTCATTATGCGGAATAAAGGGGTGTTTCCTTCATTATGCAGAATAAAGGGGTGTTTCCTTCATTATGTGGTTTCCCTATCAAACAATAAAATGAAAAGAACAAATGCATAGCACCACTCTTGCCTCCCCATACCCCATTCAGTCACCATCCTCCCTTGCCCCCAATCAGTCCCCATTCCACCAGCATTACCAAAGGATTTTGGGTGTACACAGGTTGGCTCAGGCTCCTACATGCAGATCGATACCAGGACAGAATGCACACTTGTCCCTACGCCATGGTAACCCACATTCACAGTACACAGGCAGGGCCATATCTTAAATTGCTCAGAGACAGCGCAATGCAGTTGAATTGCAAAAGCAACAGCAGTATGTAGCCCAAGACTGAGCCACGTATGCTTATCCAGAGGAAAAGAGATGTTATTTGCGCTTCCTTGTGTATTTTCATAAAACACATATAATCCCTATTACAGCAGATTAAACAGAACCACAAATAGGCCAATTAGTCATGACTGATGATCTCCAAATCCTGTAATATACTCATTGAAATACTAACTGAAGAATTCAGTACTTCTGGAACTTGCATCACAACTGTTCACTTGTAAGTGAAATTCCCTGAACTAGGAACAATAATGTTGTAGCTATTGGAAATGTCAGGAAGAAAATAAAATTCACTCTTCCTTTGTTGTGTGTACTGTTGTTGAACCCATGTTTATCCCAGGATATCAGAGAGATGAGGAAGAAGAAAATACACAGAAGGACAAATCCCCACCTATTAGTGCTGACAGCGGCAAGGACAATTAGGTAGCAATCCCACATATCGGTTTCCAAAAAAACATTTTGACAAAGATAGCCAAAGTCTGAGTTAAGGATGATGGAATACTATGAATTCCTGTATTCTAGGGAAAGGCTGAGCCATCATTTTCCTTTTACAAGCTGTTTTAGTGTTTAATTCATTTTTCTAATGATAGTACAATTTGTATTAACACCTTTTCAATTCTAGCTCTCCAAAGGCTTATGCTGAAATCTCTCAACCATAATGACAATGGCATCAAATTGGTATCATAATAAATTGTCTATGGACTTGTATCCTGACGTGTTTTTCCCTTTCTATGTGTTTTTCCCTAATCTCAGACTGTAATGACGCTGTAACTAGGTCACCGTAGACTTCTACTGAAATCATGAAATAATTAACATTAGAGGCTATGTCTATACTTAAAAAGTTAAGTCGATGCTGTTAAGTTGACTTAACGAGGTCAATTTAACAAGTTGACAACTTTTCAAGTGGGACTCCTTTCTCGCCGGGACCCGTGGCTCCTTTCTCGCCAGGACACATGGCTGCACTCCCTTCTTGTCAGGACACGTGCGGGTCCCGGGGAGCAGGGCTCCTTTCTTGCTGGGACCTGCCTGGGTCCCGGCGAAGACAGCCACCAGCACTCTGCGGACAGGGGATCCCCAGAGATTCCCCTGTCCACAGAGTGCCGGGGAAGATAGCCACCGGTGCTCCACGGACAAGGGATCTCCAGAGGTTCCTCTGTCCGTGGAGTGCTGGGGAAGACAGCCGCCGTCACTCCACAGACAGGGGATCCCCAAAGGTTCCCCTGTCCACGGAGTGCCAGCGGCTGTCTTCACTGCTGCTTTATGGACAGGGGATCTCCGGAGGTTCCCCTGTCTGTGGAGTTCTGGGGAAGACAGCCACCGTCAGCTCCCAGGACAGGAGAGCCCCAGGGAAGAGAGCCACCAGTGGCATCCACACCGTGTTAGGTCGACTTAATAAGGTTGACTTAGACCTTAAGTCCACCTAACAGAAGGTAGTTATTAAGTCAACTTAAGGATGCCCTTAAGTCGACTTAATGAAAGCCTGGTGTGGACATGGAGTAATTTAGGTCAACTTAAGCATTCTTAAGTCGACCTAAATTGCTAGTGTAGACATAGACAGAGAGACTCCAGATTAAATTGAATAGGAAGTCAGAAGCAATATACAAAAACAGATTCTGAAAAATAATTACTGGATATGCTTATGGTTTTTTAAAATAAATGCTTTAAAAATATCCCACAAAAAAGCTAGTCTTTGTGTGTGTGTGTGTGTGTGTGTGTGTGTGTGTGTGTGTGGTGGGGGAGGGGGGGCGAGGGGGTTGGGTGGGAAAAGCTACCTGGCAGCCTGATAAATTCTTTTAAGTGAGAAAATGTTCAGTTGAAAATGTTAGATACTGGAAACCAAAACACGTTAGTACATAACTAGAAAATTGTTTAGTAGTAGACTGAAACTGCCAAATAGAGTGAAATATTCAGTTAGGGCCAAATATGAAAAAAGCAAGTTTCACTGATGTGACTGGGACTACTCAAATGCCTAATACATGTTTGCAGGATTCATAGATTGTAAAGCCAGAATGGACCACGGTGATCAACTAAATTTGATCTTCTGTATATCACAGTATCCAAGTTATAAGGGCATTGAAATTAATGGATTCACACCAGGGATATATATAACTCATTATGTCTGAGTGCCACAATTTGGGTCCATTAAAACACAAAGGATACTTTTTTAGCAGTGCTAAATCATGCATGTCATATGCAATTATTTAAATCCAAGAAGCCAAGCTCCTCATTCCAAACTACAGAGAATAAATGCAAATGTAATGGAGGGCTGGCAGGCTGGCAAATTTCTAGGCAAGTATACTATCTATTTACAGCTAGGGTCAAAGATAGCACCACCGAGTTCTGCATTTGGGGGGGGCGGGGGGGGAGAAAGGGATTTCTTCAATTTCAGAGTTATGTTGGAATGACCTAGTTCATTTGGCAGAAAGAACCTTTCTGGGTTATATCCAAAGTTGGCCTTTTCTGGAGAACAAGCAGTGCAGTCCCAACCATATTATAACATGGGGACTCCAGCTGTAAAGAAAAATCCCAACTCTTTCTTTTTTAAAGTAAAGATTTTAGTCCTCTTAAATTTGTTAGTCTTTAAAAGTGCCGCAAGACTCTTTGTTTGTTTTGCTGAACTAGACTGACGTAGCTTCCCCTCGTAACTAGTCCTCATCCTGGCAAACTTCTTTGAAAAAATTGTACCCAATACAACCTGATCATTAGGAGAGATTTTCCCAAACATCGGAGGTTATTCATACCCACTAGCATTTGGTTTAGGCACCTGAAAAGCCAAAACCAAGTCCTCCGAGATTTCTAGGAGTCTAGATCACATTCACAGTTTCCGGGAGCAGCGCTGACAATAATGTAATGGGGCCTAACTCTATGCATGCTGTTATGAAGAAATCTCTGTGCCTCAGTTCCTGTATGTTATATGGAGATTAAAAAGTCTGATCAATTTGGATAAAATCTCTATACAATAGGAATGGTCTACCATCCAGAAGGGTCACGACAATTAAGTTGTTAAAGTTTATCAAGCACTATACTAATAAGCAAACATTTTGAGCAGGATGTACATACAATCATGTGGTTGTTTGAGACTTAGCAGCCCCCAGAACCCCATCTTAAGCAGACAGTGTCAATTGCAAAACGAAGTTCTGGCAGTTACAGACTGACCAAGGCATTTTTTTTTCCTGAGCAATTTTTCTAGCTGACCATGGCACTGTATTTTTTCTAGAAATTTTATTTTTTAAAAAAATATCCTTTTAGTTCCAAGGGAGACAGCTAGCACTGTAAAGATGTCACTTACAGGAAATTGGTTAATTTTTTCCCCTAAGATGCGTGTGTTTTTTATGTATGGAATACATCAGGGCTAACCTTTCTGAACCTTTCCATTTTTCATGTTCAAATACAGTTCACAGATTTTTTGAAAAATTCTTATTTTATTTATACATGGAATGGAGCAGAAGCTTCTTCCCTCCAACACAGCAGTAGGATGTCACATACAATTCTCTAATATGAATAAACACTATAAATAATAATGGTATGGACATAAAAAAACCCAACACCCTTGCAGTCAAATGATCTCAGAGTTCAAAAGAACATTTGGATAAAGTTGCATTATTTCAGCTAATGAGAGATGCTGTAGAAGAAACTAATTCAGCGTATATGTAATGGGTCCAGTCATGCTGTGAACTTAAAATGGGATATTGGGAAATTGGCTAAAAGCCTAATTTAAATTTTGTAAAAGCAGATGTTACACATCATGATAGCAGTAGAAATATTTAATTATTGTTATTTTAATTTTAATATTTCTTTGAGCTGGTAGAAACCCAAACTTATTAGCATTGTCTTATCACAGCAATTCTGAACCCCCTCTATACCAAGAGCTAGGTTCCAACAGGAACAACAACAACAAAATTGGGAACACTTTCATAATCACAAAGAAAAGAAAAGTTGTCATAATGATGTCCTGAATCCCAGTAAGAACCCCTAGGTTGAGAGCCCATGAGCTAGTCCTCTGGAGCAGTGGTTCTCAACCACTGTGTTGGGACACATAACTGTGTCACCACACAGCATTAAGTGCGTAATGAAGAGCCAGGGAGATGGCTGAATTCAGCCTGGGAGAGGTGGGTTGGTGTGTCCTGTAGGGTTTCGACATGCTGCCAAGCCTGTCGCGAGGCATGAAAGGATGAGAACTACTGCTCTGGAGAACCTCGCCTATGGCAATAAAGTTAAACTGACCAATCTAGTTTCACTGTTCAAGCTGTGGAGAGAATAAACATCCGTGGTGAAAACGTACTTGATTTTTAAAATTCTGCCACCTACAATAATCTAAAGAATTATTAGTAACAAATTATTATTTTATTTTAACTGGCAAGATAGACAACTGTTCCCTGGTAGGTATGAACATACACTCAGGGCTGGCCTTGGTGCCCAGGTGTGGCATTGCTTCAGCACCCTACACCCATTTGTTAAACCTTATTTTTTATTCCATTTGTAGCACATTTCACATCTTTGAGGCACAATTTGCATGGACGATTTATCCCTGTCACATAAGACAATATATTTGCACACTAGGATATGTAAATCTGTATTTATTCATGCCATATATAAGCAAATAAAAATGTTTCCTCTAAACTTGCAGAAACTTTTTAATTTTAAAAACAACAGAAATGTGGTAATATCAAGAATTTCCCCCTTTTATCTCTAGCAACAAAAAGCACTCTGAACCTGGCATCCCAGCTTGCCCCTATATCCGACACTGAATACACTGCTCTGTGAAAGATCATAAACTGCCCTTTCCTATCATTCTGTGACTCCCATTTGAAAGTCTCCTTAATATTAGGCAACCAAATTTGAGTTCCCAGCTACAGCACGTCAGCCCCTTCGCTGCTTCTTCAGTGTCAGAATGGCCATATTCATACACACAATCACAAAACTGGAAAGACAACAGAATTTCATATAATATAGAACACTGAACATGAAAATACACTAAGTCCCATTTGAAAACCATTGCACATACTTTGTGTCAGTTATACAGGCCTTCACCAGAGCAGAGCAGAAGAGGTGATTGCACCTCTTCTGGGGCTGTTATCTTATTTATGTGCTTCATGTTGTTAAATGACCCATGCTAGAAAATCAGTGATGTATGCATTTCCCCAGCCAGCGCAACTTTAAGTAGGGACAGGCTGCACAGTTTGACCACTATTTCATGCTGTGGTGTATGTAATGTGTTAATATTTAACTTGTCTATTAGCCATGCAAGAAATCTCTACAGGAACTAGCAGATATTATTAGGGATTAAATTTAGATCTGGATCAAAATAAGAAAGGTCAAGATATTTTCCCCCTTCTTCTTTTGAAAAACAAAGAAATCAGTGCCTCAGAACCAACATTCAAGTAAATGTTTTATGCAGATGTTTGAAATAATATATATTGAGACTTTGGGAAGAAACTACAGCAACTATATCAGCAAGCTATAAAACACGCTGCAAATATTTATTATAATTTAAACATTTATCTGCAGCTCTCACTATTGGCTTTTAAGCATTCCTCTTAAATTCTCTCATGTAAGAATTGTGAAGGTGGGAATACATTTTCAGAAAATATAGTAACATGTATCAAAGCAGCCATAAATTAAAAAATACATTTGTGAATAAAGAGAGATATTGAATGGAGTTTTATGTTCTGAAACATGAACACTTGTTAGCTTCTTACACTTCCAGGATATCATAATATTTTATGAGCTATTAGGATATAGATATGAATCCGAGAAAGCTTTTCTTCCTCTTTTATATGCATTTTCCCCCTTCTCCCTAATATTTATTCAGAAACAATGTAAAAAATATGGCATTTCCCCCTCCAACAAGTTCTTTTTCAAGAAAAAAAATAACTGTATAAAGTACCTCGTTTTGCAGACTGCAGCGGTTTTACTGAATAGCAAACATTCATTAGTATGCCCTGATATGGCGAAGATCTTACTAACAATTCCCAGAGTGTTCCCTCTTTTATAAACAGATTGTTGGTGGTTGATGCATAATCCATCTAAGCATTGCAATAAAAAGAAAAATATCACACAATGTATGCAGGGCAGTACAGAAACTGAATGCCAAAAATTGCTACAGATAGCAGTAGACAATAAAATAAATTATTTGGCTATATCCATTTCTTGTATTTACTAGCATTATTCATGAAGAGATGTAAGCTGCTATATATATTTTGTCACTGGATTTGTATGTTCTCAAAACAGACATTTATCAAACATTTTAAAAAAAAATGTCACTCAATTTAATATAAAATTAAATCACAAAACTACACTGCTATGATATTGAGGGTTGAACTCAATTGTTATGTTTGAGTTGCTCATGCTCTAGGGAAAAATATTGAAAGAATTTTCATTTTGTGACAAATTTGTCAGATTCAACACACTTGAGCATCACCACGTTGCCTGTGGCTCTGCAATCAGCTGGTCATAATGTACCATGATAATGTTGTGTCCAAAATTCTTTAAGGTGTCAGAGCAACAACACACTATGAAATATCCTTACATGACAATGTTTTATGGGCCGCAAGTATGATTTGTGGACAAACACTTCAGGGCAATATGCAACTTTTATTTTTAAGAAGTGCTTTTTGGTGATGGTACGCACTGGTACAGGGTACCAGCACCTTTTTTTTCACAGAGATGCGGCCCCAGCTCCTGTTGCCGCTGGTGGTGGCCCCAGGTCCCTGGTCAGGGCTGGATCCAGATCAGGCAGCCCTGGGTTCCAAGCTGCGGTCAGGGCCAGATCAGGCTGAGTACCGCACCTTTAAAAAAAAAAACCCACCAAAAAAAGCACTGCTTATAAGTAGATACAGCTCCACGCACTATGGTGCCTGGCCCGTTTGGGGTCTCTAGATGCTACCGTAATATAGATAGAAATTACAATGACCAGAGCTAGTCAAATTAGTCATTGTGAATAGTTTCTGTCTGGGTTTAGTGCTTTTCTGTAATCAAACATTAACTCATAAATGTTTGCAATATTTGAACTGTTTGAGAAATGGCCAAATAATATTTTGTGAATAAATCACTAGATATTTTTTCCATTCATTACAAAATCATGTATTCACAAATAATTTTTTGCCATCAGTCAATGAATCCTACGTACAAAGTCCCCCCCCCTCAAAAATAAAATAAAATAAAATAAATCCCCTATAACCACATAAACCAAACAAAAATGTGATTGCAAGACTATAGGAACATTGAGGAAACTGGGACAATCCTGCAAATTTTGCAGCCAGTTGCAACCCTAAGTGGTAGTTAAATCAGTGGACTAGGAGTCACAAACCTTGAGGGTTTATTCCTAATTAAGCAAGTAGTTTAATCTGAGGCCTTGGGCAACTCATTCCATCTATTTCAGTGATTCTCAAACTTATTTGATTGGGCCCCCTTCTTTGTGTCTCCAATCATTTCCACCATCCTGACCCCATAAATGCATATATCACTATTCAGCTCTCAAAGCAGAGCAGAGAGCAGCAGCTGCTGGCTGGACACCCAACTCTCAAGGCGCACCGAAGTAAGGATGGCAATATGAAAAGTGATATTTATCAACGTTCAGTTGTCAATCACTTTGCATGGCACACTTTGTATCCCAGGGCTGCCCTTACTTCTGGACTGCTGCTGCCACCCCAGGACTGACAGCCGGAGCCCTGCCACCTCCAGGTGAAGGATTGGGGATGTGAAGAGGAGAACACAAATCTAGGATGCCTCCTTGTGAGGTATTGGGGGGCAGAGGAAGTGAGGAGAAACAGGGCTGATGTGAATCCAGCTGTCCCCCGTTATCCTCACCTCCCAGGTATGCACAGCCCTTCTGCACAAGCCCAAGCCCTTCTGGCCAGAGCTCTTCCAAAACAAAAACAAAAAACCAAAACTCCCTCTCCTGACATACTCCCAGGCCTCCCTTTGGAGGTATGCCCCATAATTTGAGAACTGCTCGTCTACGCATATGTCAATCAAGTACTCTACCAAGTATTTCACAAGTGAAAATGTGAGGCATAACTGTTAGTAAAATGCATGAAGATTCTTGGCCTGAGTACTTTGTGTATTCTTTTCCTTTATCACAGAGGACCCGTGTTGAAAATATGTCAATGTTCATTAGATCCTTCTGTCTAGTACTTTATACCTAAAACTGTAAACCTCAGTTGTGACACCACAATTAATTGTGACTCTGTAATTATACATAGTGGAGGCGAGTAGGATGTCACCTACACAAGACTATGACTTCAGCTGAAGGATAAACAAAGCAGATGATACGGGGTATAATATAAGCAGTACTGCTCCAGTTTCAGCAGAATATTTAAAAATAAAATTCATCAGGCATTAGTCACTTCTTTATGGTTTCCACTTAAATCATGAGGTTAAAAAAGAACTGTGGGAGAGTTGTGATTCTGAGAGTTTAATGGAATACAAGGCCTCCATTTCTAGGCAAACAGCCAATCTTGACCAAAGTTAGGAAAGGCTGAAGTTTGTCAGCTACTCAGTTACGCTGAGATACTAACAATTCGTGGTCATTACTGGCTTATGCCTGATTTGAACAAGATACCCACAAATGGGAAAAAGATACATCCAATCGTGGGAAACCCACAAAACTAATTCTGCCATTACTGCTAAGGATTGCCGGTGTTTACCCTTTATAAAGTGCAATTTAGTCTTTTATCCATAAAGAAGAAAATCCTTAAGTGTTTTAATAGGGAGGAATATGTTTAACTCTACCTCTCACAAATCTGAACTCCTTGACTCTAGAGCAATATGTATTTCATTTCTATAAATTGACATGCGGATAATATATAGACCCAGACACATTCAGGGTATAGAAGGATTATTACCATCTCTTTCTCCAGACTGTCTCTATCAGTTTCATGATGAATTGATGTTACAAATTTTCATTGCATTTTAATGGTTGATTTACTGATGTTTGTAAAACCAAAGGTCAGTTCAATAACTGAAAAGAGTTGTGACAGTGCTGGTTGTGAATGAACAAAGATTTAAAGAAAAGTGAAAACATGGCTGATAAGGTCATAAAGTTGAACACTTGAATACATTTAATTGACCTATTTTCTTACAAAGGCCATAAACTTTGTCAGACTTTGTAAATGCCATAACAGTGCTCTTACATTTATAGAGAGAGCCCTAATATATAAACCAAAAACAGAGTAGTTTTAACTGGAAAGGAAAAGGAAGATTAAAACAAAAAAACCTTCTCTTTAAAGCACTAGTTAAAAGAAGCACACAATGTAGATCATTAGCAGGGGTTCAAATAGCATCAGCTTTCTTAATAAAAGTTGCAATTAACAGAGAAAAATGTCAGAGGAAGACTATTTTTTCTCTTTAAATATGCTTTCTAAGGTAATCACATATTTGTAACCTGTTTGGAACATGGACTGTGTCTTATGTCCTTTTATGTTCTTACAGTACCTAGTGCTGGTGTCCCTAAGCCACTGTAATCTGTATCACCAACTGTTAAAAATGTATTAATCAGGAACAAAAAAATAATGAAATTATAAAAATTCATTTTGGCATCTTAGGTTGTTTGACCCTTTATGGTATACGTAGGTCAAATTTTCAAGCTATTCTCTGTCTACTGTGATTGCCAGAAATTTCCTTTTTTTAAAAAATGAAAGCTGCAATTGTCACACAATCACCTGTTTCCCGGAGGTGGGGTTTCAAGAATAACACCAATTATCTAAAACTCCAGGTAAAATGATATTTTACAGAACTATGTACTAAAAATCAATTATATTAATACTAAATATAAAATATTTTTAGTTCAAAAGACTTAATTTTAGACCTAGGAAAACAACAAAACAAAAAAGAAGCAGAGTAACTTCTCTAGGAAAGAGCAAAGTGTAGCAACAGCTACCTGGAGCAGAAATTGCATTACAGTATGGAAGGCCTCCAGCAAAGAGAATCCTCAGAAATCTGAAAGTTGCAGAACCAAAAAACCAGCAATAAGTTACACACCTTAATGCACTGTTCTCCGACGCTCATTTTGAGTACACATTACTTTGGCACTAATTATTAAAACTGAAAAAGTAGCCAAACAATACATGAAAATAAAAGTAAATTAAATCATTGGCCTTCCCCCAACAAAACTGAAACAGCCAGTTTAAGTTTTTCCTTAAAATTTACCTTGTTTTTTTCAGGAACTAACACAATGTTGTCATGTTTTGGTTTTAAAAAATGCAAGGGAACGTTCAAAAAATAACAACAGAAAAATTTAAACACATTAAAAGATTTTGTTTAATAATTCTGCCTCCCCACCCACATTTAGCCTAGAATCTAAATATCAGGCTTAAAACTACACTTTAATATAGCTCTATACTTGTAGATTCAGGTTCACATCTACAGAAAAGTTAAGAGAGTTAAAAGCTTGACCACTAAATTTCAGAATAAAGGAAAAAATTTTTGTTGTTGTTTTTGTCAAAGATTACTTCATAGTTTCCTGTCTCCTTTTTAAAGTGCTTGGCAATCTAACTCAGTTTTATCTTCCTCTGTTGCTATGGAGAGAGTGCATACATGTCAATCAACTGCTGCTGGCTAAGGTACTTCCTTCTAGAACAAGTGCTGAAATGGAGCACTACCCAACCCAAAATGTAAATACTTAAAAAACAGGGTTAGTGCAAAGAAAAATGAATATAGAGCACTATATAAATTTGAATACTGACTTGATATCTTCTTTTAACTTGTTTACTAGGCAGATCAAACCTGTTAATTAGTGGCAGGGGACATGTGGCTCCAACTTTGAGAAGACACCAGTTAAGAAACTGCCATAGCCTACTAAAGCTCTAATCTCACCATATCAGTAAAAAAAATTAAGCATTAAAACTACATTGAACAATCCTCCTGCAGACCAAGGAATTCAATGAACAACAAATGTTGAGAGCCAATTAATAAATCCATATATATCCTTCTTTCAGGGCTGGCGCAAGAATTTTTGGCATCCTAGTTGAACTACAACTTTGACACCCTCTCCCACACATATTATAGTATATATATTTTTAAACAGAGAAAAAAATTCACTTCCATCTAATTTGGGGCACCCCTTAAAGTCTGGTGCTCTAGGCAACCGCCTTGTTCACCTATATGGTTGGGCCGGCCTTGCCTCCATTAACAGACTATTTGGGGTGAGTTGGATCTGTGATCTCATGACTCCAACAAACGAAATATTCAGATAACACATAAATACATTTTCTAATTTTTATTCATAATGAGGTCCACAGACCCATGATATTAGGATTTTCATAGCTGTGTCCTCTCAGGGTGGGCAGAAACTATACACAGTTCTGTACAGGTGTGAAAAAGAGTAACCCTTTTCTAATAGTTACTAGAATAATACAGGAAGGGGCACCCCATCTACCAAAGACAGCATCAGATGATGAGTGGATGTTCAGCTTGTATAATTTGGAAAAGATAGGAGCAGATGACAAAGGGACTGCTTTACAGATTTTCTTTATAAGGCATATTATCTTTCCACCTATGAAGCTGCTGCAACTCTGAAGGTATGAGCCTGGACTTCAGAAAATGGAAAGTTATACTTCTTGATTTATATCCTTCTAAGATAGAAGAGTTTAGACAACTGGAAATGGAAGATTTTTAAGCTTTCTTTCCCTTTGACAGTGCATGATAAACCACAAACAAAGCATTTATCTTTCTTAACTGAGCTGTATGGCAAATATATAATTTGAGAGTTCTGTGGATATCCCAAGTATGCTACTATTTCTCATTGGGTGTGAGGGAGTTGCACAGGTGAGGAAAAAAGAGGTGTGTGTGGGTTTGTTTTTTTTCTAGGAAGCCTACAATCAATCTTTGGTAGGAAGGTAAGGCTGGTTCTCAGTACCATTTTATCTTTATGGAAAGTCCAGTTTTGAGATTGCAGTAAAAGAGGACCCTACTCAGACATCCTGAAAATGGTGATTGCTACCAAAAAGGCCACTTTAATGGTTAGAAAATAATGAAACACTTTCATAAACGGTTCAAATGGAGCACCAGTAATGGCTCTGAGAACCAGATTATGATCCCATGAAACAATTCTGTGCACTTCAGGTAGATACAGAAGAGATCCTGCTCTCATGAAGGAAACACTGAATATCTGGGTAAGATGAAGTTCACTACCTTTCTCCTGCATTAAGTTAATTAGGCAAAGCAGAAACCTTTAAGTGTCTCAACTGCCAGGCCCAGCCTTAGTTCACCTTGAAGCCATTCAAGGATCCATGGCTCAGATACAAATGCAAGTATGAAATCTTTGTCCTGATACCAATGGGTATACTTCAACCAGGCCATTGAATACCTTGCATTAGAAGATTTCCTTCTGGAAGCTAAAAACATGGATGCAAGTTCTCTAAATGACCTCTTTGGTTTAAGATGCTTCTTTCAAGATATAGGCTCAGATTGTCTGGATTCTGATGCATGACTGACTGGCCCATGTAATATCATGTCCCTCCAGTACGGAAATCAGATGGAAATCTTTGTGCTACATTGAGTAGGTTAGAGAACGATGGTCTAATTCAGCAGAATGATGAATGCTGCTTCTCTCCTGATTTTCCGTCATGTTCTGGTGAGGAAAGGAAAGGGAAGGAAGGCAAAAACAGTCCCTTTGGCCATCTTTGTGGTAACTCATCTGTTCCTTTGCTTTGCAATCTGCTGCAAGAGAAGAACACCGAAACATTGTGATTCATGTAGAAGGCAACTAGATCTGTCATTGGAAGGCAAAGTTGCTTTACCAGGAGATGAAACACATCTGATTCTTGGTCCTATTGATTCATCTATCTTTTGCTTGTTGAGTCAATTGACTGTAACATTTCACTTTTCCCTGAATGTGAAAGGAGCAAACTGATTGTAGATTCTCCTCCACCCAAGTCAGCAGGAGGTGAGCTTCACTTTGAAGGACTGTATATCTTGTTCCCCTTTGTCTGCTAACATATGACTTGGTAGAGGTATTGTCTGTCAGGATCAGTGGCTATGTCTACACTTGTAATTTTAAGTTGACTTAGTGTGTCTACACTTAAAATTAAAGTCTACTTAAAGGGGAACTTACAAAGTCGACCTAGAGCGTACACACTGGATGCTCTAGGTCGATTCTGTGGGGCTAGGGGGACCTTGGGTAGGTCCACGGTGGCGGGGGAGGGGGGCACCCCTTGTGTGCAATGGGGCAAAAGGGGACAGGGACCCTGGCAGGGCATGTGGGCAGGGTGTGACGCTGTCTGGATTTAGGGAAGCATTTATGATATTATTTTCTATGGATATCTCATAAATGCTACAATCCATAGGAACTATGTCATGTTTGGTATCAATAGAAAGGTAGTAATTTGCTGGGAATGGTTATATAGTTTATGTCTAGGAATTGTATTTATATTAGAAGCTAGTTAGTTAGGAATTTGGTATTATATCTATACTTTAACTTGTGTCATTCTGGAGAAATGCCCTAGACAGGAGGCTGTCAACAACCATTGTGTCCTTAATGGCTCATCATGTTTCTCCCTTTGGCCCATTGTAGGTGGGATCTTCCTTAACATTAAGGAGACAATGGTTGTAATGTTAAGGAAGCTCCACCTACAATGGTTTACAATACTCAGTACACTCTTGCAAATTCCCTTTGTCTGTGTGGGTATATGGACACCTAAAGGAATCAGCACATGTTTGTGAACTGGTCTTTTCTGCATTGATTCGCTACATTCAGTCAGCAGGGACTGAGGAATATGCTGCACTCTGCAGATTTATGTAGTTTGAAGAAAACAGATGATGAAGGGCATCAGGGGGCTTTTTTTCCCCCTTAGGACTTTTTGTTGGGTTGAGTAGAGGAGTCTCAACACCCCCAAGGCCTCTTTTTCTTATACAGAGAAAGGAGACTGGGTCAGATCAGAGATGTGTGCTAGACTGGATGGTAGGGGCGCTCCAGGATCCCATGTCCTGTTCTAAGGAGATTTCTGGATATGGCTTGGAGAATGTTAGACTGACTCCACTCAGGGGGAGGGGCTCCCACTGTGAAGGTTCAAAAGGAATCCTTGACTCAATCCTTGACTGCACTGTGAGACAGAGCTGGGCTGACATCACTGGGAGGGAGCAATCCTGAGACATTAAATGGCTGAGGGGGAGGGAACAAGCTGTGTAATGGAGTGGTGGAAGGGAGGATGCTTTATCAGAGTCTCCTTGATTTGTCTGCTTGAGAATCCCTGTCAGCAGCTGCAATGGAGGTGCCGGGCAGCTGTTCCTCAGGGTCCCTGGTCAGCAGTCAGGGCTGTGAGCATGGGCTACAGCATCTCAGTGGGAAGATTCTATGGCCCTCAAAAGTTTTGCTTCAACTTATACCCCCCTCCCCCTTGTTGGGTGGGGAGAAGAGGGAGCTGTTGTTCATGCCTGGTCCCTGTGGCAATCCCAGTGATTTTGCTGCTGAGATGCAGCTGCTGCTTTTTGGAAGCTTTCCTGCTCTGGGAGGCAGATGTAACCTGTGGGGGGCAGACATGAGATTTCTGCCAGAGTTTATATGCCCTGCCATGAACCTCACTGTGTACCACCAGAACCTTTAAATTATGCCCCTTTCCCCACTATCAACAGTTATGTGTCATCTCTGCAGGGAGGGAGGTTGTAGGACACTGTGCTAGCACTAGAATTTGAGAAAGCCTTGGGTCACCACGCAACAGCCACAGATCTCCATTCAGGCACTCAATGAACAGGAAAAGTGCAGGAGCCACACTATCTAGCTTCCTCTCTTACTTTCCTCCACCATGCTGCACTCTGCGTGGGTGAGTGAGATATTTGCCTCTGGGGAAAAACTACAGAAAACCCTCAAGCTCTATAAGACTCATGCTCAGTAAAGAGTCATTTCCTTGACCACATACCAGTTTGTGAGAGGCTCTCCAACCAAACCCACGGACATCCTTGAATTGACCTCTCTGAGTTGACAAAAGCCTGGCCCAAAGACCAGTGCACCCCTCCAGGATTCTTATCAAAAGCAAATAACTCTCTGCAAATTTAAATTGAATTGTTGGAAAAGTAACTTGAGGCCAAACCCTGCAAGGCCTTTTCTGGTAAAACGGCGATGAGAATCACCAGCAGCAGACCCCTGAAAAGATGGCTCCTGCAGACCAAAAACTGAAAGTAGATGGATATGTTTTCAAATACATAGCCTCTCCTCTCCCCCTTAAATATTCTGCAGTGATGGCCCCTAGTAATACCTCTTCCACTTGTATTAGTGTGATGGTTTCAGATTATGCCATAGTATTTTTTTTTTAAATCACATACTGTGTGATTACAAAGAACCCCAGAGAATCCTATCCATCAGGATATCAGCATGGATTCAGCTGTTCTCAGTTTACAGGTAAAGGCCAAAAGCATCTTAAAAAGCTATAAACCTGATCTTGCCTCATCATATAGAAAATAAAGCATTACATACAAGTTTCAAATGAAGCCAAAAGAATCTTTTATTTTTAAATGTAAGTGTGTATTTGTGTGATCTGTGTGGAGATCAGGGGAAAAGTACTTAGGTAGTTATTCTTTCCTCACCAGCCTCAATTAGAAGCACCTCTTGAGATATCAGACATGACTGGATCTCACGTAGGAGCTTGGGAAACAGTTTTTCCGCATGCTGATTCCCACCTGGCTTAGAAATGACTTCTTTCTTTCTCTCCTTCCAATAAAACCTCATGTGCCTATTTTCTGTAACATTAATAACTATCATTAATAACCATCAACCTAATTTTAACATTTTTTCTTACTCTACCAGATATAAAATTTAAAACAATAAAATGTAATACATATTAAAAACTGTGAACCTTTGTAAAATAAGAACTGAACATTTTTAGAGCAATATATCTTATTGTGGAACATGTACTTTTTGTTATAGAAAGACAGAACTAGATTATTATACAGATTTGGCATTTTCTTACTCCCATCTCCACTAGACCACATTTTTAGTGGACCAGTTCATGATCTACTGCAAGTGTACTTTAGGAAAACATTATTGCTAGTTGAACTATTCTCTATAATTCACTGTTCCATGTATCTCTATGCTCCTTTAATTATACTAACTTGTTTCTGCTTTTTTACAGATATTTCATTTTCCTTCTTACAAGATAACATCTTTTAAAAGCCATTTGTGTATTGCTTGCACCACTCTTTACATTCACAACTTAATCATATTGGCTTGTTTTATACTTTTGACTTAATTAAGTAGCATTTCAGTTGCATTGTTGCTAATAGTTCCCTAAATATTTTGAAGTTTATCTTTTAAAGGTTTCATAATTAATAGGTAATAGGTTACATAACTGATATGTAATTATGCAATTACATACTATACTCCTTAGGGCACTTCAGTATTTCTTCAACATTGACCAATTGTCAATCAAAAATTAGTCTTTCCTTTTTTAAAATTTATTCTTCAATGTATGCTTTAGATAAAACTCTGATCACTAGATCCTACAGGCTCATCCTTTAATAATTATTCTTGCCACATTCACAGGATTAGTTCCTGAAGAGTCTCTGACCATATAAATTGTTCTACAAATTGTGTTGGAGAGCAATCCTGTATTATCCTGTACACAGGAACTTTTTTTTTTTTTTTTCATAATGTAGTTATCACCATCAAAGTCTCAGTAATTAAAATCCTCCATGATCAAAGATCTGGCCTTCAGACAGACCTTTTCTTATCAGCAGCAAAAGATTTCCTGATCCGCTTTACCTAGCTGCTCTGATTTGGCTATCCTTGTTGTCCTTATCTACTAAGCTTTCACATGTATCAGTCAAAATATTTACCTCATGTCTTTCTGAAGGTTCAATATCACCCCCACACCAAAGAATAGAGACATTCCCTAGCTTTTCTTCTGCTCATCTTCCAGAAAATTGTGTTCTTAAATTTTATACCTCCTGTCATTTTTCTTCTTCAACCTTATCCGTATTAAGATAATATTAATATCCTTCTCAGAAATGCTTTACCACCAGTTCCACAGATGTATCAGGTATGCTATTTCCATTTTATTCAGTATGGTTTAGAAGTTTATGTTTTCCTTTCCATCCCTCCCTTGCTTTGTCTTCTCACTAACACCTACACTATTAGCCAGTCATACATTTGGAGGTTCTACAAAATGTACTTCCTCTTATTCTATTTCTTTTGCCTCATCCCTCATCTAAGAATGCATGCAATATCATTTTTCAAATCAGCATTTAATCTGCATTATTCACGCAACTGGAATTACTTACAGGTTCTAAGTGCCCTCATATTCAGAGTTATATAGCAAGTCTTTCAATACACTGTCCCACATGTATAGACTGCCACTCAGAGAACTGATAAAGTGGTGTGGCATTTACTACCTTCAATACTCTAAGCATGCCCATGCCTCTATTTCTATCAGCTCCATATCGCAATGGTTCCATCTCCATGCTGTCTGTCCTGAGACAGCTCAAGATCAGGACTGCTAACAAGGAGATATTGATTGGTGGAGTGAGAAGAAAGACCTGAAGGATCGTGCTTGCTCAACGGCAGCTCTATTAATTGATTTGGTATACCCCAGGAATACTGGTAGGGTGTGGACTGCATGTGCCATTTAAAATAGACATGGATTCTACTAGACATGGACATGGAATTAGCCACAGGGATTCATATCATCATAGCCTTTGGGGCTTGATAAATGAAATATGCTTTATGTAGTCTCACCTCCTATAGGCCTTCCCATACATTAGTCATTGGCACCAACTCCCTGGAGTGTACTGATTCCCTGTTTCCAACAAGGAAAATTCAACACCTTTCTAGCAGTATTAAAACCCTCACATATTAAAGGGCCTATCTATTGAAGGGACTGTCTGTTGTCCTATGTCCCTCCACAGTGAGTGAGGGCAGAGTTACTGGCCACCTCATAATAAAATCTTAAGAAGACAGGAAGCAAGAAATTCTCCATCTGAAGCAGTAAATAAAAACCATGACATTTTTATTTATCTTTAGCACATATGTTGGGGAAGGTACAATATTCTAATATATGGGGTGATCTAAGGTCTGGAGTTTATGTACATGCATTGTTTATTAACTATTGACCCATGTTGACTTTTAATGTATCATATTTATTTGTTTGTGTCCTATCTTTTGACAAGTATCCAGAGGCTGTTGAGGGCTCATGATGAAATCTGTCCCTATCTCCAATTCTACAGGCTTTCCACAAACAGTTACTGTTGGGTTTTTTTTGTCTGGTTTTTGTTTTTGTTTTGTTTTTTAACAAAACACTACAGAATGGTTGACATCTGTTGGTCAGTTACTGAATCATCCTTAAGATCCTGCTTATGAATGAATCACTTTTAGCAGCATCTGGTAAACAAGTTCCTTTTGACTATTTTTAATTTATTTGAGAGCATTGTGCTCTGGTTTCCCTCTATTACAATTTACTACCACAATACATTTCAATTGCAAGGAGAGTGAGACCTTTCTGATGTGTTCTAAGCATGTTTGAAAGCAACTAGACGAGTGGCTCCCAATCTTTTTGGCTCAATGGCCACAGATATAATTTTTACAACCCTGAAAGACCACCAGTCTCCGCTAACAGGCATTCCTCCCACTGAAGCCAAAAAGAAGGAGTTTAGTGAAGATGCTGCCTCCTCATTGATCTCCCGTCTCCCTGGCTGCAGCAGGGAAACCACATACATCTTACAGCCTTGTAAACTCTACTTGGGTCCCTAGGGAGTGGCTCCCTTTTGCAGCCAGGAGGAAAGAAGATCAGTGGTCCCCTCCCTGTGGCACCAGCAGGCACTCCAGTGCCTATGGACCTAAGAAGAGAACTTTGCTATACTCTCTGATACAGACAGGAAAAGGGGACTGCCGATCTCTCACCTTCTTGGCTGCAGCAAGGAACATGCGCCAGTCTTTTGGCCCTACAGAAATGTTCTCTGCCTGGGTCCTTAGGCAGAAGCTCCCTTCTGCAGCCAGCAGGAGGGGAGCCATGGGGCACTTTGAAAGTCACTTTTGGTCCCTGGCACAGGTCAAGAACCACTGAACTACACATTCTCCCAGAAATGTTCAAGTAGCATCTAGTTTGGATTTTTTGGAAAACACATTAGCAAGAGCTGAAAAAAATCATCGCTGACACCCTCAAATTGAGTATTTACACACATATATATTTCAGGAAGAAGCCCATGCAGTCCAATCAGTCTTTCTTTTTCAAATGATATTAATCCTGCATCCCTGCTTTTTCTCCAATACACGGAACACCCTTCTTTTCCAGAAACAACTAGTAGTCTCTTGAATAACCATATCCATTTTTTACTGCAGTCACATTCACTGGTAGCTTACTCCATATGTTTATGATGTGAAGTAGTTCCCTAACTGAGCCTAGCTTCCTGTTTTTGGATTATGTCCCCTGATTTTTCAATGCTTCACCAAAGCTGACAATTTCTCTTTGAGTCTTCATCTTATTTTCTTTTTAAACATAGTGAGACTTGGATCTATTTATGTAGTGTCTAATTAGGGTTGCTAGTGATGGAACCATGCTGGGGGGTAAGGCAAAAGGAGACTGTATACTTTCTTCGTGTTGATAACTGAAGATATTATGTTTGTGGAAGGCAGGAGACAGCAGAATACCAGCAGGTATGCTAAGGGTAACTAGCTTAAGATATAGAATTCACCCAGCCTAGCACAACCTGACATTATCCAGGGAGCAGGTGGAGAAGTCCCAGGCCATGCTACCAATTATACTCTCTTGGCTGGTCATACTTGTTAGTACTACCCATTTCCTCTTTGTTCTCAGGGAGCAGACATCCTCAAGTTAGCTGAATTTCTAGAGTATGGGGGACAGGGAAGCATGCACATACATGGGCTGCTATAATTTGGCTCACCCTTTTCATGTTACCCATAACCCTGAACCGTCTAGTTTCAGCCTAGTCACCATATGCTTTAAACATTACAAATCAATAATAGTCTCTCTTTAATAGGATGGTGGCTAGCATGGCATATAGTATTTTAGGTGCATTCCAACAACGGTCCTGTCAATTTGTTGTGGTTTCTCTGTTCCTCTGTTAATGCTCCTAAGTAGCTATTGTGTTTTTAAAAATCATGTTCCTTTAAAAAAAATTATGCTTACAAATACTGAACAGTTTATAACCTAGGCCAATGACCACATTTGAAGACCTAAGGATTTTTTCCCTTATGAAGTTCTGATTTAAAAAAATCCAGTAAAATAAGTAGCTATATACAGTATGATTTTTAATATCAAAATGAGATTTTATACATTAAATTTTTGGAACTCGTTATATCTGTCTTTTGGGAACAAACTAATTAGTAACAATGAGAGTGGCTAGAAGCATACCTAGAAGCTGTTTTTACTCCTGTCAATACTTAAGAAAACAATGGTGTCAAATACTTAATATAGATGGCTTTGAGGGATTTAAAGCTTCTCTTTTTTTTCCCCAGCAACAAAGCTCTTTTGCTAATTAGGTAGGTAGAAGACAGAAAATCAGTAGAGAAAGAGTCCTCTATGAAACTTCTGCCTGTTGTGAAGTTCTCTTAAAAAACACTTTGGTGAGTTTGAGCTTTCTTAGTCCCTCACTGAGGTCCTGGTCCTGCGTCTGTTGAAATGAATGGCAAAACTTCCATCAATTTCAGCAAAAAGCTAGATAAGACTTTTGAGAGCCATACCCCGAATCCTTCCCTAGCACAAGGGCGCCATTGAATTCAATGAGCCTGCTGCTGGTTTGGATGAGAACTACTGATATGAGTAAGACTTGTGGGTAGAAGGCCCCAATTGTCTTAAAAAGCCACATAGCTAACTGGAGTTGGGCCAATACTAAAGAAATATTCCCACAATTATTCAGTTTGCTTGGACTGTGTTTACACTTATTTTATGTTCATTTTTAATAAATATTCTAGAAAACAAGTTTACTGTGAAACAAACAAGAGTTAAATGAATATTGGACAGTATTCATAGACAAAATGTTGAACATAACATAGGCATTTGGATGAGAAATCTGATTTCCAAGGGTTATATGTTCATCTACACAGGAAACAGCAATACAAATAGAAATATGTGTTCAATAAAAAGTAGCTGCCATAACTCCAATTTGATGAAGCAAATATATGCCACAAACCAGCTATGATCTATTCACCAAATACACTTTGGGAATGATTTTGAGTACATACATTAAAGATAAAACACACACTCTTCCTTCATAAGGAGCTCAAGAATAGAAAATCAGATTAATTAAAATAAATTATTAGTTGGGAGTTATTCTCCCACTTTTGCATTTAACAGTTAACCTTTAAAAAGATTTTGAAATTTTTAAATAGGATTTAATGATAATGAACAGTTCTGGGTACTAGCAGCTAAATAACCCCCCTGGGTAAATTCCATTGAAAAATAATGGACATACACGGGAGTTGAGCATGGACAAAAAGAATCAACCCAAAATTCATTGCATTGAATATATTGGCCCAAATAGAGTGGAAGGTCTTAAAAAGTAAAGATTTTCATAGAATCATAAAATATTAGAGTTGGAAGGGACCTCAGGAGGTCATCTAGCCTACATCCTGATCAATGTAGGACCAACCCCATCTAAATCCAAATTTTTAAGAGTTACTACAGATATATCCTAATCTAAGTATAATATGAACAAAATCTCACATACTGCTAGTGTGCAGTAAATGTTAACTTTTATATCCATGATGCAATGTCATTCATTTTACTGGATCTCTTTGACTCCGGTTCTGTATGGCAGGATTTAAAACTTTTCTCTATACAGGGCCACTGTCAGAAACAGGATGTCAAACTACAAGCACCATTTTTGGAACCAATATGTCAATTATAATGTTTTTATGCATTTGTTTTGTAGGATGGAGCACTGAAAGGACTAAAGAGAGGAAAGGGGATAAATTCTTACATATGGAAAGATAGGTAACATTTTTCTAATATTCATAAAAATAGTCAAAATATTTAAAAATATTTTATGGAGATATTTTGCACTCATATTATTTAAATAAAAATTGGATAGACACCTCAAATGGAGGTATTCTTCATGTGGATTTATTCTTGTGCCCATCCAAAATTTAAATTTGTCTGTTGCTTACATCACAAACTTTGTTTTCCCAAATAAAGAAGAGTTTCAAATGAACTGTCACTATAGTTGAAAACAAAACAAGAAGGGTCTGAACCCAAATCCCAAATCTAACTATCTGCCCCCAACTTTGGGCAATTCAAATCTGGACTGAAATTTGGACTGTGGGTCCATCTCTACCAGTAAGTAGGAGCAAGCCAGCTGAAGGTCTTTGAAAATGTGTAACTATTTTATTCATAGAAGGTTGTGAATTTAATACTTTATTTACCACTAACCACTTCTAACTCTTACTGTACTTAAAAAGGAAAGAAATATACCTTCCTGGCCTCCAGAACCAGGAAGCTAAGCACACATACATTACCAGATATATAGATCCCCAGAGTCATTAAATGACAGATGGAAATCATAGAATCATAGATGAATAGGGATGGAAGGGACCTCACGAGGTCATCTAGTCCAACCCCCTGCTAAAAAGCAGGACTACTCCCACTAAACACCAGGGTTTTGTCTAACCGGGCCTTAAATATCTCTAAAGATGGAGATTCCACCACCTCCCTAGGTAGCCCATTCCAATGCTTCAGCACCCTCCTAGTGAGAAAGTTTCTCCTAATATCCAACCCCAACCTCCCCAGTTGTAATTTGAAACCATTGCTCCTTGTTCTGTCCTCTGTTACCACCGAGAACAGCTTAGCTCCCTCCTCTTTGGAGCACCCCTTCAAGTAATTGAAGGTTGCTAAGAAATCTCCCCCCAGTCTTCTCTTCTGTAGACTAAATAAGCCTAGTTCCTTCAGTCTCTCCTCATAAGTCATGTGTTCCAGCCCCCTAATCATTTTCGTTGCC